>JAOZGT010000008.1:4549778-5149778 GCA_035578325.1 Coelinius sp. EB29
ATCAACGCAGAGTACTGAGAGAGAGAGAGAGAGAGAGAGAGAGAGAGAGAGAGAGAGGAAAGAGAGTGAACAAACGATGGAGGAGGCAAAAGGAAGGATCAAGTTACACTCGCCCAAATGAGCGAGTGAGACAAAACTATCGGGCACAACATTGCCCAATATTTCACGAGACTTCTCGGTGTTGTCTGGGGTGCAAAAGATAAGGCGCTAATGGCAGATACTATTTCAATATAACTACGTCACCTCGTGCTCATAGAGCTGTTAATAGAAAATTATCAGGGCATTATTACGAGGTTTGAGAATTTCGATAAATCATGGAATTTTACATCTTGAATATTAAATTAAATTAAATCACTCTCTTTACGTTAATATTCTCTAATTGATTACAATCATATTTTGAATAGGGAACTTGCATGAATTTTTATTAATTTTTTTATTTCAACATCATCACCCCCAATTAACAATTTTTCATTCGAAAATGTTCCAAAATTGTTCAGTTATTAGTAATTAATCTTTAAAAGTTCGATATTTCAATCGTTCGTGACGTCACAAGGTCTCTTTGAGGCTAAACCAATCACAGGCCGTATCCGCGTCAACCTAACTTAATTTGTGGGCGTGTCTCAGCCAATGAAGGACTAGGACTCCCAACCCTCGGACACTCGGCCAATGGGAAGTTACCCACGTGACCTTGAGACATCATAACCTAAAAATTGATCTCAGAAACTAATGATTTTCAATTAATCATCATGAATTATCTAGAACATATTTCACAATATTTTTTGCTGTTTGGCTATTAATTCTTTGAGAAGTTAAAGAGAAACTGAGCGCCATGCAACTTCCCCATTGTCTTACGACAGTTTAAATAATTTATTTTCGTCTTCGCACCCTCGTTTCGGCCATTCATCATGACTTTCTCTGTACTCATTAGAGCTGACGGAATACACAGTCGTCGAAAAGTGTTGATCAGTCATTAAATTTAATTGCCATTGATAAATTTTCAAGAAAAAAAAAAAAACACGTAAAGATTCTAAACAATTGCCTAATAAATCCACCAGCTATATTTATTTATTTATCATTGTTGGAGTGAGACAATGGAGTCATTCAACCGATCGTCGGAATAAATTCTCACGGTTCGTAAACAGGTTTCAATGTGACATCAAACTTCTAGATCACAACCTATACGATATTCAGTCTCACGTGCCGCCGACTCTACTCGGGTTCCATTTTCGCCATGCTGGACCTACCTAAGCCCATTAAATGGAATTAATAAGCTTTACTATGCATCCACCGGCCCATGAAATACAATACCGAAACGGTGGGGGCGATATGGAGTGAGACAAAGAGAAATTTTTTTTTTTTCTTTGGTTATGCTTACCTTGTACTCTTTCTCCCTCCCTCCCTCCCCTTCCGTATTCTCTTAATTCATTTTTGATCAACATTACTTTCCTTCATCGGTCTGATAATTAAATAACCCCTTCTGAGATAATAATTAATAAACTGGAAACTAAAAAATTGATTTTTACCATCTCAAGTGTAACCTAAACAAGAATACAAATTTGTGTACACTCCACTTGTCCACAGTGTCTCATCTGTTTGGATTTTTGTACTTAGTACCATAATCTCGCATTATCCTGGCTTCCAGTATTTTTCCAAGTTGGTTACTTTTTTTTTTTTTTTTTGGCAAAGTTCCAGAGATCTGGAGAAGGTAGAGATGGTATTCTTTTGTTCCAACAATTTTCCTAGAAAAAAAGAGGTGATGGGGGGGGGGGGGAAGAGAAGGAATTAAGGTTAGGTCTGTTTGTTTGAAAATTTCATCGTTTGTTCTGAGAATAGGACAAGCTGTGGCTCAATATTTGGGTCACTCGGTCCTATCGAGAACACCCCCCCCCCCATTCCTCCCATTCATTCGTATAATTTATGAAAAAAAAAAAGAATTATTTCTTGTCATTTTCATAATGATATGGTTTTACCTCATTATATTCTTTGGATTTTATTCGTGACACTGAAAGGGGGGGGAGGGGGGTTGGAAGGGATGGAAGGTCATATAGAGAGAGAGGGAGAGTCTTGAAGTTTTTAATCGTCTGTCCAGCATTTATCGTTCGTGCCAAGAGATGTCACCGCAGAGGGAGAGAAAATAAGAGACTAAGTGGGGGTATATGTTGGTAAAGCAATTCTGGGAATAACTGGTATATGATGTACAACTGTAAATGCTTCCAAAGTCACGTATGCTCTAGTATCGTTGCATATTCGGAATCAATTATTTTCTGAATACTGTGGCATTAAAAACATCTCATATCAACTGATAAATTACTTCATGGCATCAATCATTAACAGAATTATCAACTCGAATTTCTCATAGAGGTATTATTTATTCGATAATTTGTGGTTTTCGTCATATTGGGATACTTTCTCGTATTAAAAAATTATCAATAAATTAAATCCTACAGTGAGATTGATTATGCACCCCGTATAAAAAAAAAAAAAAAAAAAAGAGGGGATGTCCTGTATTCGGCATTGGACTGAGGGTTATGAGAGGTGTGTAGAGAAAAAAAAAATCGAATCGGTTGAGGGGGGGGGGGGGATGGTTGGGAGCATGGTTTGATATTAAATCCGAGTGACTGGCATGTCGTGGACGAGACGAATAGTGAGGAGAGAGTGTCCTAGCAACACCAGATGGAACTGACGGGCTGAGTGACGTCAAATTAAAACACGCACCAACGCGACGATTCGACGACACCTCTACCTCTCCCACTTCTCCCCCCCCCCCCTCTCCTCCTCTTATCTCGTACCAGTCAACATATCTCGTTTATTTGAACGACCCCCCCCCCCCCCCCCAACCATATTACATTCAGTGCATTTGATTTGTGAGGTTTTTGATTCCAGCAAGAGGTCTGGATATGACTGGAACATGCTTTTTGACTTTTTAAAAATTCAAAATTTTTCAAAAAAAAAAAAAAAAAAAAGTGTATTTCCAATACTATAGAATACCAGAATTATTTTTAAACGATTCTTTTGTACGATTTAATGCAAAAAAAAAGAGGAATGAATTTGGGATAGTGGGGGAGGGGGGGGGGGGAAATAGAGATAAAAAAGACAGGGGTTTCAATCGAGAGATGATATAGCTAACCTTTCATCCCCCCACCGCTACTCCACCCCTCAATTTCTGTGTATCCTGAAAATTCCCAATTCGTCGCTCGATTCCGATTCTTTTGTCGTATTGCTAGGGCGTTGGAAAAAAAAAAAAAAAAAACAAGGGTTTATCCTACTTCGTATTTTGTGCGACTCTCGTGTGGGTACCAATATTTTCATCTAGTCGTGCGCGGCATAGATCGGCTTGTTGGCTTCGCAATAGAATTTTTTTTTTTTATATGTGTTTGTGGATATTATTTTCCAGGGGTAGATTCCGGGTCTAGTCTTTTTGGCCCCTTCATTGGAGGGTATGAGAGTGGAACAATGGTCGATTGTCTCGATTGTTAGTGGGTGAGTCAGTGTATTTGGGGGGGAGAGGGGGGTCAATCGTTTCATCCGATTATTTATTGTCAAAAAAGGCTGACGAAGTTGGTTGGCATATTTTAATTGTCAGAGGGCGTCTGTTGTGGCTTATGGTTTAATCTTATTAAGAGACCATTCAAGTTCAGCGGTGGTGGGTGATGGGGAGGGGGGTAGGTAATGGAGATTTTAATCAATTTATAAACTAATTTTTTTGAAAAAAATTTCAAATATTTTCTTTTTAATTCTATTTCCATAATCTCTGATTGAATAGTATTTTATGAAAATTCAACATCTCCATGAGAAATTCTTTCGGATTCAAATTGTATTTTAATATGAACCAAAAAGGAATAACTATTTAAAATCTCTGGTGAGTTTAAAGAGTGATTATAATAAATGAAGTTGGTAAATTCAATTTTTTTTTGATACTCTGATAAAGTTTTAAATTCAGTACATAAATTATAAAAGTTGTGAGTTGATAATTTGCATGATTTGAGGTGGATTTCATGGGAATTACATATTTTCAACTACTTTTAGTTTATGAAAAATCAGTTGGCTAGTTTATTATGAAGAAAAATTTTCTTTGTCTCCAATGATAAATGAATAAATTATATTA
Source organism: Coelinius sp. EB29 (assembly GCA_035578325.1). Taxonomy (NCBI): domain Eukaryota; kingdom Metazoa; phylum Arthropoda; class Insecta; order Hymenoptera; family Braconidae; genus Coelinius; species Coelinius sp. EB29. The sequence continues at coordinate 4,553,884 of JAOZGT010000008.1, forward strand.
TTGATCATTACGTGTACATAATCAGCCTCTCAACTTGTTATATGGGATATACCATCGTGAAAGTACATTCTCTCAGTCCAATGGCAGCTGATTATATGCCGAGTATAGACGAGAGGTTGGGTAATGACATTTTGCCTCGAATAAATGCATTTATCTGTATGAAAGGTGACATATGAAGATCCGAGAGAGCAAAACATTTTTTTTTCCCCCCCTTCTTGGAGCAAGAGGATGGGCAATGGAATGCGGATCCTGGAGAATTTTTAATTCGGACAGTTTGTAGCTTCGACGAATCAATTAACGGTTTTCTGGACGATGACACTTGGGTTTTAATTTTTATTTTTCATACTCGAGTGCTTGTGTCAGATCGTTTGTGCGATTCTGTCGAATGGAATTCTCTGATAATCAGTTTGTTCAGTCGATTTTTGGTTTTTAAAATTTATTCTTTGGGTGATATATCTTCAGAGAGAAATAAGAGAGAGAGAGTTGATGATCATCATCTGTTCTTCACGTAATTCATTAAAATGAGTGAATAGAGATAGCAACAATTGTTGATCATGATACAAAACACGAAAGGGGATGCATTGAATTTTTTTATAATAATAATGCCGAGTTCACGTTATACCATCTTTCTCGTACAACCGTACATGGTAGAGTAACGAGGCTACTCTTTGATTTTATTTTGCCTGTACGGTTTCACGATGAGATCGACTTTTATTTTTTTTTTCCCCTCTTCTCCTTGCGGGCCTCTTACTCCAATGCCTCATCCTTGGCCTTCTCCGAGATAGGCATTGGCCGTGCTGGAGAAGTATGAGAGAGATGAGGGGGTTTAAAAAACGCGTCCGGCGGCCGTCCATTAAGTCCAAGAGAAGAGGACAGTAACATTTTTCTTCCTCTCTTCGCTCTCTTTCCAGTATTTTCAACACGGTTGCTGGAGAAATGCCGTAAGGTTGATATTAAAATATTCACATTAAATCACCGGACGTGATTACTGAGAAGTAAACTGTAACTAGTGAGCAACTGACTTGTGCAATGCCCTTTAACGAGACTTAATTTTAAAATTATATTCTGTATTTTTTTTTTTGGCATTTGTATGTAAGAAATTTGAAATGGAGAAGTGGCTAGGAGCTGGATAGCTCAGTTGGGAGAGTACCCGATGCAGAATCGGAAGGTCTCGTGTTCAAATCCCGGTCTGGGCTATCCATTTTTTCAAGGGCTGTGCACGACATGAGATGAGACAAGATTCGGAAAAGTCTCGTCTCGGTCTCGTATAATCCAGTCTTGTCTCGTCTCAGTCTATCATTCGGTCCTTGTAGATGATTGTTGAAGGGCTTTGTTACACGTTTAGAACCTGTTATGTGAAATCACAGAAGGAGAAGAGTTTTTAAGGGATAATTTGAATTTAGAGGAAAATAGCAAAATCTTGGAAAAGACCTAGGCGTTTTTATTTTATGCTTCAGGTGAGTTTTTGAGGGTACATATTAATGTTGAAGGGCCTTTTTATCAGAAGGTCGAGGATTCTCGAGAATGAAGGTATGAATTTAATGCTGTTGGATAAAATTCCAGTTTGTGGAGTATTTGATGTTATGCAAGTGGTAAATTCTTCACTCTTGTGTCTGTACTTGACATGGAGTATTTTGTTAGCATGTTTCAAAGGGAATATTGTCCTTAATATGATGATAATGGTTTTGAAAATGGACAGAAATATATATCAATATTTTCAGTAAATATTGATAATAGCATTTGATCGTATCTCAAATTGTATTATGACAGAAAGAGCTTACCCGAAACTTTTTCTCATCGAGTTTCAACGGTAAAGCTAAAAGTTTAGTATTGCCTTATTGGTGGGTAACTTTTCCTGGAGAAAGTCGCATGATACGCGTATAAAGTGCTATCGTTACGACGGGTAATTGAATTTTGTGTCTGTCATTTTTTATTCCAATAAAAAATTTTCTGAAAAATAATCAAAAATTTTTTTTTTATTATACTATTCTCTCTCCTCAATTTTGTCATAACGGTATGAAAATAAATGGAGTATACAAAAGGGGAGTAATGCGAAAATTAAATCGTGACTCAACGCAAGTTTAATGAAGCCCCATATTACAAGGATCATCTTGTAGACAAGTTTGAGTGTACGGTGGGCTTGAGACAAGTCCATGCGGTGGATAGCAAGTATATAGACAAGATACATGGTCCATAGCCACTGGATTTCTTGATTAATATTCATGAAATACCTAGCAGAGATGACATAGGCGTTAATGTATATTTGATTGGAGGAAATCCCCCCGAGTGTTAATCCTCGAGTTTTTAAAAATCCATTGATTTGAATAAATATCTAAATTGATTCTCTCGGAAGAATCGATGGAAAATTATTTTTTCCCCATGGTCATTTCAATTCTACTGTTCAAAAGTATAGAAGAAAAAAAATTGGCGATAGGATGGTTTTCACAAATGGATTTCAATAAATCACTCCACTCTCCCAATATTTGTGAATCAAAATCACGAGAGTTATTTCCTCTTTCTCCAATGTGATGGTGTTTGGATATCCGCATTAAGTACTAGGTTATGTTGATACAGAGACGCCTATAGATTTCTAAAAAAAAATCACATATAAATCTTTTCTTTACAGCGGTTATTATTGCACGGTAATAAGAGAAAATAACCGGTAAAGTGTGGTCATGTGAAACCATCAAACTCGGCACAATGTGGTTTCCTAACCTCTCTCTTTTGCTTCTCAGTTGATTTTTTTTTAACTTCTACCAACTTCAGAGGAAGCGCCACCAGGGACCAAGTATGTTTGTGCGGGTGGTACCCGTTGCGGTTTTTCCACAATAATATACTCACTAAAATGATCACTGGTTTTGCAACGATTCACTCATTATCTGTTCCACCAAGTTCAATGGACTCAACTCGACCTTAACTGGATTTTTACTGGATTCACATAATGCGATAATCACATTGAATGATAATTTTTGTTTATCAAAATGGCTGCCTATTGGCACGTGTCAGAGTAGAATGGAAAAAAGAGGATAATGCTATTCTTGTTTTCCTCCATATTCACATGAATCGATGGAGTTTACGATATACCATAAATTCTCAAAGGTTCATCGGCCTTATTCATTTTGTACCACAATCACTGGTGTGAGGGAATTGGATACTTTGGGCCCATTCCTACCAGTATTCGATTGAATTTTTGACAAATAACCAGAGAGTTATTCAGGCATGCTGGTGAAAAGTTTTCTTTTCCTCTATGCAACCATTGTCCTGGATATTGAGGTATTGGTGGTAGTAAGTTTTCCCCCCTCCACTCCACTGGCTCCCGGTGGAGTATTAAATTGGTGGAGGAGAACGATCCCAGCGTGAAATCCGAAAGTAATCGTTTTGGGGGCTATCCCTTTGTCCTCTGAGTTTCTTCACGATGCTCAGACCCTACGGGCGATGGGTTACCACCGGACGTGTTTCCTGTGGGAATCACTTTTTCCTTTTACATCCTGTTTTTTTTTCTTTTTTTGTCTTATGAAAGTGTTACCACTGACCACTTTCCTCTTTCCGACTGATTGCTATTGTAGAGGGAACGGTATGTTATGCTGGAGAATTGAAATAATTTCGTTGTTAGTGAAAGAGGAGATTTTATTAATTTTTAACGAATGATTATCAACCGAATTCAATTGAGCAAAAATGTCCAATGAGTGCTCCAGCCAGGATTAGCTCTTCTCCAGTGTTATACACTGTTTGATGAAATATCAGATATATTTTGAGGAATTTCATATGTTTCACTAGAGTCAAATATAAAGGATAGATTTAAATAATTCAATAAATGTTGTCGTCCCTGGAATGCACCCTCACTAACTCGACACTCGGGATACCTCGGGAGATGGGTAGGCAGGCACAATTCTCAAGATTTAGAGTGATGAAAAATTCCAAATTCCAGTCAAGTCAATTATTTACAAAATTAAATAACTGTTGACGTAAAAATTTTACTTTTTTTTTCTTGAAAATCTATTGTTTCGTTATAAAGCGTAGAATTCATTCAAATAATCGATACGATTCGCTAGTCACGGAGATTACTGTTTTACGCCCGATGCGATTCAGCACGCAACAGCTGATTTTCACGAGTTCACCCTGTTTTCTAGTCCACCAATACCGTAACAGTGCCGCGGGCCTCCCACAGGGGTTGACACTGCTCTCGGTAGTTTTTTTTTTTTATTCACCAATACACACTTGTCTCTCATTTCTCGTCTCCCTTATGATGCTGGAGGGCAAGAATACTGGAATGGGAAGGGAGAATTTGCATGAACCGGATGGGTCGAGGGGAATCAATAGTCAAATGTGCGGATGGGGTAAAAATATTTTTAAGTAGAAAAATTTAATCCAGCGGAATTGAGAGGATATTACATGCGTGATATCTGTCAAATGATTTATTGATATAATTTTGTTAATGGTCCACTCTAAATCACTCGTAATATTGTCCACTTTCATGCAGTTACTCCGTTCATTTGTGCAGCAATTGAAAATAATATTGACGGTCTATTAACTCAGCCTTTAACGATATCAGCACTGGGGCTATTATCCAGAACGAGTGAGATGGGAGTAATACGGGTGTCATAGAAATTCCAGAATGTTCGCTTTTCAGTGAACTACATATATTAATCGTTCAATAACACACTCGAATAAATATCCGGCACAGTAGGAAAAAATAAAAATCAATTGCACCTGTTGGTAATAATAATTCCTCATTTTCCAATTATTCTCACTCATCGAATTAAAAAAAAAAATCATCTGGACTTTCAAATTGCATATTTCCGGTTTCTGTAAAAATTCTACATACTTCTCCAGGACCCTCTGATGGAATTCCAATGGAAAAAATTACACATTTGATTTCTCCAGTCGTTTAATTTTCCATATTTTGCCTAAAACCCATTTCCGGTTTTTGTAAAAATTCCAAATACTTCTCCAGAGTCCTCTCATGGAATTCCATTAGAAAAATTGACCACAAAAGCCTATCTATTCTCCCCATCAAATTGACTGGAAACTCAAATTCTCGCAGGTTATTCCAGCAACTGGACAATGTTTGGGCTGAAAAAAAAAAAAAAACAACTTCCACCAGAAATTCCAAGAATTTCCCCTCGATATTCCGTCCAACAGTAAAAAAAACTGCACCGCATCGTCTGCCCTCCAAAACACCCATCTGAAAGAAGAAAAATTCAAACCATGAAGCATCACTTTGTGCCCTCGTCACTCTAGGATTCACCCCACGCCATGATTTCTTTTCACCCGTGTCAGCCCCTCCCGTCGTCCAATATATCCCCTTTTTTGTATGTAACACGGGGATCCTTAAAGAACACCTCCCCTCCCCTCTCCAGTCTCAAAGACTTCCAGTCACCTGGGAAGTCTGTTACACCCGTGTCAGGCACCCACGACACGAGAATAGGTCCCTCTCGGTACACACGCTATACAAACCATGGGCTCACTCAATAACCTCTACCATACATCGTTGACTATCCCTCAGTTTATTTTCCTCATGGATAACAACACTCGTAATGTATCCAGCTGGAATACTTCTCGTGACATTACACCGACAGGATCACGCAACACGTTCTCCCCCCACCTATCCCACAAAGAGAAAAAAGAAAACAAAATGGGAATATCTAAAGTGAACACGCGATGTAACCAGTGTTCCTACGATGTTCCAAGACATCTGAATACAATGTAGACGGTCCATAAATTGTTTACCATAACGTAAAAGCCAAGAAGAGACATGAGAGCCTAAAAAAGAAGGGGAATAATAAAAATGATAAGACACTGATGCAATGAATGAGACAGTATAACATCATCTGTCCTTTGTATGTGTATGTTTGTGTGCTGGTGATAGAAAAATGTATAAGTAAGCACGCCTACCCACTCGCCTTCTCGAGGAATAATTGTCATACGAGAAGCCCTCTTCATGCACGTTGTATATCCAGTACAAAAGACTTGTACCGCTCGCGCACATACATCCGGTTTTTCTCGCTTCCCTGTTTCACACACATATTTACCCCCACCTATCATGTGTATTCCCTCTAAAAGGGTGGGGGGGGGGGAGGGGGAAACGTGTATACATGTATAACTCAACCCTTTTACTCTTAAGAGAGGATATATTCACACCCCTACGTTTTAACTCATGAGAGGGGTGGGTATACCACGTTTCTGTCTTCTCTATTGCACTTGTGTATTCTACGAGAGATGCATCAACACCGGCTAGAGGCTCAATTTTAATTTATATTCCAGCGTATACCGTGCACAGTCTCAACGGCTAATTAAACCTAATAAAGCGGCTCTCTGCCAACACCTAGTTCACTTGGTTTTATATCATTTTGTTTTTTTAGGGGGAAAGTGTTATCTTCATTCATTTGAATTTCGCGCTTTCTGTGGAAGAGCAACTTTTTGAATTTATGACATATTATTTTTAATTTAGTTATTTATCAAATTTTACAAATTCAATTGATAATTCCTGCCATACCATTTCTCGATAATGATTCTCGACGTCTAGACTTCCGTTCAATGGTTTCTGAGTGAGTTAAAAAAATCACTCTGAGCAGGATTCGAACCCTTACCCATCCACAGGTCATCTGACTGTGTCAGTCCTGCGCCTTAACCACTCGGCCACTGTTGATAAAGAATTATTATCGATAAATAATTCTTATTTGTATATTGCATACCCCCATACCATATCCAAACCACACAAGATAATATACATCCTCGTAACTTATACTCAGAGAGTATTTTCCCCCTTTATTTCATCCACATACCCCAAAATTCCACACTCAACATACACAATCACCCAGAAAGTTTCATCCTCGTAAAATATATTACAGCCACAGTGTGCATTGGAGAAAGGTCGGATGGGCTTTTGTAAAATAGGACAATGTACTAAATATGCTCCACGTTTGCGTTCAACGGAAGTACAAATTCGCCTGAGACGATATCCCTCTTACAAACATTTGTTTATCATTCTTCATTTTTTTTTTTTTCATTCTATTAAGCAAATAGAGAGTATACGTGGTCCTAGGGCTCACCACTAAATTTATAACCCCAAGGAAATAACCAAAAATACCTCGAGGGTTATTCCATTAATGATAATAAATTATAAACTAAGATGGGTTGAGAAAAAAAAAGAGATTGTAAATAATACGAATGAAATACCGATGGAGTTTTTATGCAAAACATCTGTCTGATGAGTGGTGCACAAGGATAGGGGAGAAAATTGCGTCTGAGGCTTTCCCTGTGGGCCAAATCGGAGGAAACAAGATTTGGCATACACGCGAGAAGAAAATTCAAGTGATGAACGGATTATCTAATCTCGATAGATCATTCATCTTGATGAATCGGTTATTTGAATAAAAATTATCAGTGAATCGTTAACCGCTTCGATATCGAGACAGGTTACTCGAGAATGAATGAGTAGGGGAGGGGGGGGGGGGGGGGGGTAGAACAATTGGCGAAGGTTTGAAAAGTAAAAGCCAAAAGATCGATGAACGCTAGAGAGAGGGATTCACCCCGAGGGATTGGAGAAAGGTCTACAGGAAAACTTACAATGGGATAAGATATCCCAAGACTGTTAGTTTTTGATTTCTTTCTTCTTCTTTTTGTTCCTTTTTTTTTGCTGATGGGCTCTCCTTCTTTGACCTCCTCCCCTCCAATAGCAATTTCTTCTGCTTCATCAATATTAATATTGAAGTGAGTACAAACTAAACAATGAATTTTTTTCTCTTCTCTTTCGTAAGAATTCGTTGGTAAAAAATATAATTTAAAATTGTATACTTTACTCTTGTGATTTTCCTCGCAGCAAATATATCCACTCTTATACACCCGTTAATTTCCTCTCTGGTATATCTTTGAGATAATATATCCGTTCTTTGAGGATTCTTGGCACATGTAGGAGCGGTTTATGACCCTCAAACTACAGCTGAGTATTATGCAATTAGCGGTAAATCTACTGATGTCTGTTTGAGAAGTAGGAGCGAACGCCATCTGCACATTCCAAGATTCTCAATGTATATTGCTGTTGAAACAAATTGGAATATTAATTAGTTTGGAGGATTAGTACAGACAATCGTTTGAATTTTTTTGTTTTATTAAATAAATCTTATTGAGTATAAGGGAGAATGACCTTGACTCTAGAACCCCGGGATTTTGTGTACCTGAAAAAAAAAAAAATGTAATATTCTTGTTGAGAAAATATTTGATAACACAACATGTCAAAAATTCTCCTCAAGTGCTTCATCTTCAGTGTTGATAGCACTTTGGGATATACTTTTTTTTTGTGAAAAAACTGACCCGGTTGAATTTTATTTCCTTTTCCTCTCGTTATTATTTAATGACTTTGGAGAGAGTTGAGATGTATGAGTGTAGTAGGTCACAAAGGCGGGTGATGAGTGTTTTTGAAAAGTTGCCATTCTAAAGTGGTTGGTGAGAGGTAGGATTTTATCGAAGTGTAACTTAAACATGAGTGAGCATTACAAAATAGTCCCCATTGAATATAAAATTGTAAAAAAAAAAATGTATGCACAATGCATTAATTCAACTCAAATTAATTCCCATTCAACTTGTCCCAACTAATGATATTTCATCTAATTTTCTGTTGCAGGTAAGCATCACAAATTCAGGACATTTTGTGTATAATCATCAGACAATTGATGTAAGTTATGTAGTACAATAGGATCGTTAACTCGTGTACAATTATGGAAATTATGACACCCTCTCTGACAGTCTCGCTTTGGCCATTTCGTTGTACTAATTTGTAATATCCATGAGGGGTGGTGGGGTGGTGGATTTCGTGAGTGGAGAGATGAATGCATTCGGACATGAGTGATTGAGAGATGGACAATCGGCTGTCCTCTCAGCTTGTCGTTGGCACTACACTGGGGATATTTCCCCAGTGATTTCAATTTTGAATGGCTACCCGATTCTCTCAGACAGGACATTGTCGTTCCCCTCCTCCTCCCCTTAGTCCTCTATATGACCAAACTAAATGGTTGGAATATGCTTTGGTATATGTACTGTTCACCATCGACATGTCAGAATGCCCTTCGGTATGGTAGTAGCAACCCCTTTTCAGTCAAATTACGGAATAGGTGAGCTTGTCAAGAGTTATCCAACTAACGCGTTAGGGTACAATCGTGATGTGCATTCTGAGGGTCAACCTAAATGGACATTTTTGATCATTTAAAGGTACAAAAATTATCAAAAATGTTGTCCATCAATCGACTGATGCGTACAGCATAGATTGAAATTTTCAGTCTCACGGGAGAAAACTGCGTTAACTCAATACCTCATTCGTCCCATGTCACTGGTGTGACATGCAGCAATAAAAGGAGAGAAAGAAAAAAACGAAATCGCACACTCTGTAGCATGCGCTAACCTCTTCTACCACGTTTGGCTCACGACAAATAGTAATTGGAAGTTGAATTCGTGACAGGGGATGTAGATGGGAAAATAGTGGAAAAAAATAAAAATAGGAGAAATAATGAAATTGGCAGGTGTAGGTTTTATTCCAACGTGTTTCACTCTCTGACTTTATCCTAAGTGGATACAAATTGGGTTCGATGCATCGATAAATATTTCGTAACTAGATTGATGCCGATTCGACATGGATTTTTGTGATGGAACAGGGGTGGAATGTTTAAACGGATACGTTTCGATGCTTGTACAAATTTTCTCATGTATTGCTGAATCGTTTGGTCGTTTTAATTCATCAATTGGGAGATTATACGACAGTTGATTGATCATCTCTATCTCTATTCATCCATCAATTTGATAATCTCTCTGATATCACAAAATACGAGAGGTAATCGGACCATTTGTTCTTGATTCAATCCATCAATTACTTATCGATATAGACAAATATACGATTTTGTGTTAATCGTTGGGATAATTAATTTTTTTATCTTCAATTTTCACGTATTCTGTTGAACAAATTTTGTCGAGTCTCGTTCTATCCGAATCATTAAGGCTCACGTGTGTTGGTAATTATCGATCGTGGATAGGATCACTCTGGCGATTAATTGGAGTGGAATTTAATTATCGGTGTGTCCTAATTCTTTTAAATTACATTATTGAATTTTCACGTAATTTTATCACTTTTTTTTCTTCTTCGTAAATTCTTGAAAATCAAAATAAACTTTTCGTTCTGAGTCTCGTGCGTGCTATAGTTTTTAAGAAAATGCTTTGACTCATTCGTCTGAGGAAAGTTAATTTGCTCAATTTAACTGAGGACTGCTGATTTAATTACTTAATAAACTGAGAGTAGCCGAGCTTTTATGACATATACGAAAATTTTGTGAAAGAATTAAGGGACTAGGTAGTGGCGCCCGAGAGGATATATGTACGTGTGAACCCCCAGAGGGTGACATCATCACACGCAGACAGTTTTTCAAGGGTTTCTCTTTTTCATTTCATACGTAGGGTAACAAGACCAATAGCTGTACACCCCCCAATAGATGGACGATTTCCACTCTCATTTCTATAATTGAATGGAAACTGTACTTTTCATTTTTATTTCCAATAATAATATTAATGCAGAATTATAAAATGATGATTTTATTTCGATTAATGATCATTTTCTATGACAAATCATTAATTCCCGCCGTCCATCAATTGGGGATCCGAGCACTCTTAACCGTCCAGATATTGGTCATTTCACCCTACAGAGGAGATATAATGTGGCTAAAAAAAATTTGGAGGTGAATATTTCAATTCTCCTACTACTAATCTTCAATTCAATATCACACAAATAATTCAAATATCAATATCATCATAAAGAGGAGAATATGAGATAACTTTTACCCTCATAATCCCTCATTTTTTGATTAACACGACGTGTTGGCATTGAATTTATCCCGGTACACGTCCCCTCCCCATTATTAATGATTAATGGTGAGTTGGGTATGGCTAGTGAGGAAATATTGGCTTGCTAAGTGGCGCCAAAAGGATCCAATACAAAACCATATAGAGTCCACACATGGTAAATCCGATAATCTTAATGATGCCTTATCTTGTCATTGTTATTCGCCATTTAAAGGAAGAGAATCTCCATAAATTGAGAATCTCTTAACTATTAACAATACGCTTCTCCCTTTACCAATTTCCTATCCTCATTATGGAGAAAATGGGCTCTACCAGTGGAGCGTACCTACGTGAATCGAAATTTCCGGGATTATATTTAGTGCTGAATTATCAAGTGCTTGTGTGACAGAGTGAACACATTAACCGCCATCACCAGAGTGTTCACTCTGAAAGTTATCACAATTAACGCTCCAATTTATCTGGAATAGATAATGACGCATTGAGAGAGAGAGAGAGAGATGAAAGGTTATTTTGATGGATTGTGATGAATTTTTGGGAAACAAAAGAGTGAAAATGGTCATGTCCACCGTTGAATTGATGAGTATCAGACTTGTGAAAAATCCGTGACTGCTTGAGATTTGGAAAATTTTTATTTCACGGCGTTAGAGACACTTGACGTTGGAACGTGTGGGATAAGTGAGCCTTGTCAAGTGGAATCGATTTTTCAAGGGGTTTGTGTCACACGTATACTTGAAGAAAAGAGATGGACTTTGAGATTTTTGAATGAGGGTTTGTGGGTATTGGCAGGAAGGTCTCAATCCTTCACTCTTTGGGATGTTTGAATTTTCATCATGAATGACATAATTCAAGGAAAAATGTTGCTCCATCAATCAATGAATAAATTTGGACTCATTTTGGATCCATTTCTCAAATGATTTCTGTTGTCATCACATCAACAGAAATGTTTTTTTTTTTTTTCTTAATCATGAAACTGACGATAAAAATAATGAAATGGAAAATAATCAAGAGAGCCTATATTACGCATGATAATAGATGGAATCAATGGACCTCATGAATTATCCATGATGATGAATCCCCCCACGGTGAAATTCTTCACATGCCTGCACGCCAATGAGGTTTGATTCCGGTTAACCAAGAGTACCACCTGGCAGAGTTGGATATTACAGTCGAACGATTGAGTACATCCAGTCGATGCATGAAAACCACAAATGAGGGTTATTTATTATCTCCAGTGTCAAATACAACCATCAGAAAAAGAAAAAAACATGACACGATTCTTCGACAGCTGTGAGAGCATGATCACAAAAGGCCAAATGATCCATATTAATTTCTCAATATCTGAGGTTAGCCATCAGCCTCACCTGCGGTCTTGAGAGATGCCAGAGGTGCTGAAATGTCACTCTGTATATACTGAGTGTCAACAAGTTTATGGAGAATTCAGGTGACGATTATCCATGGTATGCGCATTTGTAGCAAATAGGGATATACTGAATTGGATGGTTGAATAGCTGGGGATGAGAGTGTATTTTGCACTCCCCTCTATCTTCCGATAGTGCGAGGTGTGGGACGTTTACGAAATTCGCGCAGCGTGACGAAGAGAAACGAGCATACCGGTTGAACCATAAATTCACAAGCGGCGGATTAATCGCGCCAGGCGAGACTCGTTTGGAACTAAACTAAACTAATCTAAACTCGTCCAGTGAGCCTCCCATTCTTGATGGTCCAAGGCGTGAATTTAACGGCCTAGGGGGTCAATCTTCGAGGGATATATTGAAGAGGTACAATCCACGTACAGAAGATGTTGATTATCATTGATAATCACGTTTAATCTGTCATTGTTTATCAGTCGAGAAATCTCAGTAGACGACGAGATTTAATGTGAGCCCAGCGTTCCTTCGAGTACGTGACAGGATTGACAAAATAATCATAAAAAAAAAATCTTCCGATTCAAATAAAAAAATACCAGTATTCTACGTTTCTCCTATTCTTCTTCCACCATCCGACAATTTTTCATCTTCACTTTGTTTCCGTTCGTGCGAGTAAAATAAGCCAAGTGAGAGTTGAAGATGGAGGGGGTGGGAGACAAATTTTTCGAGTGCCTTCGACCTTCGAACACTCCCCGGGCATTTGCCAATCCGGGTAAAGCCAATTTTCCCCCTTACCCTCAATATATTAGAAGAAGGAGGGATGGGGGAAAGGGTCGAAATGAGGAGGAGTGAGAGGAGAAGAATGCTGTAGGCTTGCCTCCACTCAAACACAGTATATCTGTGTTATATCTTCAACTGAGAAATAAATCCTCCTAAAAGGAACTCTCGAGTGGGCCTTGGACTCTCTGTTGTAGAGGGCACAAACTCCTCCATTGCTCTCTTCAACCCACTCAATACCTGATACCATTCATGCGAGTTCTCTCGAGTTTTTGGTCAAATGTATATTTGCACAAAATCCAGAAGATCCTCTTTAATTCATTTGGCTCCAACGCCTTATTCGTATTCACAGGGGGATCACGTCTGACTTGATTCCCATCAATTTTTTTCATTCCGCTTACGTTTGAAGCTGTGCTAACCAAACATAACCTCATTTCTCCTCAGTATCGACGAGATCGAAGCATTTTGTAATATGAGAAATGAACGATTTAACGCTGAACCATGATGTTTCCTTTTATCTTTCATTTTTATTACCACTCATCCGCACACAATTTCCAATCGCTTCTCCATCTTGCTTCGATGATGCGTATAATGGGAAATGGTTATCCAAATGAGAATTCATTTCTCCAATTTTGTGATAAAATTCTCTTGGTACATGAAACAGATAAATTTGAAAGAGAAATCTTCAAATTATATTATAGCCTGATGGTTTTGATAATTGGTACACGAGCTTGATTAAATTTTTTACGCTGTTATGATTACCAGAGACATTTCCTTTGATGACGATGCTGTTGAAGAGAATGGGCTGTCTGTGAATCAGTGCTCAGCGGATGGGGTTCATTAAGGCAAGAGCCACTCGATAGTCACCACTTCCGACACCTTCCTCGCACGGAACCCCCGTGATCACGATTCGGGTGGGGTGCCCCAGTGATTAATGATTAGGCGGTATACGTGAGGGTTTCGGGTATCAAGAAACTTCTTCAAAGATAGATCAAGTTGCGTGCGGTAGAATTATTTAAAATACCTCATTTATAGCAAAAATTTTCACTCATTACTATTGCCAGCTGTGAGCTGGAGAATAAATAGTTTGCTATTAAATTTAAATACGGAAATGTTTCTTCCACGCAATCTACTATGGATGAAAGTATTTTGTCGTACAGAGAAGTAAATAGCATGTAATTCACTGAAGTAATGATCATCTATATCTCGAGTTGCTGACATTAATGATAGCATATACATCAAGAACGTCTTTTTGACCCACTCATCCAATAATTTTCATCACAATCTTCTGGCTTGCTAAGCAGTCAAACACAACTGGTTATTCATTGGCTGTATATACTCGTCCATTTTATCCTTCTCTCGTTGCCTTTTGGATTTAAATAAAATCAATTTGCGTGAGCGTAGGCAAATGTTGACTCAGGGCATTTCAATGTGGCTGACTGAGCTACAGAAAAGTGAGAAGAATAAGTGGAGAGTGGGAGAGAGAGAGAGAGAGAGTCGTGAGGATTTCTCGAGTCCCACAAAATGGAGGGAAAATTGTAGGTACTGTTCTACCCGTACATTTCAACCCCATTTGCAAACCAAATTGCCATTATTGATGGTAATAACTATACAGCCTTTGAATCGCTGCAAGATTCTAAACTGCCTTGACGCATTATATATGTGATTGGAATATCTTCAACTATCTGCGTATTCAATGTCCTCAAGCAGATCCTTTGACATTCCTTCTACATATTGATGTTTTCATTTAAATTTCTCAATCACATTAGTTTTATTCATATGATTTTCAATGAAAACTGATGATTCGATGTGAAAAGAAATTGTCAATCATTCCTTCTCATCAATCCTTTTAGCCCAAGAAAATACAGATTAATTGAATGTGTTTTGTATTGCCCCCCCCCCCCTCATCTAGCAATTCAAGGATAGAAAAGCGACGAATGAAAGCTACTTTGTATCAACGGGGACTGCCGAATAAATCACAGTAAACGGGCACATCCAAAGTGTATATAGAATTTCGATTGCTCGTGCTATTGGGGATGGGGGTGTTTTTTCACTGACTGTCTACTGGGATGAGGTAGGTGATAGTAAAAAAAAGGTGGGGAGGATGAATGAGAAAAAGGTAATAAAAAAACTGGAGATAAAACGATTACAAGTGAGGGAGAGAAATAGCGAGAGATGCCCCTGCAAAGTGATGTTGGTGGAGAGTATCTATCGAGCAAATTGGTCGATTATTTATATTCCTACCTGTCTAACATGTACGACCTACTCCCAAATTACAAAAAAAATCGATTTGGGATGGAAACAATTGCCCCTGCAATAGCCAAAAAAGAAGTAAAATCCTTGTAGTGGATAAGTGAGACGGTCTAAATTAGGACTGCGCGCGAGACCGAGACTGGACGAGACGAGACCTTCCTAAATCTCGTCTCGTCCTAGGTCTAATGGTAATGATTTGATGAGGGTGGCATAATAAAACTGCTATCACATCAAGAAAATCTGAAAAAATTGATTTCTTGAACAAACAAATTGCACCAATATGTGAATTCCTCAAGCTATTCCTCCATGATTTGAAAAAGCGTTTCATTCTCACTGGAGACACTTTGTGACGAATGCGAATGGCTTTGAATTGAAATATAGGACGAAAAATTGATTGATACCCAACGAATGGTGGAGATTTGTTTGGTAAATTGGGAGACACGGAGAAATCGGTTTGGATGAGGGTTTCTCTCGCCGATGGCATACCAGGAGGTTCTAAAAGGGGTTTGGCAAAAGAGAGCTTGGCGGGAGAAGGGGGGGGGGGGGGTCTTTGACTAAATCTCGCTATTCCTCTGCATCACCTAAAATGCCGTTCTCTCTGTTGCCAAAGCCCCTGATATTCGGCAACTGCCGTTAAATCCTTAGTAATCAAATGGATCAGGAAAAGCGGGTGAACGGAAACTATTGGGGTAAATTGGAATGATGGTAGAGCGGGTAAAGGGTAGAGTAGAAGGGAGTTTGGAATTTTGGTACATGTAGAGTGATCCAGGGCTAATGCGAATCACTGACTTGAGGATTTAGCTTCAATGCAACACGTATTACAGCATAGCCTTGGTAATTTTCTAAACATTCGTTGACTGTTTGGGCGAGGAAATGAGGAAGATTTTCTCCAGGAAAATAGAATAGGGAATATCGTCCATATTAAAAGAAGCTTTGGACGATTTTTGACTAGTCAAATGAGTTCAATGAAATAAAAAAAAAAATCCCTTGATTTTCTCTCTCTCTCTTACCTTTGTATGAAATTCTTCGACTCTTGAAACGAGACCTAGTTTCTGGAGCCTTCAGAGAAACACACAATCTCAACTCTGCAGCAGCGATAAAGGAGGAGTCGTTATATCAGGAAATAGGATCGACTTTCTAGAACATATTCTCGCGTCTCCTTGCAAGCATTTGAAACTCGTTGACAATATATTTTCTTCTGCAATACAAAAAACGGCCGGACTGGTTGAATCCTCGTGTTAGTAACGCCCATGCTCGCTTCAACGACGATCAAGTAATCGTGCGTGTAACGATGGAAATACACGTGGCGTGATTCATTCAACTCCCCTCATGACATAAAAAAATAGAAGACAGTACAAAGACTTGCACTCTGTTCTCGTCATTAGTTGTCCACAAAATTCCAAGCATGACAAGGAGAGCGATCGAAAATGGAGGGGTTCTCTCGAAATTCGGCAGACTCGTTACGTGTGAGGGTGGGAAAAAAAAAAGTGGGGATATAATAATCAAGATTTTCCCCCGCTCCACATCAGTCCTCATTAATATGATGCATTCGACTGTAAATTTGTGGTCAACAATGCGACTGCGGTTGTCCTAGTTCATTAGTGACATCTCACCATGTCTTTTAGTGAAAGCTCCCCCAAAAATTGACGTTAAAATTAATGCCTCAAGGAACCCAACGATTCAGAGTTAATTGCATCTGAAATGAGAATGGAAAAACATTAATTTTAAAGTCTCGTTTACCCCGAAAAATAGTTTCTCCTTATCGTGCCATATTGTTCCATGATGGGCCACCTAAATCATACATTGAAACATCTAAAAGCCGATGACGTCCACTTTCATACTGAAAATCGAGATATCCTCCAACAAATAGCCAAGGAAAACTGCTGGGCTATCATTTTCTACTCACGTATCTACTAGATAAACGGAGGGATGACCTCCTCTATCGAGCCACTACAGCCATGATGAGGGGGTGGGAAGAGAATGGGTGAGAGGAAGAATACCAAGGAGAGTGAGAGAGATAAACTTACAGACAGGTTGGACCTGGTGTCTATACACACATGCTCTAACTCCTTTATACTATCCGGTTGCACCCCATGTGCAGTGTACAGGTGGATACTTGAAGTCGTCTTGTGTTATCGTTGCCGCGCGGTTTGTTCCGCTTGAAAACTGTACAGTCCCGGTATCTGGTATGCAAAGTTATCGTTTTTGTCCGCATAAGTTTAGCATATATTTCTTCTTGGTTTCGAGGTGAAGCCATACGACAGGGACGAATATGTGGAGGTAGGGTGACTCTTGGGGGTTGTGAAGACATCATGATGATTCTTTTTTCAGCGATTATGATCCTTCTTTGTTAGCCCAACAAGAGATGATCAATAGTTATTTTTCTGATGATAGATTGAAGGTGGTAATTCTTATTCAATAAGTCTAACATCAGTACAAAAAATCAGGAAAAATGCTGCAATGAGAATTACACAGTCAGCGTTTCACCTCACATGAGATAACAGCCTCCACTGTACTCTAGACGTGCTCTCATTAAAATTTATGACGTCTAATTTTAAAGTTGCCCACTCCTAGCTAATTATTGTCGCATACGTGGCTGGACATTGTGCCATAGTCTCAGAGTGCTTCTCTGCCCGAGTGCAGTCGATAGTAGCTTTAACCGGGGCTTGAATTCACCGGAAAAGGTTATGTTGAGTGCTTGCCCTGGCAACTCTCAAATGGAGGGTGGTTTAAAGAAAGACTCAGGGAATGTAGTAAATGGATAATTTAGTTACAAAACACTGTGTACCTTTTGCCCAGAGAATATGCAAAACGTCATTATCTCCGTCCATTTTCTCGACCATTCTCAAATATTAATTTGATTTTTTTTTCTCCTGCCCTGTGGAAAAATAATAATTAAATTATTTAGTTTGCACGATTGGGGGAAAAAAAAAAAATATTACGAGTTTTTCGAGTAATATAATTGTGTCCGAGTTGGAAGAATTGGACATGCTTTTCTAGCTCAACGCTGTGTTTTATGGGAAACTTGAGCACTCCTGAACTATGTGTACTTATCTCGGTTCTCTTTACATGCCGCTGGCAAAGCCAACCACGATTATATCCGCGAAATAAGTCGACCCAGGTACGTGAATGAGTTTTTCTTTTTACCTACTAGCAACATTTGTACTGTGAAGAATTTCTCGTTTTGGAAAGAAAATTCTGCTGCATTCGAAATATGAAAGATTTCTGGTTTGGCCATTTTTCCAAGCCTCCAATGGCCATTTTTCGTTGCTATCTGTCGGTCCAGTATTCGTGTGAATTGAATTTTTCACGACCCTAGAAGCACAAGAGATGGTCACGTCTGCTCATGGGCCGAGAAATAAAATCTTATGGAGCGATTGTCTGATAAAACAGGAAAAAGACTTTTCGTGTCGATGTTCACATGTGTATTAGGCTCGATAAAGACTGATATTCGATTCAACTCTGGAATAAAATCATTTCAATTTTCACAAGAATCGGGGGTAAAAAGTTACGAGCATAAATACATTTATCAGAAAGTATTTAAAACTTGCCAACTTCTTAAGTACAACTTCCCTGACTCTCTCGTCCATCAGTCTCAACCAACCAGTCTCTTCCAATTTTCGTTTCTAAAAGTTTTTACAAGATTTTCATCTCGGTACCTTTTTCTCCTCCCCCAAAACTTAGAAAGGCCCTATCGACGTACGCCTTTTCCCTCAAAAAAAATTCTCTCTCCAACTCTGAAAGAGTGAAAAGAATTCCACCAAAGTCGAAAGAGTTTTTCCATAGGCAATTTGAATTCAACAGTGGAAACTGATGGCTCTTGACTTATGAAAAAAATTCTACAACTTTTTATTAAAAAGAGATTATTGAATATGGCTTTGTTTATTTAACGAAAAAAAATTCAGCAAGAAATTCTTTAAATCAATTTTCCGCAATAATTTCAAGTATTTCAAGAGCATGTAGAACACACCTTTGTGTAGGTGTAAAACATTCGATTTTCGATATTTGCCCCGTCCTCCATGCATCAATAAATCACCTCTTATCAATTCCATTGTCGTCCATATCCCCATATACACCCCACTCCAGTCTCCCCCTTGAATTTACGATCAAACCGGTATTTTCCTCAGAAGTTTCTATTCTCTAAAAAAATCAAAAAAATGTCCACAGTGTGTTTCTTAAACAAGTGAAAGTATCCGTCAAACCGGATGCCCAGGGACTTGATAAATCATTTGTCCCTGTCTCCACATAGAATAAAAATATTTTAAATTATCGATTCATGATAAGTGTGCAATAGTTCAGTGGCGCGTGAATTTAAAAGTTGAGACGAAGCGTAACGGGGAATCCCCGGCGCGGCCCGTTCCCTGTATACGTACCATACACACTCGAGAGTTATTTTATTTTTCTACTCTTTGGCCTGAGGGGGGTAAAAATTTAATCAACGTAAATGCCTCTCACAAGTGCGAAGATAGACTTTGGATAAGTTTCACGATCCGGCCAACAGCTGCGGCCCCTTTTGTAACCATTCCACTCGAATTAAATTCCACTTTCCATGTTCTGAATGCCTTTTTTTCTTTCCTCTTCCGTATTGATCAGTAATGATTAACAAGACTCATTAAATACACGATTGACGCAAGCATAAAGCGAATGAATTTCATCATGAAATAGCAATTAATGAGAATATTGAAAATCTAGATGGAAAATACAGCAGTATCGCTTCATCAAAAGTCCATACACACTCATAAACTCACACACACACTATATGCCTATACCCTTGTGCATTCATTGTCATGTTCACCCTAACGATGATGGCTCACTATGGTTTTACATAATATCACGAATGGTACGTAACACGTACACAAAACGTTTTCCACACCAATCGAACGTCATATCCATTTGTCAAATGACCAACCCCGATGCTTCATATGTGCACAATTTCATTGTTTCAAAGGGTATATATGTAGCCATTGTTGCAATACATGGACACATTTGCAAATTTTAATCAAATGTAAATGTTGTAATGAGCATTTGTCAGCCTCCATGTAAAGTTTTTTAAAGTCGCGTTAATTGAATTTTATCATGGATTATTTTTATTATTCACGTTTAACAGTTTATTTTGACTTTTTCTACTATTAATTTTTTAATTGATCATTGTTGTGGTTATGATACTCATGCAATTGTGAACACAATTTTTTGATTAATTATCATAATTGTAGAATTTTCACTAATTTACTGACATTTTTTAGCGGTTTAAAACGTAAAGTGTTGCGAGGACCATTGTTTTCATTCCATTGGAATTAATCTCGAAAAATAGAGAAAAGGGGGGGGGGATAATAATAAAAAGAGAATGCCGAGGGCTGGAGGAGGGGGATAAACCCTTAACAATGAACTCTGGTTAAGAGAATAATTAACGCTCTTTATTATACGGGCGCGTTGGTCTTTCAAACTGGATATAATGTCAAATTATTTTCCACACCGAGTGATATATCACTCATTTTTATTTTTTAATTAATAACTTTTGGATTTGTGTACATTTTTTTTTCTCCTCCTCGTGCATGAAAATACGATCGATAAAAAAGTAGAATGAGTAAAGCGATAAAAAAAAAAAAAATTATTGCTCCACTGAATTCACAAGTGGTAATTCGAAA
The DNA here is from genome assembly GCA_035578325.1 of Coelinius sp. EB29. Classification (NCBI taxonomy): domain Eukaryota; kingdom Metazoa; phylum Arthropoda; class Insecta; order Hymenoptera; family Braconidae; genus Coelinius; species Coelinius sp. EB29. The sequence continues at coordinate 4,574,768 of JAOZGT010000008.1, forward strand.
TTTGAGGAGTGATTTTACAGCGCAATTCGTGTTTCATTGAGGTGTATACGATACGAGGATAGAATGAACGACAAGACCACCAACGTGGGCAATTGGAGATATGGCTGTGAAACATGCAAGATCGATTGACTATGTATTTTCTTTTTTTTTTTTTCGTATTTAACTGTCGGGGTTTTAGACTCATCAATATGCATAAGTCAATAATGATGAATGATATCGTCAATAGGAATTAATCCGATTTTGAGGATGATTTGTTTTATAGTAAAATAGTGGAAATGGAAGGAGACAATGATCCAATTTTGGGTATTTTTATCGCCACATCAATGTAGACACAATTTTATTGTCCTGTCAAATATGCAGTGATTCTGGTTATATTCAAACATTGTCGATGGAGGAGGCCATTTGAACTTGCTGTATTTGCCTGGGGTTCTTCTATCCGATCAAACCGCACTATTGTTACATCAACAACGACAATTCCATGTAAATTTGAACAATTTTCATGATAAATTCAATCATCTGACCGATGAATCGGTAATACAATTTGCTGCTTTACCAAAAATAGACAATTTACATTTTGAATGTTAACTTTTGTCTAAAAGTTGTTATCAAATCCTCACATTTCAAAGGATTAGCAAGAACAGCAAGAAAACTCCATCATATAGGAGCAAATGACGCTTTATATCAATTTTGAGGTTAAATTCATTTGAATTTGGCGCCAATTTCAAATCCACTTGACCTAAAAATCATCAAAACACGCGTTACGGCGGATGATTCTGGTTTTCTGCAGCAGCAGATAAAGTACTTAAACTTAACCAGCATGGTCTACCGTTGCTGCAGGTGTACCACCGCACTGCAGCTGTCCCTCTACAGGCCACATCTCTCAGATTATTTATATCGCCTGCAATATGCCTTCGCTTATTTCTTCTTATAATATCCATAACACTATTATCTTTTTTATTCCATACATTATATTCATGACACTGGAAGCGTGCACGCTCCATGGACAATTTATTGTCTAAACTTTGAGTCTCCCTTTGCTTGCATTGTACCTCCACACTGGTAGTTTCGAATTTCTGCACAGCTGTCCATCGATCTTGGTAATTAATGATCCATCAATTATCCTTCTTTTGCTGCTCCATCTGTCTTGATTGATTTTTCTTTTCAATCTCGTGGAAAATTTGTGGTAATAATGAAAAGGCGTCATAATAAAGCCTAAAATAAATACGAATCAAATGTTCGTAATACACAAAAATTGGTAATTTCTCACGTGTCCAGCATGTCTCAGTGATCTTGAAGGGATGGATAGGATTTCACGTGAAATACATGACCGAATAGTGTGGACGGATGAAGAGGACGAAAAAATAATGAAAAAGAGTTGAAAAGAGACCATGCCGACATTACGAACGTGCATGTGATGGAGGGAGGGAGGAGTGCAGACGAGTGGTCGAGAGCGGCGGTGGGTCAGACGAGCCGGAAGACTAGAAAAACTGGATTAATTAGTTCGGGGGAGGGTATGAAGGGCAATGCTTCTCTCCTCGTTCAACTGAGACAACTTGTGTCTCAGCTTCTCTTCGATTCTCACTCCCCTTGGCCGCCTTTCGTCTTTCTTGTTGAGGAGCAGTTGCTGTTTTATTTTTGGCACGATATACACCACACTTTATCCCGCGGAAAGCCTTGAGATGAGCGTTCCCACGGCCAAAGGGAATTTTTTTTTTGTTATACCTTCAGAACATTTTCCTATAAATTGAACGATTCATAAAAATTGATGAATTCATCTTGTCCCCAAGCATCACTTGATCCTCAAAATTAATTAATCCACTTGATCCTTTGATATTCCAGACAGCTTAATGTCATCGTTGCTGCAATACTGTCACTCAAGTGTATATCTTCAGGCGCACTATGAAACCAATCCTTTGGGTCAGCTTTCGGTATACGATGCTGTTGAACTAACGATAATGATAGGCGTAGGATGGCCAGCACATACCCTCGTCCCTCGCTTAATTTACGCAAGACTTGACACAAGTGCCTACCACCGTTGATTAAACGGCCCAACCACACTAACTGAGTTGACTGCCTCTAACTGTTGTCGATGTATATACTATCCTGAACCCTTGTATCTATAATGCCAACTCCTGGAGATTCTGACGTGAGGAATTTTGATAGGATGCTTCAGTAAATGAAATTTATTAAAATATTAAGCATTCCGAATTGAAAACACGTCACTCGTTACTTTCTCCAATGAAAATTTGTAGGAAAAAAAAAAAATCCTCACTCACAGCATGAGTTGGCAAAATTCGAATAAACAAAGAAGCAGCCGTGAGTGTTTTGCGCAATTAAAAAGTCTCTCCGTCAGAATGAAGCATATGAACGTTAGAGGGAGGGGGGAGGTAAAAAAAATTCCACTGTGTTGCATTCAGAGAGTGAGTTGCAAGTTTGTCAATGGGCGTCAGCAAGATGGAATGGGTGAAAGGTTCGCACGTTTTTTGCTACATTGTGATAATCATGCCCGAGTAGATAATCAACTGACGTATGGACAAAATGGAGATCTTTGTTAGGAATATATTGCCATCAAGATATTTGACAGTGAAATTTTTCAATTCTAATTACTGGATGAATAACAGGGTAATTATTGGGGATTATTTTTCATTCGTGCACGGATCTTCAATAGAATGATTTTCTCCTCATGTTCTAGTTTCATGTATGTACATCGAGTCCATCACGATGCCGTTGGTCTTGGTAACGTGATAATTGCATAAGAGCCGAGTGCAATCCCCCTGGGACCAGGGGGTGAGAAGTTGGTGGGTGGAAATAGGGGGTTCAGATATGCCTAGTGGTCGGTAAGACCATTCCCCTCCCCCTTGCGCATGTACCAGCGTGTTTCAATCCTCATCACCTATCTTTCTCCATCGCGTGAGGTACATTTGCATTATTCCCCAGTATCTATCATCTGAAATTAACACTGTCAGATACCCCCATGTGCTTCCAAGTATCGGTCTCGCTTTCGTGTTCACAAACGTTACGATTAAGTTCGCTGAGAGTTGACGTTAACCCCATCTCATACTGATGTGTGGATATAGTATAATTTGAATGTTTCATTGAGAAGATGAAAGGTGATGACAATTTTTTTTTTTTTTTGTTGAATTATGGGATTTGAACTTACAACCTTCAGATTATAATCTCAAGACAAATTGAACATGATTATTGTCATTTTTCTCTCTCTGAGAGGTTGTCTAATAACAACCGACAATCGACAAAAGAGTCACATGATTCCCAGAATGAGTTCAATATTAACATCGGCAAGCACGTAGACCCACAAGATTTGATTCCACAAGAGAGGTAATAACTGCACGGAGGCACGTAGCCATTCGCTTTGCCAATACGATTCCCAAAGAAGTTTCTACTCGCACGTTTCACACCCATTTATGATTCTCCATCCCATCTCACCCTCTCCATATTACCCAAACTTGTTCATTCTTGTCAAGATAGAAACGCACCAGACGCACACGCACATTTTTTTCGAAATACTCCTTCAATTTGAATTTACGATTGGATTAAAAGAAAAAGAAAAATATGAACAATGAAAGTTTGGATTTCCCACGAGTTGTTATAAATCATGAAATTTTCCACATGGTATCCCTTTAACTATTTCAATCGTACGAAATTTCATCCAAGTTTAATATCTTCCTGTAGAGAATACAAGCAAAGAAAATGACATAAAATAAAAAAAATGGCACAAAACGTATAGAGAATTGCCAACACGTTCCTATGGTGTCTCTCCAGTTAGCTATTACGATAGGGAATATAACTGTGTCCCATTAAAATGGTTCAGCACGTCTTGGAAGATTGGCCTGCTGGAGACTGTGAAGAGGCTCGAAAAACTGGAACAGAGAATAGATGTCAGTTTGTACACAGAAAATAAAAAAAAATGAGTTAATCAAAAAGAGAGCATTAGTATATTGGGCTATTCGGCTTAATTGGATAATGCAACATTTCTCAGTTTCTCACCTATATACATGACCGCCCGTTGACCGACATCACACTGAGAGGGTGCCACAAGCAGAGTCCTTGAAAGCCTGATGACGTTGTTACTGCTAACTAGACTCGGAGGAGTTCAATACCACCATCGGAATAATAAAGGTTCCCAGTTTGTACGTGAACTGGATATCTTGGTGAGAGTTAAGCTAGAAGCACTTAAGAAACAGTAGATTGAGGGCATTGATAAGAGACTGTGATGATTATAGTGATATTGCTGATGGTTATCTCATCTTTTCATCTCAATTTTTTACTATAAAATCAAACGAATAACATTTTAAATTTATCCAAAACTCATTCCTCCCTGAATTATTGTCCCCATCCATCCATTTCAATCTCCCAAAATGTGATCAACTAGCAATCCCCATGAATAAACTCCAGATTCCTCAGTATTCGCTTTTGTCTTCCGAGAAATCCCACTGGGGGTGATGGTGAATCTCATCGTATACCTCACCCCCTTTCATCCACTCCTGTCGAGTCCTCACAGTTCATGATTGTAAAGCGTAACGCTATCCAACGTCAATTCTCAGCAAAATCCCAGTCACGTACAACGCACAAAGTCAGTAGAGGGGAGGGGGGGATTCGATCCACCTCCATGGATTACGTCTTTTGTATTTGCTCCTGGAGAATTTTTTCTTTTTTCATTGTCCAGACACATACGTAATATATACACTCAGGTGTTTCACGAAATTACGCGAGTATAATAAAGGAAGTACATACCGTGATATCAACGAAATAAAATGAATGTAGAAAAAAATGGAAACGGTGAAGATGGGAATGTGTGCTTTTGCGTCTGACTCAGAACGTTAAATGCGTCCGTTTCTACTGTCGTAATGTCCTACCTCTACAATCCACGGTAAATCCACTGTAATAACGTCTTCCTTTTACCGTTTTATTATACTGTTTATCAAGTAAAATGAAAAGAATTCCCGTATATTTTTCCCCTTCTACTTTATTATCAATTTTTTCTGCGTTTTACATCACAAAAAAAATTGTTATGTAGATTAATCAATAGATCGATGAATTTTTTTTGTATTCAAAAGACAGTTTATAATTATTAACTCACGTGCTACTTGAGTAAGTACCGTTTGGTGTCGCTGGAGGCGGTCTACATGGCTTTGCACTTACACTCGGTGCGCACGAGTCGTCTGACCACCAGAGTGATGCATTAGTTTATCAAATGTGACTCTTCTGCTGCTGAAATAGCGCAGAACAAATGAGATTATTTCATTTCAAGAGATTTATCTAATTTTTTATTTTTTTTCTGTTTCAGGTAAGTCATCAAGATACCTACTATAGCTTAACTGAGGAAATTTCCCCAAAACTTGAAACTACCCTCCACCATCTATTATAAACAACAAAATCGACATATCCATCCAAACTAATAGATATAAATCTACAGCAGACGTGTTGGTAAGTCGTAGCAATCCGTCTCAAGCGTCCACTCCGCCTCTCTACTCTTCTTCTTTCTTCTTATTCTCCTTCTTCATTTGCTCCTTCTTTTTTTCTGCCTTATTTTGGAGGCATTGTTTTATTCCAACCGCGTACCAGACACTCCTCACTCCCTCCCCCCCCCCCTCTTTTTTACCCTCTCAAACTCACACACGTAGACACCTAGACAACGCCGGGTTAGCCTCCACTGACAATTTTCCTCCCAGCCCCCCCCCCCCCCCTTCCTCTCTATCTACCTTTTACCCAATGCCATCATCCCCTTACACCTTTTTTTTTTTCACTCCACACTCTATATTCTCATCGAGTGTATTTCACCAGTACAGACACCAATATTTCAGAGCTTAATGACTGTTTTGGGCTCAATATCGTATACACCGCAATACCCAGTACTTCCTATAGTTAATCACGTTGGATACAATTTTTTTCGGGGGATTTTTTTTTTTTCTACTGGAATGAATCTTTCTACCGAAATATTTCGACAAACCGACGATTTAATATGCGGAAAAGCTCGTCCCGTAGTTCCGGCTTATTGCCAATTGTTATTTTCGGTCTGGTCGTGGATTGACGAGAGCCACACTGTAATAATAAAGAGTGAGGGGGGGGGGGGGGCTTTCTACATTTTGGAGATTTCTGATTGAAAAATGAAAAGATAAATAACGATTTTTTTTATTTGAACAAATTATTTTTTATCAGTAGAATTGAAATCCATTTATTCATGACGAATGAATCAATTTTTATTTTTCTATCTTTTATTGGCTTTTAGTTTAATTCATGCAATTTTTTAAATGGTGTAGAGAGCCCCCACATGGGTTTTCATAACATACAACGAAGTCACTCAGGCGGAGGAATGATCGTAGTGGGTTTTTGAGGGATTGGAGGTTAATCCCAGAGTCGAGTATGGCTGGAAACAGTTTTTTTTTAATTTTTTTATTGTACCTTTTACCATTTTTTTTTTTTTTTGTTAATCGAAGGGGCATACTTGCGTTCGGAAATTGGCGCACTCGATTGCGGCTGAATTTGCGTTTTTTTCGTGACGCACTCTCTCTCTCTCCCATACCAGCCCGGTGTGTCTCGATGGTAAAATTGACGCTTTGGAGATTGAGGGATGGAGAAGGATGGCTGGAATGAATAAAAATTGGGATCCAAGCTTGACAATTGTTTGATAATTAACCACCAGAATGAAATAATTTGGCCATTGTGGAATTGAATTGATGTTGTGGGTAATTCTGATATAATTAATTCACTAATTAGGAAATTGTAAAGACTGCTCCTGAGATATTGAATCGTGGAATGAGCCTCTGAAGAGTCGAAAATTACAGAAATTATTCATGTCTTCTTGTCTCATTTATATTACCGATCCAGAGTCATGGTCAAATGATGGGTATAATCTGTGGAAAACTGCTTTTAATTACCAAAAAAAAAAAAAAAAAAATTTAACCTCCCCGAAGATTCCAGTATTTTTCAACCGCCTCACGTAAACAATTTTCCTAAAAACCACGCGAGTACCTTTTTCCCGATTCTAAAAGAAAACATTGACCCAACCCCAATAAACATTCCCCACAGAGAAGCTCAAAACTTTCAAGAGTGTACAGTTGATGTACCCGGGATTTGGAGCACTGGCACACAGGTCACATACACCTTTCTCCTACGCGCATGACATGTATAACTGAAGGGTGTTGTGGTGTTGAATGAATGAGTAAAAAAGAGGGATATGTACACTGACTCGCCAGTTGATGGGTTGAAATGAGGCTCATTGGAGACCCCAGTGAAGAGTTAAGAGAGTACAACCCAGTATCCATGTGCAACTATCCTCTTTACTCTCTCACCAATATATCCCGTGTTAGGATCAAGAATGTATATCCAGTTGGATTCTACTGCTTGTTTCTACCCTTACACAAGTATAAATCCCAGTGTTAGGAATTCTCCAGTGAAGGTAGACCTGTACTTGTGCCAGGAGTTCACCAACTTTAGTTAAACCACTAACGCCCAAAGACTGGCAACTCTGGCGCCATTGCATCGTCTATAACATGGAATACACAAGTCTATATATTCGTTGGAAAAGGAGAGAATGTAATCCATAAACGTTTCAACTGAAAGCACATACACCAGGGGGGGGGGCTATCCCAATGCAGCTCAGAATTGCATCCTTCACCCCCTTCCCTGGACTGAGAAAAGTTAGCTTGGCTTGGGCGTGCGAGCGTCCGCTATTTTTCCATGCCATTAACGACCAACTAGAACGACCTCTATCAATGGCTTTATGGCGGTTGGCTTTTATCCTTTCTCCTCACTCCTCTCTCATACCACATCGGCCCAATCACGTTCCAATGGGGCTACTACGTTTATTCTTTTCACTCTCTCCCTCTCTTCTCCCCCCTCCCCCCTCGATATTGCTTGTTTTAGTTCTTTCAGGTCTTCTGATTCCTCTGCGACTCCTTATTTTGTACCATTTTGAATGCATTCACGGGAGGTAATGGCTCTCTGGCAGTTGCCATTGTGGATTTTTAGTGGTTTTTATATACTTTTTATCTCTCATGCACTTCATTTTTTTCAGTATGATAGCTTTGCTTTTTAGTTTTAATGTTGAATACCTATTTTAGAGCTTAAGAGTCATCTAGAAAAGTTGAATTGACTCATTCTTTACCACCATTTTGTTTCAAAAATCTTCATTTTCACTCTCAACTCACTGGTTATTTTCCCCTCCAACTTGAGAACACATTTCTAGTGTATGACGACAGCGACCCGTTGCCGGTATCAACCACGGGATGTGCATTTACGACTTGAAATTGTCTGCAGATGCCCAGTGCATGGAGAAGTGGGACAGGTGGAATAGTAGTGTGGTATACCGCTGGCTAACCCATTGTCTATGTCATGCTCAGGGAAATAAAGTGGGGTAAGCCGTTTGCATTCCCATGTGGAGATGAATATTTCATTTCAAGTACAATGTTCAGTTGACCAACAACAGTGGCCGAGTGGTTAAGGCGCTGGACTGGCGGCGGGTTCCTTGGATGGACTCTGGTTCAAATCCGGCTCGGAGCGTTTTTTTACTCACTCGGAAACTGTTGAATGGGAGTCTAGACGTCGAGAGTCGTCATCGAGAAATTGTCTGACAGGAATAGAAGCTTTTCTCCGATGATCAAGCTCAGTCAATGGACGGGGTGAAGTTCTAACCAGTCAAAAAAAAAAAAAAAAAAATACATATAATGGAGTTTTTCTGGTTTACCTGCATGTAGTCTCATTTATTCAAGCTGTGTGAGGAGGGGAGGGATATCTGAGATAGGCGAATTTTTTTATTATTCCTCAACCGTTATAACCACTGACTTTTATCATTAGGCATCAACCCAGTGGGTAATATTTCACAATTACAGTTTATGGGGGTAACCATAAAGATACTCATAGTGCGTGTGAGTTTTGCGATGGCCACCCTTTCTCCCCGTTTTACAAATAAAATGTACATTCTTCTCGTTTCTCAACCCCTCATATCTTTTTCATTCCCTCAAAGAAATGTTTTATCGCTGTATGAAGGGTAATTGAGGGTATATTAGGATGGTAGAGGTTAATATTGAAACAAATCATCTCTTCCATTTGCCATTTTATTTGACACATTGAGTTGAAAAAGTGCTGGAAGTGTGGAAAATTCGAGTGCCAATGGGTTCCAAATGAGAGTAGAGACATAAAGAAAAAAAAAATACCTCAAGGAGGAATAACATGCAATAAGTTACAAGAGGGGTTTGGTCATTGAACCACACATTCTTCTCAGAAACCTGACGTTGACCACTCCGGAAAAGCCAATAATCCAACCACTACTGACAAACGATCCCGTCAAAATCTCATTCCCGACGTTTTCACTCACTCCTTCGCACAATAGCAACTCGGGAAAAATTCCGGGTGTATAGTACGTGTACTCGACGTCTTGGATTCACCATCACGATCATTGGACCCTCCTCACGTCTTTTCCTTCTTATTTTTTAACCCCTCGGTAACAACCACAAAAATTGACAGCAAAATTGACATCTCTTCCCTCAGGGATGAGTGATGGAAAAAATCAATATTAAATTTCCCTTTTGTTTTTTTGCTAGATTTTCCTCATTTTTTAAAAACTATTTTTTTTAGAAAACTAGACAGTGAAATTATTCTCCCCCTCCCCTAAATTTTCACCCTTCAGAAGAGAAAAGTGTACAGGTAAAGAGGGCATTCATGTGTGAATCTACCCAGACATATCCCTATATCTCTATCACTCTCTCGTATGTGAAAATAAATTCAACCCCCGAAAATTCTAATGATCCAACTCCCCCCGCACACAGCAGTTACCCAAAACCTGTACTTTCCTCTTTCCCTACAGCGTTATGTCAACGTTACAATCCTGTGGACGGGCACGTGGGGTCTCACCCCTGAATAATGCAAAATCCCCCAGCTCTTTATGAATTTTTATGCAAGCCACGAAGTATACGCCCACAAGTTTGTCACACATAGTGGCGCTCTGCGTATTTTTTTTTCATTTTTTTATTTCATCAAATTTTTTCAGTTATATCGCTCTTGTCATGTTTTATGATATTCACACGAAATTAAAACTTTGGTTACAAAATTGTCTGGAGGATAGAATTTCAGAAGAAAAAAAAAAAAAAAATCAAGTTTTTCCCCTATGAATTGAATAAATCTCCATGAAACTCATTTTTTTGCTAAATAAATTTCCAAACTTTTTCATCTAAATTTCTTTCTTTTTATAATCCCCGACAAATTAGAGTCGACAATTTTCCATCCCTCTCTCATTCAATCCATCCTCAAAATTCCAACGTTAATTACAAGCATTCAAGTGCTCGTAGCATCAATTCCAATGGACGATTAACGTGTGACATCTCAAAGACACCCACAAGACACCCATTGGCTAATGCTTGAAATTGCACCGTTACTTTGCTACAGTAGAGTGCATTCAACCCTCCATTTAACTCTTTAAATTCAACATTATCTATTTTATTTTTCCCCTCTCGTGAGCTACCCCTGTCATTACATAATCAATTTCCCAGATAATTGTTGTAAAAAAATGTACAAAAGAATTATTTTCACGAATACAAAAGACAGATAATCACAATTCAATTTCAGTAATAATCATAACCATTTTTCTACCCTAAAAAACACTCGAAGCATGATAAAACCGTTGAAAGTGTTCCTAACAACGACCAATAGAGTTTCTTCGCACTAGACTCGAGAGAAAATGATAGTACTCCATCGTTTTTCCCCATCTCAACTCCCCTAAAACCTCCTCCCAACTTTTATCTACAATCTTCCCCAAGAAACTCTCGTCCCGATGTCTTCCTCACCATGATAACCAGTGAATGACTAGTCTCAAGCGAAAATTCTCTGTGATGCTCCGACCCCCAAAAACTAGTCCCTTTTATTCTCTCATACTCTGTTCAATTTCTGATTGTCTCGGCAATACACTCAATTCCTTGGAATTGCCCGAGGAAATCCTCTTAGTCCTCCCCCCCCCCCCCTTCGGCTTCTTAACGAGATTCGTCCTTTTGCCGCGGTTGCCTCCAAAGATTTTAAGCTAATTGAATCATTTTACGTTTTGATGATGTGTAATGGTAAAAGGGACACAGGCTTGTGTGACCCATCCCCAGGGCAAAATTCAATTTAATCCTTTATACTTACCACACAAATAATCCAATTTACAAAGTGGAAAGTCCATCGTAATTTTCATAATACAGCATATCTGTACCCGACACATTTGTACTTTGGTGTTGTTGAAACTGTATTCAACGGTATATTGGAGTGATATATGAATTATCCAACCGACTGATCATGAGAAGCATCAGAGAAGCTTTGGTCCAGGGGTAATGCTTGATTCCACGAATGCACGTGTATGTACTGAAGGATAATCCAGTCTTATCTCATATACAGAAGTTTCACAGACTTCTCAAGCCTCTGACCATCTAGCTGGACCAAAAGTTTTCCATCACTTAAGACCTCTTTTACGCTCTCACGAGTCCTTCATTCTCCCTCATTCTGAGTTTTTATACTTAATTTTATTTCACCGTTGAATGAAAATGCGAATAAAGCCACAGTGATGATAATTCTTTTTTTCGGCCTTTTTCATTAGGACTAGAATTTTTTTACTGTGCGATCCCCTCTCCAAACTGTGATTATCAAGAGTCACGAAGGCGCTCAAGTCACGTCTCACAAGTTTTCCCGACGTGCACCCGATAGTTCTACTCAACCTACCATCCCTTCTCTCTTCAGAAGGCTTCCTCGATGGTTGGCCCGCACGAACTAACCGGATTCAACAGCAGTGATTGCGTTTTCTATCCCCTCCTCTTCACCTCATCCACAGTTTCTACTCCCCATTTTACTCACCACTCCAACAGCAACCTTTCAACTATATGGTTTGTTGTCCGTATGAATCTCCCTCAATCGGTACAGAGTTTGTATTCCCATCTCGTATATTTTCCCCCGAAAACCTGTCAGTTAGTCAATGTTTATTTAGTCTCTCTCCCCTCTACATAGGGGACACAGTTAGGAGCTGGGAATTAGTGACGACCCAAACATGGGATCATTCGAACAGAAAACATACAATTGGAGTGAGGAATGAAACATTTTATTTTGTGCAATACTGCACGAGTATTGGCTCAACCTCGGGCGAATGTTGTTTGTCAGTGTTGTGGCGAGATTGCGCCAATGTTTGTAAATTTATAACCTTCAAACTCTTGCATTACCAACGGTCGGTAAAACAGAATTGGACCATGAAATCTTTCGGTAATTTTGGTTCGTGCACATTGCAATTAATCAAGCCGCTGAGTTATTTTTTTTTTTTTTCACTCTAGCATGCGCAAATCTCTGTCATCGTAAATTCAAACGTTCTCCACTTGTGACCCACTTTTTTTTATTCACACACACCTCAGTTACATATGTACAATCGTTGGTTACATCATTCTTCCACCTTTCTCCCACTTCCTCATTTCGCAATTCCTCTTTTGAGCTGAACGGAGAAAGAGAGAGGGAGAGAGATACCACGAGAGGAGTATATAACCATTAACCCATCACAGTTGATGCGCACCAATACACAGACACGTGGCAGAAGTACCTCTCGGTAACACGGGTGGTCCGACCGGACAGAGTTTTAGGCCTGAACAAACAAATGTTATGTATGTATCCACACGTTCTGAATCTACTGGGGTGGTCGTGACACGGGGCTGGCATTAAAACGGTATCAGTAATTATCACTGTGTCGGTAAACAGTTGGCTATATGTGGAGCTGAGGTGAAATTTACTGAAAGTGTGTTTATTTCATTGAATACCCCTTTTTTTTTCTTTGTGTCTCTCATGTTCGGGGTAACAAAATGGCGGCCAAGTCATCCCATTCACTGAATTTAATGGGCATCCAATGAAATTTTGTGTTAAAAGCAAAAAAAAAACGAGTTGATAAGAACACTTTTATACGCTTTCTTGTCTCTCGTTACAAAACAGAATCCAATCGTTTTTAGACTTTTAACATTTTTTCACTTTTTAATCACAATCCGTCTACCAACATTAAGGGATTCTGAATTTACATTCTATCCTCGTATTCTCACCCGCTCCGAGACTACAAAAAAAAAAAGGAGCAGCCATTCGTGAATAATTAATGGCATTAATTGTATTCCAATCGTGGGGTGCCGATGTTCACCCTAATCCAACAAAGTGGCTATACCCCGGAGGATTCAAAGGATACTTGTAGTGGGTGGTGTTCCTAAAAAGGTAGAGAAGTGAAAATGAGGGGCTGAGAAAGGAAGATTCAGCAAAACAGCAGACATCCTTTACAATTATAAAACAAACTCTTTTGACTCTTTTCCAATGGCGTTCTTGTTTCATTTCACTGGTGTTTAATGACTAAAGCGATTTTATTATACTGCAATTAACCCGACATGTCATTGAAAAAAAACATCGATGTTCAATGAAAAGTCACTGGCACTTGGTTTCCCCATTTAATGTTTCGTTTTTTATTACTCTCATTTGACTCATCTCGGAACGAACGACAAAGAGAAAGAAGGAAGACTGGAATTTAGCCTTGTTCTGAACAACCCGACCTCCACACTTTTCATAGACACTTTTTTTATTTTTCATGTCTGAAGCTTTTCACCTCAACCAAGCACCTCATCTGCATCGTGTATGCTGTTGAAGGGCCACTTTGGCAAGAGGTGTCTGAGAGCATCAGGGGATCCTAGAGAAGTTTCTACCGAATTTTGTAAGAAATCGAAATGGGCCAAATTGTCGAGAGACTAGAAAATATGAAACAAAATCAAAACGGAAACACATCAGAGTCATTTGATCATCAGATGAAAAAGTTTTTATCTATTCAATTTTCCTTCTTCACCCTGATGAAATTCCACTTGTCAAATTTGGTGGAGACGAAAAGTTGACGGAAGAATGGACGAAAGTAGCAGATAGAATAAGACAAGCCATAGTTGACGAGAAGTTGAAACTGGGTCAAAGAGTCCACCAAGACTTTGAAAAGAACTGATTCTTTTGATTCTTTTGATTCTTTTGTGAGTATCACTGAGGGGATATAAATGAAACAGAGAGAAATCAGTTGGGGGGAATGAAAAGACCGAGTGAAACGTGGATACATCCAAGAAAATCTGTAATCGAGCGATTTCTTTGGAAAGAACATTGTAAGCCGCTTACATCGTCTACCTCTCTTGTAGCATTTTGCAGATTGCTTCGAAAATTTAAAGTCGAATTGCTCAAAGCACTTTCAACCCTCTTTGAGGCTTCTTTTATTATTTTATCTCACAATTGGCATCTGTCAGATACGATCAATGGATCTTTAAATGCTATAACAATTCAGTCTACTGAGTATATTAAAATTTTTACTGCTAATTCAAGTAATATTTCATGGTCTTGCATATGTTTCACTAATTAATACTGTCGAATAACACAAATTTTACTGCAATTGTTTTCGAATAATATTGCCTGATTTTTCAAATGATACGTGAATGCATATCGTGATTATGCACAAGCATTATTTGCCATTGAAGCGTAATTTATTAAAATACAAGCTGAATGAGGAATGTCTGTTTGAAGTGTTGAAGCGAATAATTCAATTATAAATTTATCACTCGAGGGATTTTTTCTCGAGTTTATTGAACAATAATATATAGGTTCAGACAATACAAAAATTCACGTAATTTTAACAAAATCCATGCATTATCATGAATATTAATTTAATTGAGAGGATTCCCATCTTTCCACACATATCGATCCTAAAGGGAGTGCATTAATACCCCCCCAATACGAGGTAATTCCTACTGGATTATCCGAGATACTCAAAATTTAATATTCACGATTTATCCCTCGATAATTGACGCTAATTCACTCTCATTTTATATCATAAAGTCCAGTCTGACCTCAATCCCTTTGTTTCGATCTTGTCCGAGCCTCAAAAGTTATCTTTTTTGGGATAATCTCCTGTCGATTCAACTTCACTTATAGTAACAAAAAAAAAAAAAAATTCCAATGCCCAACAAAGATTAACATTTTCCAATCTTCAAATGAACGATATATATACCCATAAATCCCGAGATATTTTTCATCGATACTCTCGAATGCACTTGGCATTTCGCAATTTTCTACCATCAAGTGGTGCGGCCTCATCGTGCGGTCGATCGAGCGCGCTGGGAGTATTAATAAAGTCGTTTAAAGGAGAAAAGACGAAGAAATTTAGGATGGGGATTGAGACGAGGTGGTAAGGACTCTGTTGAGGGTGTAATAAAGCTACGGGTATGCCAGTCACTGAGTCTTACAGTGTGTGGGGGCAAAAAATAGGGTTAGGTTATAGTGCAAAACCTGGGCTACTTTATTAGCACTTCGTGCCACGTAAGCGTTAAGCTCATTAATGGCTCTCTACCTATACATGTACGTCAATTTTAAGGGTGTTGGAAGGTGAATTCTTATGGGCAATGGTACTTGGGTATAGTGTCATTAAATATTATAGTTTTTCATCTCAATTTATCGTATAGAAAGTGCTTTTGTGATACTTAATACGGAATTATATATAAGTTATTGTACTTTGTGCTGAAGTGTGAATGGAGATTTCAGAACTATAAATTTGGATTTTATGAATATCGATGGGTGTATTATATTATTAGTCCAACAGCATGGCGCAGTGAGTAAGTTTGTTACCTCACATGCGAAAGGTTCCGAGTTCGATTCCTGGTCGGGGAGAATTAAATAGTGGGATCTAAGTTTTCCGATGCAACCAGTAATCCACTGGCAAGTTCATCAAAATCTGTAATACTACCAGTGTACCAAAATCATCGAATACTCCATCGTCCTGGTTTTCTGTTATTGCTTCATGCTTAGAAGTAAAAGAAATCATTTTTCTATTTCCCTCTTTTCATTCAATTTTCGCTGAATGAAGCTCTCACTTTGTCTTTCACCACCTAACTATCACACGGTGGCGTTTGGGTAAAGTGAATGTCTGGCACGCAGAGAACGGGGGTTCAAATCCCGATGTCTCTCACCATCAGAGAGTTTGATGAATTGAATAAGAAGAGTTTGATGCTCCCCTTTATTTGTGACTCCTCAGAATACTCGCGCTCCAAACTATCAACAATAAAGCAGTTAAATAATTTTTCCTCGTGAGAATAAATTATCATTTTCCAGAGTCAGAGCATTTGAAAATAATAATTAAAAAAAAAGATCAAAATTTATTATTCAATATATCCTCGTTTTAATTCCATTAAAATTCTAATACACTCAAGCAGAATTTACCATCTAGGAATAGTGTTTTTAGTGAGTGAGAGTGTCAGGAGTCGTGGATATCCTCGACAATTAATTGTCGTAGGTATCGAAAATTTACGAGACAAACAACGGACAGAGTCCAACGTACAAACGAGAGGTATAGAGAGTGTAATCAAACTAGGAGATCCATTAGACTAGTTGTATACTGTTGAGGGACTTTGCTGATACCCGGGGGTACCCTGGAATTCTCAACTTTTCTTCTTATCCCCTTTTCAATTAAGTAAAATACATTCTCTAATTGAAGAATAAATTCTCTCATTTGAATTTATTCTAGGGTAACCCTTAACTCAATAATTATTCCTGGAGAAATTACAATTATTCAACATTGCAATAACAACCAAATGACATTACAAATTCGTGGATATAAGGGCTATTTAACAGCTGCAAAAAGTATCGTTAAAGGGGTGTAAAATTGTCTAGGGAAATATCTGGTATCAGGCTGTCCCCCTTGGAGAATTAACTCGGGGATTCCCAACATTTTCGTAGTCTCCCCATTCTCGAATAATCGCAAGTGATGACAATTTGCATTTAAACGAGAGACATATCATTCGTTCTGGCTATCCTAGACCAAACTTACAATACCCTTGGGTAAAGTATCACTTCGATTTCTCTTGACTCTCATTATTAATGACTCCATCAATCATTTGCATTCCAGTAGTCATTTAATGATCTGAACAATCACTTGTGTCCAAATGTATAACCCCAAATTAATAGCATATCAAGTGAGCTAGTGCCGTTGGAAATACATGATTCACTCGCCTCAAGGTATATACGTATATACATCAGATATAGAGGATTAATCCTAGCGTCTGTAATTTCTAGGATGGTTATGCAAATCATTGCATTCCGTGCATGAGACTGACCGTTGCCGTTGGCTATTATACAATATAGAATATACTCTATACATTATTGACATAATTCTGGCGCTAAATTACCCCAAAATATGTTGAATTATGAGTGGAAAAATGAGACTCGTAATATGTAAAATTATCTTCATTATTTAATTTCCATGATAATCCGATTAAATCTGCGAGTAAATACTCATATTTACTCTAATTACAGTGGTGAAATAATGTTTTGAACACGAGAAATTACACAAATTTTCATCTGATAAAATAAAATACCTTAATACCTCTGTGGAAATCCTACCAAAATCCAGATCCAGTGGATCTTTGTCTATCATTTTACAATAGTTCTTCACTCTACCCAGATTAAACCACAACAAAATGCTTCAATGCTCGGTACCATCAAATGCCTCGAGTGTTGGAGGGGGTGGGGGGGAGGAGGCGTTGAGTTTATAAAGGATGCTTTAATGAATAATCTAACATCATACAGAGATGCGTATATGCAGTAGATTTTCCCTTCTACTATCTCTCGTTACCCTTTCCACTTTTTGGATAATCCGTTTTGCATATTTCGTCGTAGTCGGATGTTACCCATGTAAATTTGTTCGTATGTGTCACAAAGGCCTTGAGAATACACAGAAGCATTACTCATACAAAATTGTGACTAGCTGGAATTTACACAGAGAGAAAACTTATTAAACTCAAGGGAGATGGGTTTACATTCAGGGAATAGCTTTATCATTTTCTGGCCAATGTTGACCGAGTATTCAGTATGTGGAGTAAAGTGTCTTTTTTTTTAATGTATACGATTTAATTCATCTTTCTTGACCTCATTTGGTCCTCCAAATATCCAGAGTCAATACCAAATTGGCAAAAATCATTCGCCTGACGGTCTGGCACAGTGAGTAAGTTTGTTGCTTCACATGCGAAAGGTTCCGGGTTCGAATCCCGGTCGGGGAGAATGAAATTTTGAGATTTAACTATTAAAAGTTTAAATACTCAAACGGAATCTGAACGATTGAAAATAAACCTCTACCACTTGACAAAAGTATAGCATCAGTCTCAAATGATTGACTGAATTGTCGTTGGTGAAGTGAACAAGAAAATTTGCATCTTGATAGTGAATTAAAAAGTTTTACTCACCGTAGCGTACAGATGTTTGCCAATCGAATGAATAGAGGAACAAGAGTAATGTAAAGTTTGCTCTTCATTGCTGTATCACATTAATCAGTGGTGTTGAGTTTAAACGGCAATACCAGACTTATTTTCACGATTGTTAATTACAATTTGATCTCAAGTCTGGACATTTATCAATGAAAAAATACGAAAATAATGGAATTTCATTATTGAAGATTTTTTTAAACTAATGACTTTCAGCTGGAAATAAGACTAGCTGAATATTTATTGTTTTCATCGATAATCGATTTGGAATGGTAAATTTTTACCGATTAATGAGATGGGTATAGAATACGGAGAGAACAAGAGAGTGAGGCGGAGACGATGTCATAACGAGGCAGTGAATTTTATGAGACTATTATCCTCTCTTAAAGTACCAGAAAATATCACTGGGAATTCGTTTCTTGGAGACTAGTCTTTGGAAGTTAACAGCGACTCGTGGCTCACAGCCAATCTATCGATTTTGGTGGATGTTATTTTTTATGAATACGTGATCTTGATTGAAATTTTTAGGATTAAAATTCATCATCAATTTATCATCCTATTTCCTAAATTCAAGAAATAGAAAAGATCAAGAAAGTTTAAACACCAAAATGTCATGGTCTTCCAGTAGTAAAACTTGTTGGAAAATTCATCTTGCAATCTCCAGGAGACAATTCAAAAAGTTGAAATACAAAATCTTGACTTTTCCAGCAAGACTTATTCTATTCGAATCACCTGACTGTTATACTTTGACATCTACATTCTCTCAATGTTATACCCACGGGCATATATGCAATGCAGAGTGATTCACATGGGAAATTCTTGACATCCTGAAAACTATGGAATTGGGCAGAGAGACGCGTAAACTTATCACTGAAGAATCTATCCTCCTTACAACCCCGAGAGGTTTCAAATGCCACTCGAATCTCCTCCAGTAGTTTTTCCCCCTCAACCCAGCCGGATAAATTCACACATGCCCGAGGCCATTTCCGGTCAAATTTAGAGGGAGAAAATGGAGGATAACCTCAGATATTTTTTGCACTTGTCCCGAGGACAGATCGAGATATCATTCAAGACTTCATGGGTACATAATTCTCCAGGTTTTCCAGGCTTATCCTTCACTTTTTACACCTTTTCCCATGTGTTCTATTCAACTCCAAAACTCTTCTTCTGGAGAATTAGTCTCCATGTGTTGGAATTTGAACCAAAAAAAAAAAAAATTTTCTTATGAATTTCTTCATCGTAAACAAGTGGAATACATCAAAAACTTTTATCCACTATTCCAAGAATTTCTCTTTTTGGTTGAAATAAACCTGCGAGGGGTGGGGAAGGTAGTAAAGTCCTGAGGGGGTTGGTAGAGGGTGAACAGAGCTTATTTGAGATGATTAAATGCCGCAATAATTCATGGGCATTATGTCGGGGTGATATTTTAAGATTCTCGCCTAGAGGGCAGTTTCTCTCTGTTCTCCTTACTAAGGGGGAAGGTGGGGGAGGGGGGGGGGGGTGAGTCGGAAAAGAAAATTGGTAGAGAGAGAATGGAATACAGAGAAATGGAAAGAATGAATGAAAAAAAAAGAAGGGAAAAGTGCAAAATCTCCAAGGGTTTCAAACAGTACCTGATGCTATTCCATGCACGTATCATGGTATCCACCAGTTCGACGTCCTTGACGCGTTTTTTTTAAGGTTTTCACTGCATCATGTGCCTGTATTCCTCGATCCATACTTTCTTGAGAGCATTTGGGGGGTTAGAGTGGGGATAAAAAATGAACTGACACTCTCGGGGGACTCGAGGGTTATACGTTACCTTCAATTTTACGATTGCTCATCATCACGACGATATGGAAAATTTCCAATGCGGTGAACATGCGGTCTGGGTGCATAATCTATCTCTACTATTGAGACAGATTTTATGAGGGGGGGAGGGGGGATTTTTAGAGTTTTCTTGTAACATTATTTTTAGTGCGAATTGGATTTATGAATGTGTGTTAAAAAGGGTGTAATGTAGGATTATGGGGATTTACTCTTTATTTTTTTTCATACAGAAGAAAAAATAAAATTCTGTACTTCATTAGGAATGAGGTCACTGGTGATGATATTGGACGAAAAAAATTTTACTCAAGAAAGTGGAAAAAAAAAGTTGATTAAGTTTCTGTACAGTCATCCTTCTCCACTAACCCAACCAAGTTGTATGAAAATTAGTGTCGCATAATTAACTCCAGGAAATAAATTCACATTAGCAGGCGGTAAGAAAGAGGAAGAAAGTTTTGGTGGTCTCTGGGCACACTTGGAAATGTGGGCTTGTGGAAAATCGTTGCTGTAAAAATTAACCATTTAAATGTCTCGACGAGGTAACGAATGGACTTTCAGGCGTACTTACGGGATAAACTCTTAAAAAGTCACAACTGTGTCTTGAATTTTTCGCCTTGTATTTTTTTTTTTTTGCTGACATTTTTTCCGAATTCTTTGATTTTTTTCTCCATTTTTTTATGATGTAATTTATATTTAATGACACTATAACTGGAGATTCTGGAAAATAGGCGATGAGTCTTGTTAAAAAACCCATATTGCCCCTTTCTTTTTTGAATTAGAAAAAAAAAATAATCAAATTCATTGAAAAATACTGGGATACAAAATTCTCATTGTGTGCCTGATCTCACCCGGACTTTTTCACTCTTCTATTCACCTTTATTTCCACTCCCACGAGTTATGTATATTCACACGAGCTAGCCATACACGAGATACGGACGGCACGTGACCAAGCTCATTCATCCCCCTTTACCTCCTACCCCCTCTCACACTTCACTCATTCATTTTGCTCATCAAACAAGCCCAGAAATTGTTGTTGCACCGTCTGTCCTTGTGTATTATTCTGAGTCAAGGTTATATTCACGTGTGAATGTGTGATCAAGAGGGGGTGAATGTTTTTTTTTTGCGAAAAAATAAATATGACCGATAATAGAGCTGATATCTCGGGTCCTGAGGGAGATGGCGATATTTTCATGATTATCTCTTTTGTAGATAAAAATGAGAGCTATAAAAAATGTCTCTTCCAAAATTTCGATATTCCCCCTCAATTCCGAGATATCCAGCAAAAACCGAATTCCTCATCTCCAAAATTGTTGATGACGTGTTCCATTGACTCCTAGTGGTTTTAGTGTTACTTAAATCCATGAGATAAATAAAAAAATAAAATAAACCAATCGGTAAAACTGAGATTGGTATACCAATGCGACTAGAATACAATGCGAAAAGTCACGTAACCGAGAAATGTTGACACGTTGTGGCAAGTGTCGATGCTGTATGGGCTAGTACAACGTGGTCTGACTATTCCATCGGAAAATGCCTCGAGCATATAAACCTGTACGATACCCATTCGTGCTTGGATATAATCATTGAGACATAGGTTACAAATTTAATGATCAATTTGATGAGAAAAAAATTATTATTTTTTCTCTAATTAAAATTCACATTTTCGTTTATTCATCCAATTAAATATCTCGCTCTATTAAAAATAATTGTACGCATCGTCAGCAGAAAATAAGCAAAATCATGTAGAAAATACAATAATTTTCCTTTCTTATTGTACGAATATGCTAATGAGGTAGTTGTAATATTCCACATGCGCATCGATCAGACTCAATTTTAAGATTACGCTATCTCATTTTGAGTGTTTGAAAAGAGAACGAGTGGCAAAAAAAAAAAATGAAGAAAATTCGAGTGAAATAAAGATAACGGACGAATGAATGAGCAAAGAGTGGGGGATGATGGAGAAGTGGAGGCAGTTGAGGACGATGTGAACGCACGGATGTGAACGCACCGACTTTTTTTTTTTTTTCTACTAATTAAAATTGCAAACTCGAAAGGTGGATGAACCATCTTTAATGAGACGGCGTCTGGGCATGAGTTTTCCCCTCATTATTTCCCTAGTGCGCGGTCGATCACTTTGAGCTCAGGTCCCAGAGATTACAAAGCGACAATGACAAAAAAAAAAAAAAAAGAGGTGAATTGATAAAATAGAAATAGTGAAAACAAGTGAAAAAAAATTATAATGAAACTGATAACCCAGAGAGTTCAGGAGAACAGCGAAATGTCGACATTCCCCTTTTTTCCCCATGTTTTTATCACACCTTTTGTGCTCGGATTAAAAAAAAAAAAGCCCTCGGGTATTCTTATCATTGTGAGAGATAGATTCCCCACGTCTTCCGTCCATTTTTGTCTCAATGAAGACGATTATATTCCCTAGGAACAAGAATGAGAAAATTTTCAGTCAAATATATTGAATAATCACCAAATCCTCATACCCATTACGGCCCCTCATCTCGCTCATTGTTTCATGTATTACGATGGTGCATAATGCCAATTAATTTTTTTTTGTTTTTGGCACATTTAGAACTCCCATTGTGTGTCACCCACAGTGGCTTTGATACTCCCGGCATCATACACGGTTTATCCATTGTAGTTTGGCTTTGTACAATTGTACCCCGTGCCTATACTTAACATCCGTTTATTTACGTTTTATAAATTACAAAAAAACCTTGACTATTTCGTTTTTTCGTACTTTTCATTGTTTTATTAGCTGCCGTGTGCATTACCCCCTCCCCTTTCACCCCTCTTTTTTCTTCACATACTCCCTGTGAATTATAATACTGGGATAAAAAAAGTCCTCCCCCCCCCCCAAAAAAATGAAAAATTATGTGATTTTTTTTTGTTCATTCATCATCGTTATCATATGAAATAAAGTCACCATTTCAAGAGCTGTCAGACAACATCTGAATAATTAAGTTAATCAACTTCCTTCCCCTTTTTGTCAACTCATAGCCCTCATCAGGCGATCCCCCCCCCCCCCTCCCCCCCTTTGAACTGGAATTAAATTTCGATGAGGTCGAGGGGGAGAAAAATAAGGAAATAATTGGGGGATTCCCGGTATAATATTTCGATATCTAGTCGTGGGATTTAATTATCTCGCTTTGATATTTTCATCCTTGAAATTCCAATGAGTCGAGTCATGTGTTTTTATTGCAAGACATTGGATTATATCGATGCTCCTTTGTCCAGTCAGCTGGAATGAATGAACGATCGTCTCACTGGATATTATTGAATAAAAGGGAATGACTTGTCATCGAAAAAGTGGACAATCTTGTACTGAAGAGAGATATTAAGAGAAAAAACATGAATTGCCTAGAAAATTTGGTAAAATTATTTTTACACTGGAGAAGATTCTAGGATAAAAAAAAAATGTCCCCCTTCCTTTTATTTAAAACCCAACGTCTGACTAAAAAATTCTGGAAGACGTTGGCACAATGAAAATAGAGAATTTGCCGACGTCTGATCGTGCACGCCTCGAGTAAAATGGGCTGAGGCTTTTACTTTGCATTAATTTCCGGATTGCTGTCTAGCATGCTGGAACATTGGTGGGGTATTGTGGTGATATGAGCAGAGAGAGAGATTCTTTGACAAGAACAATGCTTGCAGACTTCCGTTGTACGCGTTTCATGCGACACGCGGGAATACCCAAGCCGTTAAAAATTTTTCCCTTCTATTCGCCCTCTCTCCTCATTCTCCAGTCTCTCTATATACAATCATTGTTTTTTTTTCTTCTTCACCCAAAGTGTAAAAACGAGAACACGCTAAACTGACAATACACCGAATTCTTTTTTTTTTTTTCAACCCCCCAACGCTTTATGGCATTTGGCATAAGACAAAGGTAACGAAAGTCTCATTCGAGTGTTGCTGGAAAATCCCTTGACGCTCGACACTCAACTTGCGAAGTGTATCACATACCCCCTTTTGTGTTTGAATATTCCCAAAAAAAAATTTTGAGGAATTTTTTTTATATTTTTTCTGTACCCCCTCTGAGCACCACTGAATGAGGTAAAAAAGAATTTCTTAATGACGGAGTCTCAGAATAAATTAAGCAAAAAGTGTTGGAGGTGAAAAAAAAAAAAAGTTTCCCGAGGCAAAAGAAACGGAAGTGAAGTGTCTCAAGAGGATGAGGTATACCGACCACGTGGAGGTCTCGTCGGGGCGTCGAGAAGGTCGGCTTGGACAAGCAGAGATTAAGGCGACTGCTCTCAAAGTATTCCCCCCCCCCCACCTCCCCCCTCTACCCACCTCTTTGCTCCGGCCCTCAGTCCAATGAAAATCCTGTGGAGTCGGCTGAAAGGGCTAAAGTACCGCGACATACCTCTCGTGTCTCGGTCTGATGCACATTAATCCTTACCCTTTGCCCCCATGCAACGTCAAACCCCCCCCCCCCTCCCCTCCAACCCCTTGACTCACTCTCCCTCACATCTGTCGGTCTCTCTTGGTCCTTTTACTTGCGTTATAGTAGACGATATTATGAAACATTTAAACTTCCAAAAATCTTCAAAAATATGACCGAGAAAGAAAGGAGAAAAGGGAGAGGCATAAAGACACCGAGAAGATGACAGACAGTCATTACTATGATAGCTCGCATTAGTTCCCCTTTTTTTTTGTTGTTTCAAGTCTTTTATAATGTGCATCATGAAACACAGGCATCAGGCTCATGGTTTAACGATGTGTTTGATTGTCTCTGCGTCATCCTCGAGTTCTCATGAAAATCTCAACGACAGACTTATGGGGACATTTTAAGTTGATTTGTCACTCCCCTTGAAAATTGAAAAAAATTCTGATTTTAAGATATGACCAGTCGTGCCAGATATTTTTTGAATGCACCGACACATTCTTCTCTAACTTTCTGAGTAGTTTGTGGGGATGGTATACTGATTAGTCTCTGTGAAACAGCAGACCTACTGACATCAGAAAAAATCATGAAAACAGCCATAAACCTAATTCCTGTTTTATCATCCGAGTTTTGGCGGAAAATTCAAATGAATCTAACCTAAAAATCCGCATTCATACTAGTAATTCTGAGACAATCAGTTGTTTTTCGTTCTCTCGTACCTCCTCATCACCTCAGAGATGCTGTAATGAATGAAAGTACATCGGTGCAATGTCCCTTGGAGAGGACCACCCCGAAAATAATTCTCTCGTCCTTATAAACCCACCCAGTCTGACCAATTATCGCTAGACACCCACTCGTTCGCGCCTTGGAGAGGTGCCTCGTACACCCTGTCTATAGAGATTCCAAGGAGTTGGGTATAAAGTGGAGCGTTGAAAAGAAAAAAATCGCCTCAAGTTTTTCATTTTTTTCAATTCTTTCTGCCACAGCTTTTCAAGCCTCCAACCATCGACATTCTTCTGGGTTCTTATTCAGTTTTCTTTTCACTTCTATGATTATTAATGAGGAGAGGGTCTACCTGGCATTGATTCAATGGTCTCCTCAGATGTTGAAGAACACGTACATCTCCTTATTTTTTTTTCCACGTATACATTTTTTACGGGGGTAATCAGGAATAAAGAGGGATTTGAACACCATGACTGGGGTGATATGAAAACTCAACAAATAAGAGAGTGGAGTAAGATTTGATGATGCGGATAAACTACATCTTGACTTTTTCAATTTTCCAATTTTATTTCCGCATACCCCTGGAAAAGCTATTCCACGGATCAATGGAAACGTAGAACGAGAGAGTGGTAGAGGCATGAGTTAGTGTTTTCTACTTTTGTGGTACGATCTGGGAGGGGAAGGGGAAAGAATAATTCACAACAAAGTTGCTGGGCTGGGTGAATTGTATCGCAGAAGGATCTGGAGTTCATTGGAAAAAAAGATGAATTTTATCGACTGAGAGCTCTGTTTCATCTACATTCATTCAAATGAATAAATTTCTAAAGACTTGAAGAACATCTTTACTCATCTCCATCAGAGATAAAGTCATTAACGTGAAGATGGTGGGGTTGAGACAAAAGTTTTTCAATAGTTCAAATAATTATACTCATGAGGGGTTAATAGAAGATGAGTTTCTTACGATTATAGCATCACAAAATAATTATCTCATTTACTTTTTTATTTCAGAAAAATTGAATGAATTGAGAATTAATTTGTTGAGATGAAAACATCAAAGGCAATAATATTGTATCAATGAAAATTTAAATGAAGGATATCAGCTTGAAAATTCCAAAGGCATATTTAATCGAAAAGATTGGAATTCTAATTAATAGCCAGTGGGATCTTACGATAAGATGAAGAGTACCTCGGTAAGACCTCGTTCTGTTCACTTTTACCCATCCCCAACATTCACCGGTGCTTTCCTTAACGTCTCACTCAAACGACTCGGGAATTTCATACTGAAAGATTATCGTAATGAAGATCTCTCACGGGACCTATATATACCATCCTATCCTTTACATGCCTGTACTTGGCTATTGCATCTCTGTATAGTTGGATAGGAAAAGGGAGTGGTGATATTATTCTTGAAATTATTTTCCTATTGAAAGGGAAAGAAATCAATACTGACTTGACTTGGAAAAAAACATGTTCAAATGCATTTAGAGAGCACAAAAATGGAAAGTGTAAATAGGAAAACGACCTAGCTCATACAAAGTCAAAATCCCTCCCTCCCATAAAAAAGAGAAAGAAAGTCTAGTATTTCCTATTCCATTTTCTCCCTAAACCCTATCTATTTTCTTCCCCTTTTTTAAGTCCTGCTGTTGAGTTTGGGACTGCACAAGTGCACGACTGAAAATCTTGAAATATTAATGTGACACTTCCACTTGCCTCACCAACAAACTCCTGTATGCTACCTTTATTCCATATTCAGTGGAGTATAGTCCGAGTTTTACGTAACATTTTTATGCTTTTTCTCTTCTCTTAAGAACAAGTATATTTAAATAAATGATGTAAACACGTGAAACAAGCTAGGAATTGTCAAGATGACTACAAATTTTTATTCCATCACTGGGAGAATCCAGTTTTCATTCATTATTCGTTTGGGTTTTTAGTCTGATTCTACTCTAGGAAAAAAAAAAAATAAGAAAAGGTAGAATGTTTTCTTCTATGTAAAGTGTATTTTTGTGACTTTTCATTTCCTTTCTGCTATCATTTCTTATCCAACTCTCCTCGGAGACATCGCTGGAGAGATGGAAGGATACAATATAGGAGAAGACATTTGCATAAAGTATTCTATCATTACATTAGTGATTCAATGATCAAGAATAACGAAGAGACGAATCACAAAATTGATGAAATTGGATGAGATTATTGCATAATGAACTATTGAATCTCAACTGAACTTTAGATGAGAATAAATGAGGCCATCATTGCTTCCAAATGTTATTCAATCATTGGATTACGTAATGTCGAGTTATTCGTGATTGCATGATAAAGAAGACATGCTTTTAATCAATCTCATCACTCTTACCGTGCACACTGACTCAATCACATTTCTTTTTTCTCTCATTTTCAGGAGGGTGAACAGGGATACTTGGAGGGACTAGCATCAAGGTACGCAGATCTCTTCAGAACGCATTACAGTGATGTCCTGGAGCCCCTCGAGGAGCTTCGACGCCGTGAAACAAATGCCTCACCAAGAATACCCAACACTCAGCTCACAACCAGTCATTCCCAACCCATTTACGTACCCGGAAAATACTCGGTAAGCAACTTTTCTGTCTCAACTTTTGAATACCCACGAAAACATACAGAAAAGGGAGAGAAGAGAATGAAAGGAGAGTAACGATACCTTTCAGACAACTTCTGTCTGTCCCACAGGGACATTTCGTTCGGTCTGAAAGAGTCTTCTCGTCGCTATCAAAGAATGTAGAAACTAGAATAGTCCTATGGGAGTTTGGGGCAATGTTCCATTTTTTTATGTTACTGTTGATTCATGTTGTTTGAAAGTTTTGGTTATTTTGAATTTTATTCGTAAATGGTTGGAAAAGTTGGATATTGTAGTTTTGCCAGAATCACTATAGATGATGATGATCAAAGAGTCTTGGTATTTAAAGTTAAAGCTATCCCTTAGATGACATTTAAGACGATTAGCTATTCAAAGTTCTCTCCTGCCAAAGACTAGAAGTTTCCCTTGGTTATTGTTACTCGTCTTGCCTCTAATGATGAGCTCCACGGTTAATTGAGTTTCCAATCACGGCCAACTGGTTATCAATTGGGGTCACAAACTGCTGTGTAGCTACTCTCTGAGGAATTAGTTAAGATCTAATAATTCCATTTTTCTTTTGCATGCTAGCCTTCAAGTTGCCTCAGCGACAAGGAAGAGGACGAAATTTATGGTTTTGGGTATGGTGTCTTTGGTCGACAGATGCTCCAACAGAGACAGCAGAAACTCGCCCTTGCCACACAAAATCCAGCCATCGGTCTTACTGGACATCATCAAACATACCAAAGGTAAATACACAAGTCCAACTCATAACATTCCACAACCAAATATTCACCACCGTCAGGGTTATTCAAATATTCTCAAATTAATGAAGTAACAATACAACAGCCAATAGAAAATTGGAGGCCATGTTGCTCTAATAATAACGAGAGTAACAGAGTGTCGAGTTGGTCAAAGGTAGTGCTGCTGCAATTGCAAAGAGAGTCAGATGGGAAGAAGGTGTGGGTTTATTATACATAATTACCCATTGCCTCTGTAACGATCTTGAAACACCATCTGCAGAGGACACATCAGCCGTTTGATATTTAATGGTTATAATTAAAGCTCCAACGATTCTACCAATTCCCTTCATGAAATTCGGATGAAATAAGCAAAATAATCTAAAACTTTACCTCATTATCAAGTCACCCCATTATGAATGGAATCTGCATCTCATCTGTCATCTATATATCCTCGTCAATATACACATTCATCACTCGTTGCACATCATCACAGTGTTCACAGAGTTGAGTGAGTTAGGAATTTACAGCTTAGACTATGCAGATATTTCAAGTAGGGCACGTACATGAAACTGTAGTTAGTTTCTACCCAGGGTATATTGCCTACATACTGAGAACATTGGTAAATAGATTTTGTGTATTCAAGCGATGACGGAGGTTTGAGCTGGGTGGGTAAAAGACAAACCTATATGTCGTTGCTAACTGGTGGAGAAACGATATCGTATGTTATGTACACGTTGGAACGATCATCATGACAGAATTAATTGCACAGAGAGAATCCCTATTGTTGTTGGTTGATTCGGTAAATGCTGGGATTTCGTAATGGTTGAGAACAGTGGACTACAGAATTTTGATTCAACTCTGTGATGATTCTATATGTCCTGTGTTATCGTTACTCGGGAATGGCGTCAAAGCTCTGACAGTCAAATTGATAGTCGATTGTTGGTGATGTTTTGATGATTCCAGTGCTGTCGGTCCATCAATGATGGAGCGATTGGAGGTCAGGTCATCATCAAGATTTCATGTCACTGCCCCATGGATGGACAAGACGCGAAGATCTGAACCGTTGGGAGATCAAGGGAATTGGGAGAGAAAAAAAAAACCCTCCGTCAAATTCACTCTATCAAAACACAGTCCTAGGTACACTTGAATCGATCATGAAACCACTTGAACATACAGCACTCGAGGCAATCGTCTCTAATCGCAATGAAGTGAGTGTATATTACTCAAGTGTTCCACCATTGAGATGTTAGCTTTTCGTCAAAGGATTCCATTAGTATGCGGTTAGTCCTAGACCACTAGTATTGGAATTGTGTGAAACCTTGACATCTATTAGGTATTCTCAACCGCAGGGTTAACATGCTTTGATGTTTATCGTTATTGAGAATATTCTTGGTAATAGGGCATCAGAGGAACCTTATAGTGAACGCTATTGCAGTAGATTTGTGAGGGGATTTAAGGTCCTATGCCCAAAACTTGTTTTTCTATGCTTTACTCACTAATAAGGGGAGTCAATAATAAACAGGTTGTTATCATCGTCAGCCAAGCGAATCAGTAATAGTTGTATTAAATGCAAACGTGCGCAGTTCATTGCATCAACCAGAATTACTTCATCGACTATGTATAAGTACATAACGTTTACGATATCGTCCCAGCCATTCTCCTCCCCTCACTAAACCGGGAAATTGAGTGTGCGAATAACGAGGCGTCGATACTCAAATTTTCAACTATCACTGCTCCAAATCGTTCATTAAATTCAAACGTTGTGATAAAATAGTTTCAAAGTAAATGTCAGCATGAGAAAATCTGAAATATTTTACGTTAAATTTGAATGTTCCTTGAGTAATCGTTTTCTTTTTAATTTGTTACAGTTGCCTGAGTCCAAGATCAGCCTTCTTCTACGAGTTTCCACCCAACGGTAAGTTTTCAACCCTAATATCAGAGCAAAAGGTAGATGATATTTGAGGTTCTATATTTGTCACGGAAATTTAAATTTCCAACGGTGCTAAATTCTACTTCTTGTTCAAATGTAGAGTCTTCCATTCTTACCCTCTTTCCCTCCCTATTCCGTACAAATATACGCAAACTCGGGTACTCTCTCAGTCCCTCTGGAATACACGAATTACGATGCTTTCGCTCAATTCCACAGAGTAGGAATTTACCTTTTGCTTTTTTTTTTTTTTTTTTTTGTGGTGAGTCGTGAAAAATTGAAATGGTCCAAAAATATTGGCGAAAAAAAAATTTCTCTCCAAACGTTCATATCGACAGACATGCAGGGCTGCTCGACAGCTATAAAAGGATCAGTACAAGTGAGAAAGACCTTCCCGTTGATATTTCATTTCTGCCGAATCCTTCCGTTCTCTATCTACTATCCCCTTAAACCTTGAGGCTATGACCTAAACCTCCTTCCTCCCTCAACTGTGCCTTTATGAATACGCAATTGAGATGGCAACTCCCTGTTGGGGATAGAGAGAGATAGATAGGTATTGGATAGTGAGAGCAGTGGGGCTTTTTGACGCACTTCCTCTCTGGAAAACATATCCTGGAGCATTTCAATTCGATTCACCTCCTCTCTCTATTGCACTTCGGGGCATTTTATGAAAATCTCATTGCACTTTTACTAGATTTTTGTTCGTTACATTTCAATATTCCAGTAATATTCAATTTTGCTTTCGGTAGATGAATAATTTAAAAAAAGAATCAACAACTTTTAGTCAAATTTCCAAAACAATCATCTCATTACACAAGTTCAGAGGTTCTCTTTTGCCAAGACATCTTCAATTCAGCATCAACAATGTATCAAGATTGAAGATGGAATCACGTCACTAATCAGTTTAAGAGCACAGCACCTTCGTATATATTCAGTAATTAAACGTAAGAGGTGCCCTAGATGCTATTGCAGCACTTAGTACTTGTTAGCAACACCAACACTCATGCTTACTCAACCAAATATATCCGTGAGTGCATACATCATCTACAATGGGAATCAACTCTCAGTCTATGCCCTAACCCTACCATTCTGCATCGCCTCGACTCGGCTGTCTCTCTGCACTTTAGCCCCTTCTCCTCTCTTGTTCACTTGGTCTCCTTCAACCAGTGTTGTCTCTACGTAGAATCAAACTGGGGATGCTGGTAGAATGCATTTATCCTCACGATCTCTCAATGCGCTTATACCTGGATCTGTTGCTGTATCAATTGCCACTGAATTACTACAACTTTACCCCCAAGTTGATTGTATTTGTGCATCGTGCGGTAATACATCTCTTCAAGAGTTACGTATATACAACAATGCAGAGGTCTGCATTCTATTTGCTCTCGTATTTACAACAAACACCAATGTGAACACTTTCTGTATACCATGTATTCATAAAGACTCGTGTGAATTTTGACACATGGTTGAGCTTCTTATGAAATCACAGGAGCATTTTAAAATCTTATTCACTATATTGAAATTTATTTATCACCTGTACGAAATTCCATCCAACTTTGACTTTTATTCTCTCAATTTTGGAATTTCTTGGTAACCTATTATCACGAAGAGAATCAGAGCTTTTTTCTTTCCTTTACTCGTCTCTCATTTTTAACTCATTCTTCTTCTATATTTCCTGTCGACCAAGTTGTGCTGGCACTTTCGATAACCAACTTTTTTAGTTGGCAGTGTCGACAGATTCATTCGGTTCATTCGTTTCGCAAGATGATATACCGTTGGATCTATCTGGTGCTGATTGTATTGCACAGCAATTTTTGTGGTGTCTGAATCCTTCATAAAATGCATTACGATTTTGATAGGTTGGATATTTGTGGTCAATAGTCACTGGAGATTGGTGGGTCATTGAACTGAATATGTTGCACGCTTAATTCCATCCTATTTAGCATATTCTTCGTTTCTACACAGACGATATCACAATTGATCAACCAACAGATACTATTCTTCTATCAAGCGTCATCTTAAACTTCTTAGACGCTCAGTTGCACTCGAGAGGAGATACAAAGTGTCTATCACCAGTGCCTACCCAGTTACCCAAGTGGTACACATAATGCACACGTGTAAATGTGAACCTTTTGACTGAAGCAAAAATGTAACACGACTGAAAAAGGTAGGATGGTATATGTTGAATAAAGAGTGCAACTGTGACACTAGAAATAAAGGGTAAAAAACCTACACAACAAGGGCATGGAGAGAGGGAGTCCTGTATCGCTCTTGGCGGGTTGTCATGGTAACGTGCGTACACCACAGTTGCAGAGGCGTGACAAATAGGGAAGAATAGACAATGATGAAACTTCACCCTCTCTCTACGATGTGCCGAGGTACTCTTGACGAGAGACATTCAGCCCGGAAGTGGGTCCGACCGTGCATGACACCGCGACGGCTTTGCACACCTTTGCATGACCCAGGACAGGCTTTTTTTTCTTTAAACAGCTTCATGGTCTTCGGGGGATGAACCCTGGGGCCATGTAAACTACTGAATACTTCCTTCCCATTGTCTCGAGGTAGTAAATGTTTATATATCGTTATGAACGTTGAAGAATTTTTCCCATCTAATTTCTCAAATAATCGTCTTGTTGAGGATTATGGTGAAAAATTCACCTGAAGAAAGTTTGAACCGTTGACGTAGAAGAAAGGAAAGAAATTCTAAAAGCACATTACAACTTCTTAAAGATGGTAACCCTCGAGCTTGGTGAAAGGTCCTCAGGCGATTACTGTGTTTAATAACTTTTTTAAGAGGAATATCGTGCTCTCATTTGTCTGCCTCCCTGAAAAATTGTCCGTTTTTCAGTGTAAAAGGGAGAAAAGGTGAATTACGTGAAGATATTTAAGCTGGTGGTCAAGAAATAATTTTTTGTTGATAAATCAAAAATAAAATTGACTCAGTTGTCTAGGCGGGACTTGAACCCACAACCTTCAGTTACTACATTTACCATTGAATTAATCATTCTCTTATATTTCCTAACCCAATAAATGAATTCTGGTAGAATATTTTTATACCATTAAATAACTTAGATGCCTCCAATAACTCAATTTAAATTAACTCTCCCCTCTACTCTAATATAGAAGCAAAATGGAAAACATAGATCGTAATTTTGCTGAGAGCCATGAAAGCCCAAAAAAAATATACTTTTTACCCCTCGCGAATGCATTTTACGAGAAATAAAAAAAAAAAGTGAATGAGAAATGGAAAAAAAAACTCTCGAGTACCTGAAATTGGATAATTTTTCGCATTTTCTGTCGCAATGGTGTATATAAACGTGGTTGTGGGCAAGAAAAAGCTGTCGCGGCAAACAAGCCAGAGGATGAGAAAAGAAAAACGTTCAAAGGTAATAAAAAAAAATACAGAAGGAGCGTATCGAAGCGAGAGTAAAAACATCGGACCGATACACGTACACAAACGGGTGGGGGGGGGGGGGGGGGGTTGGAATTGATGGGGATGGGAAAATATCGTAGATAGTGTTGGTTGTTATGTAACAAAGTTTGGCGCCGTATATATCCTTTGATGGTGGTGCATTGCTGCTTTTATCCATTCATCCATATCACTTATTCTTTTTGACATCGGTGTAGTATTATTATCGAAAATTTTAGAAAAATATACATTTTATTCTATCAAACACAAGTTGAGTTATTTCAATTCTCATCACTTCGTCCCAGGATTTCTCAATACTTTCAATAAATTTTTATTTATCGAAATTAATCAAAATTCTCCATCTTCAGCCCCAACAAATCATAAATTATCCTGTGAAATCAAATTCCGTGGAAAAATCGTACATCTTAATCTAAAAGTTTTCTCATTTTCTTTGAATCCTCATACCCAAAACAATTCCACTCGGTGTATATTCTCCTCACTCCCCCTGAATGATGCGACATACCCCTGAATTCATTGCGCCCCGCCACTGGCGTACCCATATATTCTTTCCTGATACCGAGGCATCGACGCACAACGACGACAGACTACAAGTTTATTTTTTATTCCATACGATTCATTCGATTGAACATGACTTGTGGTTACAGCTAGCCAATATATTTTCGATATTACGCGAGTGAGAAATTCCAATAGTCTCTGGAGAGCCCTCTGTATTCTCCATCATTTTTTTTTTTTCGTCTCTATCATTCGTTGTCCCTCTATGAAATACACACGATCCATGGAATTCCACTGGATTATTCCATAAAAAATCATTCACACCGTACAATAATTAAATTCTTCAATTTATTCCAATGTGCGTGTGTGTTTGCATACAAAGATCGCGTGCCTCTTCCGAAGAACAACCCTAACGACCCGATAACTCGTCACGTCAACAACGAAAACTTCTCTCTCTCTCTCTCTTCACCATTCCACAATATTTTTTTTTCTCCCCTCCCTCAATTTTTTTTTTTTTTTTTATACCCAGTGTAAACCCATCTGACGAGCTCCCAACAACTCGTTTCAATGTGATATCTCTCATGCCTCCAGATAACATCTCCAGAACTGCATCACCGGTGTTTATACGGTGCATGTGTACCACGAAAGTGTCCGTTTTTCTTTTATTATGCATACGGGACATGAGTAAAAATAAATTAAAAAATGACAGTGTCGTATTTTGTACATACAAAGGCAATAATCCGTATGAACATTAAACACAAATGTTAATGTCAGATGTGTATTGTGATATCTGCGTTGTTTAGTGGTTGGTATATTCTTTCTACAGCCACGCGATGAATTAATCTGTTTATGGGTTTGTCGTAATAAAGAAAAAAAAAAAAGCTGCTGTGTAAAGAGAAAATAGAGAGAAGATATGATCCTCTGGGGTTTATATCTTGGAATAATTAATATCAGTGAAACAACAAGTCGAACAAAATTTATTAAATAAATATTTGGAGAATGAATTTTAAAAATAAATAATTTATTCCATTTGTACGATAATATAATTGTAATAATCTGCATTACGTAACATGTTAATATGTTAATTTATCCACAAGCTGTATATATTCAGCTGTGAACGTGATCTGCACTCATGCGTATTGTATACCCATTTTGTAGTCTCTCTTACTCTGTTGTACAGGAAAGCCCCCGCTAATTAGGGTACAACGTTATTGTCGCTGCTAATAAACGGATGCATGAAATGGTAATACAATATAGTGACGGGTCAGTCTGTAGGGTAGACTAACGCCAACTGCTATTATCCCTTAATGGATAGTGATGTCGTGGCTAACCCAAATTTATTCGATTATTTATGAATTTGGTATTATCGACATTACACCTGATAAATTCATTCTGGTGGTTCATTTTAATTTTTATGAATGAAAAATTTTGAATAATGATGGAAGAAAAATTCTGATCATAAATTTGATTCTTCACGACAACGTCCATGAAGACAAATCTGATCAGGTCCACATGTCGTGCCATCAGCAGCACCACCCAATATTTGTATACACATTTTGGAATCATTCTCATGAACGCAACCTAATCTTCCACATATTGAGTAGTCTATGCTACAGGCCTGCGTTCCAACATATCTCTTGCATTGTTGATTGGCATCCATGAATTTACCAGGAAGATATCTCGGCAGTACATTCTTCTGGATTGGATTATTGTAGAGGCAAACTGGACCTGTCCTGTTTCATACATGATATTAATTGAAGATATATTTGCATGAGAATTCTTTGATGATTATAATCTTACTTGAGAAATGCATGAAAGTCTTTTAAGGTACATTCTGACCAATCTGGAGATCGATTCAATGAGATGCTGGGATTCATAATGTGTCCACCAGTTACTGGACAGTCTGTGTTTCCTACTCCGTCGTGTTCAGCACCTAGCCTAGAGTAATGTATCAAATAAGATCATCAGGGGTCAATGAAACATAATTGAAATGTATGTCAACACTTACAAATGACCAAGTTCGTGAGCAGCCACCTGAATACCATCAAAACCACCAGTGTCTCCAACGATTGAAACTTTGCTCATCGCTTGATAGAACTTCCGCATATTACAGGCTCCTCCTCGGTATGCGAGACCTACAATTATTATTGAAAGGAATTGATAGGATCAAATGTACAATTCGTGTTATATCAACTCACCATGCACTGAAAAATCGCAGTTGCGGTCTTTACCGGATTGGCACATCTGATATCTGTATTCAAAAACAAATAATCAATAGAATATTCAGTTGGAATGATCAATAACAAGCAAAACTATCAACTGATATCTTACGAGGTCATTGTCATCATTGCGTCGTAGCTTTCCACTGGGATTTTATCATTCTGCGCAAGCCAATAGTCAGAACTGTCATACAATGCACGATCAGCAATCAGAGAACTTCCACTTAAATGTTTTGCTATGTATGAGAGGCCTTGAACATCCTGAAACAATTGAATAGCGTAAATCAGCAAAGTTGTGATTATTGGAAATATGAATATGACCTACCTCAGCCAAAACAATACCCGCAATATTGAGTCTAAATTTGGGATTCTCCAAGCTTCGGTATTTCAAATCAACACCATTCCAAAATGCTAGAATGTAGGCAACTGCGTCTCTCACATTTCCACCCAATTTCATGTAAAGATCGTGGACAACGACCACTAAGATTTCTGGGTATACAGTGTCAGGAATTGAGGTGGATTCAGCTGGAAATTCATCTTTCATGTTTTCTAGTGCTGAAATAAGCCAAACATGTAGCTCAAATACAACCGTTGGTATCAAAAAGTGAACCTACATTCTTCCAGATATTCAGACTTTCCTCCAGATGCTGATCTTTTATAAACAATATGATAATGATGATCGTCTTGTTCAGACTCGGAAATATCATCGACAGATCTACTATGTCCTTTCACTTCCTCAAGGAGACGTTCAGGTATTGGAGCAATTACCAAATTGTGAGATCCAACTGTACCAACCTGAATGAGGAGCAGGACTGATAAAGAATATCCTACCCCAAATATCGTGACAACCATCAATATTACTTACGATTCTCCGAGTGTCCCTGTTCCTTCGTGTGACAACAATAGCTGCAGACTTTGCCAAATCTTCAAAACTTTCAATCTCTCGCATTATCTGTAATAATATCATTTAAATCATGAAGAATATTGAGGATATTATTAATGAAGAATTGAAGGTGAAATTTACATTGGTAGATTTTTTAAAATTCGGACCCGAAGCTCCCTGCGTCACCGTATACACTGGAGTGTCGTAACCCGCAAGCATACCATCTGCTGGTGTAAGCCATAACTCGATATCTTCTCCGAATGCCTTCAGATGAATTCCAGTACCAATTTGAGGGCTTCTCCTCTGAATCTTGGGCCAATGGATCGGGACAATTTCATAGCTTTGGACTACAATAAGAATAATATAAAGTATTCTCCAGTGGTGGAAGATTTATCAATTAATTCTTACCATTTTCATCGTATGTTTGGAAGACTTGAAATCTCTCGTCAGCTGTCATTCGTTGATGTATCTGATGTGATACCTCATGAGTTGAATCTGCTATTGCAGCACAAAATAGTGTCAATCCCCAAATAATCATCATAATTTACAAAAACTTTGTGAATTTGATAAATACTTCGATAAATACTTTTTGCTTTCTCGAGAGCTTTCCGAACATTGTGACAATCAACTGTTTTCCATCCTTTATAAAGTCATATCCGTCCGTCATTATTTGTTGACACTCTTTCCGAAAACACTTGTATTTACAATTTCAATCATGCATCACATTTCCGTAGGAATAACTGATGATATTGTATTCCCAGTGCAATCAATTATCTCAACGTATTAATCTCTTTCATAATATCAGTGACGAGGGCACATCGTCTCAAAAAGGAAATAAAAGTAATTCTGCAATTCATTGTGATTGTGAGTTGAAGAATTTTCGATAAATTGCAATATCAAGGACTGTATGCTTTCATCAATGTTCATATATAAACATGTGCAATGCTAAGGTCATCCACTGCGTCAGAACAGCTGTCAATCGTGATCCAAAAACTGTCAATCAATTTGAAGCATTCGTTCATTGGTATGATTGAATAAGAACAATAACTTTTGTCAATGAATCAATGAATTAGATATATTTTTTTAATTAATGAATGTCCAGATTTCTCATTCAACTTTAATTGCTGCCATGACTCACTCATTCATAATTCATCATCGCCAATCTTCTTATCTCCCAGGAAAAAGAAAAAAAAAATTCAAAATTTAATTTATTCAAATGAGATATCTCAGACATTTCTTCTCCATTCTTACTGGCATTAATGCTTCTTTAAAAATGTACCGAGTAAGAATAACAGAGACAATATTTAATTAACAAAATTTCCATTTTGAATTATTTCAGAGCAAGGACAGAATACGAGTAAAAAGAAAACAAC
The DNA here is from genome assembly GCA_035578325.1 of Coelinius sp. EB29. NCBI lineage: Eukaryota > Metazoa > Arthropoda > Insecta > Hymenoptera > Braconidae > Coelinius > Coelinius sp. EB29. Next base: position 4,613,610 of record JAOZGT010000008.1, read on the forward strand.
ATTTTCACGACTACTGAGGGGATTGAAGACACATAGGAAGGAGAAACAGTGCCAGTCCCAGGGTTCACCGAGGCGGGCGAGAATGGGCGTGCCACAGAGGGTGAGTGTCTTATGTTCTTATATGTATCATAATTCATTTTCTTTTTCCTTTCCCTTGAGCCACTTGGATTAATAATTCCATGAAAAAGTAAATACCTGATTGAATCTATATAACATACCCAGATGAAAATTCTCTTTGACTCTGCAATAACCGAGGTATACAGAAAAAAGGCTGACAGATGAGCCCTTGCGGTCGACATATTCCACCATCTCGGAAATTTCGTAACATTGCCAAGAGGCCAGTGCACACGTGATACCAACAAATATTCCCATAGCCAGAGGATATGATGGCACGCTACAAGGCATATTCCATGTGTCTATTGTGAGTCCAATATGCTTGCAATAGACATCACCAACTGTACGCCTGTCGTTTCACCGCTGGATATCATATTTGATGCATATACATTGTGAATATGTATCGTCAAAGTGCTTGCAAAACCTCTGAACTCTGTGGAATATGATCAAAGGCATGTCTGGTATGTCAAATGTACTGAATATACCCTTTTTGGCGCCTTTGGAGGGTCCTGGATATCATCGTTACTGACCAATCCACTTGATCTATATTAGATGTCTCTATCTATTTCACTCACCAGTGGCTAAAATTCAACTGAAAGGTGATGGAACGCCCAGTGCAACGGAATATGATGCCTTTTCATTGGATCCATCATACCAAAATCCACTTTTCTCACTCGGAGGTATACGCTAACCACTATAGCCGTGTGCAAGGCCCTCTTCAACGTAATTCATGGTACTATATATATATATCGGTATAATTCAATTCCACTTGGTACCAAACCACCGTCTATCCCGCACAGCCCAACGTCAAGCTCTCGCTTATTCTAGCAGTGAGAAGGTACTTTCCACCGTTGGAAATTCGATTTTCTACGTTCATTTTGGTTTCAACACATGTGTATCTCCATTTTCCTTCTCCACTCATTTTTATTGCATTTCACTCAGAAAAAAAAGTGGAATAATTTGTCATGATTTATGATATTCATGATAAAAATGAATTTATCTTTGGAGTAATAAAAATAACTACCATTTGTGAATTTGCATTCTGAGATTTGGAGGGTTAAAATACGGTAGATGAAAAGGAATACAAAAAAATAAAATATAAACAAGTGAGAAAAGAAACGTTTGTGGAGGTTAACAAGACGTAGTGCTCGCTTTATATGCTAATGTTGAGGAGTTTTGAAAGGGTAGGGGGTAGGTGAAAAGGGGGTCAGAGGAGTATAGGTGAAGGAGAGGCGTGATATACACTTGGCTTTTAACCCCATGACTCGCACAAGGGGTGATTCTTCCTCCATTTTATTTTCATTTCCACTGGCTTTCTTGCGAGAAGTAGAAATTGTATGAGAGTATTTCTTCGTTGAACGTGTTTCTCGTTTGAATAAAAAAAAATATTTCACTGTTGAATGAAAAATACGAGAGAAAACCAGAGTGGCCGGAGGGTTGGGGGGGGGGGGGGAGAGAGAGATTGGTAATAAAACTGTAAGACAAAGTGTACAGTGAGTTTTAGGGTGAAAAATCTTTTGAGGGTAGGTGCTCGATTTAAACTACCTATGGCACCATTTTTTTTTTTCTCTCTCACTTCTTCACCTTTATTTCTCACGTACCAATACTGGAGAGAGGTAAAGGCGTGCAAACTGTTTTACATACTGACTTTGTACCGCGAAAAACTTATGGGGCAGTTAAGCGAATCTACGATGGCCAGGTGTTGGGGGAAGAGGGGGTGTATAACCACTGCGCCACATTGCCGAGTTTTTAGCATTAAACTGTGCGATAAATAGTGGCATCGACAGCGGAATATTTGCATCGAGGGGTCAACAGATTTGCCTGATTATATGTTAGCTTCATAGATCAATATTGGTTTGGGTTTCCACACGGTATTATAAAAAAAAATACTTGATTCAAGTAGTTCGCAACTTGATTCAACATATGCCAAGTCAGAAGCTCAGATTAATCGAACCACAATCATCCCACTTGAAACAAATAGATTATATACTTGAATCAAGTATATTCCCCCAAGTAATAACCTCCCTCCATCCCTCGGGATTCATTCACAATAGATACAGAAATAGCACTTTATGATCCTGATACCACCTCACGCTATCGCCCGTCGGTATCACCCGCGTAGCCCTAATAAACTGGACAATTGTACAATACAACTATCTAATCTCGTTGGTTACAACCATTTGTGTACATTTTCGTGCTTCACTTGCTGGCCGCATTTCATCCACACGTATACAAACCTCTACACCCAAAATCTCACCTCTACCCAACTCACTCTGATGGAAAACCACCTGCAGGCTAATAGATTCAAATGTAACCCAGTCGTCATTCAATTCAAATTATCGGCCAAACGCACCCCCCTACGTACACCACAGAGTGTGCCTAAGTGATTCCACATTGGCGCCCTAATGACTGTTTCATATTCATTGATGGCACTCACGTGCTCCACTTCTCTCATTCCTCATTCCTATCATAATAAGACTTTTTTCCCCAAAGAAATATCACTTTTTCTTCATAAAAAAATAATAAAACAAATTTACTGTATGACCTTGAACTTGCCGACAGTTGTTCCACAGTGATATTAGAATATTTATGGATTTTTAATGCTCACTGGAGATTCTCCAGCGGCTGTAGAAAATGACTTTATCCATTTATACACCCCCCACAAGTACTTTTTGTTCTTCTATAATAATTTAAAGAATAGATTGACTTTTAGTCTTTCGACTTGAAAAAAAAAAATCCCTATTGTACTTTTCTCTGGACATTGATATCAAGCCCGAAGAGTAAAGGATGAGGATAACAAGTGTTCTCGTTAGTTAAAGGGTAAAGAGAGATGGGTTAAAGGTGGGCCACCGGCTGGTGAAACGGATGGATCCGAGAGCTCTTTGAAGTACAACAATGGCTTCCTGTTATATCGAACAAGGGAATTATAGTGATAGGATGTGACAAAATAGGTTTTTGAGCATGCACTTAATTAACCCAGTATGAGAAACCCCTAAAATCATCATAAGAATAATCTTCCACTTGTTTAGAATTATTCAACAATTTTTATTCCCTTTAAATTGTTGCCCGATTCTCCACGATAATACAGTTAAAATGAACGTATCGATCCACCAAAATATCTAGAATTGAAACGACAATTTTGAAAGCCCCCTCATCTGACTATGATTGCATCACGAGATGGGTCATACACATGCCCGAGGCCACAATTACCCTCTCACTACCTGTAATCTCGGGTACTTTGACCCGGTCAGTACTTATATTACGTGTGGTCGTGTTCGATAAGGCTAAATCCTTTTCACACTCAACACAATGATGAAGGTATATTGTTGATATAATACTTGTCTTATTTACACAGTTACAATAACAATTACTTGAAGATGTTAAACTCAATGTTGAAAGTACTCAAATCGAGAATAATGCCCTCTGGCGACAGACGCCCCTGTACCATTATAACCGGTCTGGCTCCCTGCGATAAAGTTTTTGCCAGTCGTTTACCGTCTCTCAGTGCCAACCATTTGGCCAATAGGAAACTTGCATGAAATTCAGTTTGTCTTAAACTTCTCATCTACGCATTCTTTATAACAAATTAATAGCCAAATCATTGATTTTTTAGACCAATTTTTAGGTTATGATGTCTCAAGGTCACAGCTCCCTATTGGCCGAGTGTCCGAGGGTGGGGAGACGTAGTCCTTGATTGGCTGAGACACGCCCACAGATTGAGTTAGGTTGACGCGTATATACGTCCTGTGATTGGTTTAGCCTCCAAGAGACCTTGTGACGTCACGAGCGATTGAAATAGGGAAATTTTAAAAATTAATTACTAATTACTGAACAATTTTTGAAACAAGAAAAATTATTTAAAATTTCATCACCGACTCATTCATGGAAAATTGTCTGTTTCTCGTTAATTCATCATGCGAAAATGAAGGGATTGTATTACTACATTAAGCCTTTCTTGTTGTTCAGTACAACTTTCCCCAAAATCCTCTTGGAATTCTATTCCCTCAAATTTTACTGCTACGATCTACACATTATGCTCAGTTAAGTTCTTGAAATTCAATTGGATTTTGTTCACACCAGGAGATTCTGTGAGGAAACATTAATGCTATTCTCACTCAGTTACAACTGAGAATTTCGTATAAAATCAATGTATTGTCTCCAACATTCACAAACTTCATCACTGGAGCAACAAGTTCACATCAATCACTGGATAATTGTACATTAATTTAATTAAATTTTGTCCATCATCCCTCAATGAAGTGAATTAAATTTAAAAAAAAAAAAATTAACAACAATCAGTGAAAAAAAATTATTCATCTATCCGTAGTGACTGTGAATGCGAATTGAATCGTGCGGAACGCTTGTGGCGTGATATCGAGAATCACTGGTGTATGGCCACGGGTTTTCAACGCGACTAGGAAGCGGAAGATCACGGGATAAAAGTGGCGATAGTTAAAAAGAACAAAATGGCTCTTGTGGAGAGAGAGAGAAATAAAAAAATGAAGGTGGATATTTAATTACATTTGTCACGAATATTCCACCTCAGGATCTATCAGATATTCTTCATCAATCATTCAGGATGTAATAAAACAGTTGATTCAGTTGATGCAGGAATTGAATAAAAATTTACGACTGACGATATAATAAAATATTCTTACCCCCCTAACGAATGTATTTCAGCTCACGGAATATTCAAAGTCCGTTATCATTTCATTCCCCAAACAGAATGTGACTTGAAATTTCCCAATGTATATAATCCCCTCCACCCCTGATTCTCCTCTTATCAGTAACCTTGCTTTTGCAGTGTCTCTTGGTAATTTTGTGAAAGCCAGATTCTCCTTAGCAAATACTTGGGAGGGGGCTGATGCTTTGTCTGAAGTAGTTATATCCATCCCCATCTTCAATTCTACATTCTCTTATTCTCGTCTACATCCAAAACTACTTCCACCCACTTCCCAACATTTTCCCTCCCCCTCTCATTCACCATTTCATCTTAATTATTCAAGCAACGTTAATATAAGGAGAAAACTGAGACTGAGTTTCACTTGCTATTACTGTCCTCAATTGTACCAAGATTTCTATTTGAAGATGTAGAATTTTTCTTTTGACTTTATATTCCAGTTTCTATATTTAATTTATTTATTAATTAAATAGATAAAATGATTGATAATTTTTTTTTAATTACAGGTGGATACACCAGACAGTGTACTACAGAGTGGCCTTGGATTAGGATCTGACATGGGACATACTATTCTGAGATCTATGGTGGATCCACGGGATTACGACAGACTCAAGTATTTTCAGATGAATGGAGGACAAGCAAACAGCTTTGAGGAAACTATTCACAGGGTAATTTGAGTAATATAACTCTCTAATTTATTACCTAATCAGGCATTCTTTAATGAATAAATATTTTACATTTTACTAGAGTCATTTGAAAATCTCTTATCAGCTTATCAATGGGTATCCATGGTTCAATGATTCCCTTCAATCCTTCAGTCACTTATTTTTCGTTAAAATGTGACAGTACCTTTTTTATCACATCGCATTGTGCCACATTTTTTTACGATTACCATAAATTTAAACCCAGAGAATTGCTGGATTGTTCACATACATGGAGATATATCATTCTGTCTTTCAACTTTTTGTGATAATGTGTGTTCACCAACGGAATGTAGTAAATTTAGTTTCTGGAACATTTGCATTTCTGTTAATTCTGGTAAAAAAAATTTCTTTGTAAATGTCAGGGAATTGTATTTCAGATATTTTATTGGATAAGGAATATGTAATCTGATGAATTATTCAATTTTTAAAATCATTTGTTTGAATTTATTGTAATGAAGGGATTTTTCTTTAGTTAAAGGTGCAGGATGCAATGAAGAAAAAGGAGCGCTTCCATAAAGAACACGAAGAGGTGAGTTTTTTTTAGAAATATTCAATTTTTTTGATAAAAAACACTATTTTTCACATTTTTTAAAATATCGATCATCTCCAAAATAACTGATTTTAAGGGAAAATTTCAAGAGACATTTTTTCTTGGAAATTTAATTCTCTACAAAAAAGGTCTCTTGACATTTTCTCGTGAAACCCCTCGTTTTCGAGATAAATTGAGAATTAACAAAAATGTCAAATATTCATGATCAATCGATTATCATAATTCTCCAATCTATCGATCTACTGGGGTAAAAATTAGAGTCGATAACACCTCAACTTAATCGATAAAGATTGGGGAAGAGATAAAAAAATTAAGTACGTAATTTCTGCACTGGTTTGAGGCATAAATTAACATGCGACGGTGAAGGAATTCTGTGGATAGTACATGTAATACAGTTTATTGAGGGATATGAGCAGCCATGATGCCTCTCTTATTATGTAAAGTGGCCCAGGAGATCGAGGGGTATGATATTCGTTGCGCGATATTATCATCAAGAATACGTGATTCTTTTTACTCATTTTCTTCTTCTTTGAGAATCCACTGGCCTCCCAATACACGAGGATAAATGTAGAAAAAACAACTAAAATCCCCTTCCAAAAGTAAGATTATCCTGGATTACCTCAGCCTAGAAATTCCGTCACTACTTCTCTCTTCCCAAAAAACTAAAGCTAAAGACTTTATACGAAACTCTAAACTAAATTCCCAAAGTTGTCTATTTTTTCTCTCTTTTATTCAATCGATCCCTCATTTTATTTTCCATTGATTGAATAAATTGCCTCTATCCTGCTTAAAAGCACTCAACAAACTTTCGACCTCGAGTAAATTTGAAAAGAGAGAGGGGCGGAGGGGGGAAAGTAGGAAAATCTCGTATTACCGAGAATAACAAAACTTTGTTCAACAGAATGATGAAAAAAAATAAAATAAATAAAAGTAATAAAATGTCACTGCCTCATTCGCAATTTTGTGAGTCGATGAAATTGGTAGAAACAGTATCATCCAAGTGAAGAACAAATGGGTGAGTAGAATAGGAAAAGAAGTTGCCTTTGAGACTCGCAAGCAATATGGAAATAAGGGTTGGCTGTAAAAGTTTTAGTGTCACCTACCAACCGCAGGTTTACGATACCCCAGAGTGTGCTCATTCCCCCATATTCCACGAGACAAGAGAGGGTCAGGTGTTATATTTTCAGTCATCTATGTCCATTTTTATGTGCTACAAATGGTAATCTCTTGGACAATTCTTTCCTCGAAATTCTTTGCTTATTTCTCTAGTATCTCGAGGGGTTGAAACATGCTACAGGCTTTTATTGTGTGAAAAACCTCCTTCGTACATTACTCAGAGAGCCCCTGGGTCCATTTCAACTTTGATAATTACTTCAGGAACCTTCACCGACGAAATAACTTGCTTCACGTTCTTGAGTAAATTGTGGGATTCGATGAAGATTTTCGGGGGAGAGTGAGCAAATTTAGGGGGAATGGGATGTTATTGGACACTCGGGATGAAACTATCGTTGGCGATTGCAATTTTTTTTTTGGTTTTTTTGTGGTCCGAGTGTTGGGAAAATGAGAGATTGGAGAATTCATCTAGAATAATTACATCAACAATAATGAAATAAAATTTTTTATTACAGATTCTGAGAGACATTCGACAAGGTCTAATGCAGTTGGGAAGAGACGGACGAGGTCAAAATCCTGGAGGTACGTAAACAGAAAAATTCTCTGACACATGAACAAATACCACTGGGGAACAGAAGCCAAAATTTTTCTCCTTTCAACGCTTCTCGTGTGTTCCCTCACCTTTCGACTTATATCTAGACGAATGAAGGAGAAAGGGAAAATAAGGGAATGGCTAGGGACACCGAAGCCCCACATATAGCTCATCTAATCTTGTTATCGTAAACACCCGTCGCGTCCCATACTTTTTTTGTGTCTAACCCCTCTTTTTTTTTTTTTCTCTTCATTCCCTCTCGATGAACATATATGCCCATCATAGTTTCAATGTCTCTCTTTTGTCTGACCGTGAAAATTTGAAATTGACAGTGATTCAATTTTTCTTATTTTTTCCCCTTTTTTTTTTTGCTGGGGGGTGGATTTTATTAGATGACACGTACATGTATGACGAGGATGCCAGATGTGGGGGAGCCAGTGGCCTTGTACAAGGACCTGGAGGACAGCACTGGTATGATGAGCCACCTTATGAGTCTGATCCTGAAGATTTCCTCATGGGAGCTAGTGGGGGACCTGTGCCAACAGCTACGATTCAAAATGGAAGGTGAATAGTTTGAAAAAAATTAATTAATCTTGAAATCCAAGCGAGATTGACAAATTCTTCTGAGAACCTTTTTTGTAGCTCTCCTTTCGCTCTACAAAAAAGGTCCCTATAAAAAATTCTCTATCTCTCTCGGATTTCAAGATATCGACGAAATACAAATTGCAAATTTGAAAATAATTGAGTAGAAAAATTCACTTATGATCAGACTTTTGTTTTTGTTGAATATCGTCGAAACCAATAGACCTAGCGAAATTTCTATAATGACCATTTTTCTAGCTCTCAATTTTCTCTACAAAAAAGGTCATTATAAAAATAACGCAATCTCCCTCGGTTTCAGAGATATCATGATAAAACTAATAAATATTGATTATCGATTAAATTTTCAATTTATCAGAGTATGCTTCACGCTAAACCTTCGTCCAGAGAATCGCGGTGAGGGTGTAATATCCCTTAGGACAGCAGGTGACATAAGCCTACCCCGTGATCGTTCACGAAAAGCAGCAATGTCAACAATGAGAGGTCTCATTGTCCCTCAGGGGCACAACAATCCACCAACTATCATTCCACTTACTCATTCCAGGGCATCACGCGAGAGTGGTGATTATGCCAGTAGTGATGTACAGGTCAGTAAATTATATCCCACTATTATCAATCAATCAACATCCCCTTTATTATTATTACTATTTAAACATTTTATCATTCGTTCCTGACAGATTCGTGTGAATATTTAAATTCATTGACAGTAAATTATTAATCAATATTTTATTTTTAAAAAAATCAAATTATTCGATATATTCTCTTGCTATGACACTTTGGCGCAAGTATAAACGTGAATAATCTATTCATCGACGTGGAACGTTGCCAATTTTCTCTCTTGGTATGAGGAGTGCGAGAGTTCATCTCCCAATGGGCATAGTGAGAAAGGGGGGGGGGGGGGGGGAGGTGGATGATAGAGAGTGAGAGTCTGTGTGAGAGAGAGTTTGGACCATCTGGAATCCGATGAAAATTTTGCATCTCTCCAGAGTATTCCCTTCATACCCCCCTCCCTACATTTTACTTCATCCATATCCCTCCATATCGTATCGTTTGCGCTGCATCGATATGAGAATTTTAGACCTCCACATCCCCTTTATCCACGAGCCTTTCATATACATTCCAATTCATAGTTTAATCAATTTCTAACGACGCACATTTTTCATGGATAAAAGAAAAATGAGAGGATTGTTGGAGGGGGTGGGGTGGAAAATGAAAATTCATATCAATGAATTTTTTTTATGAAATTCTTGATTCAATTGCATCAATTTTTGATGATAATTAACGGATAAAAAAATAAATTGATTAGTTGAGAAATTGCTGAGTCATTTTGAAACGATGAAAAGAATTTAATTTCAATGGGAAAAGGGATCTTTTATTAATAAATACTATGAATAATTTATGGGAATATATTAATCGGTAGTGTCGCTCTCATATTTCAAATATTCTAGACATATTTTATGCATTTTTTTTTTATGGAGTTGATATGGAATGAAATATTGAATTGAGAATGAGAGAAAAAAATTATACAGAGGAACATGGACAATCATAAATGATCATCATTTGTCAAAAGTATTGTTAGAAATGACAGAATTGTAAAAAAAATAATGCAGAATGTGAGCTCGAGACTGTCGACTGTGTCGGTGGACAGAAGCAAGAAGTTAATGATTGTTGGTCAACCCCCCTGGCACTGTCACCAGTACCACCATCAACTCTACCAATCAACCAACAATTACCAATGCCAATCGTCGTCACCCTGTACCAATCAACGTCATCCAGTAGTGACAACCTCAGCTAGTATCACAAGTACTATCGTCAAATCGTCAAAATCCATTCGACGACGTAACAAACACGAATATGTTCGTATTAATTATTGTAGAAAAAAAAGAAAAAAAAATCAAATCACATACATTTTTAATTCCATTCCGGTTGTTAATGAGGTTGATTAATTTATTTAATCCTTGCTGATAACTGCTCTCATCCCACAGGCACCGACAGTACTCACTCACATCTACACGCAAATTATTCATCATCTCAATAATTGAAATAATGTTTTTGTTTTTAAATAAACATTAAATCGCTCACTTCCTGCTGTATTTAGGAATGTATTCGGAAGCTACGAATATTGACAAGTTGTATTGCACGTCTAATAATTATGATAATTTTAAAACCCGCAAAATTCCAATGCTGCTACAGACAGACGTTAATTCATGACTGAATAAATAATTAAACTGTATTATTCATATTCATCAACACTATTCTACCACCATAGTTATTTCATTAATAATCTCCTCGCTTTTAAACCCTTTTTTATTCAATTACTATCATTATTTTTTGACTTTTCAATACTCTCTATTCATCTTGATTTAGTGATTAATTGGTAAAACATAATTGGTAGATTTTTCATATTCATAAATATTGAATTAACTTGATAATGAATGATTTTAGAATAAAATATCAAGAGAACTTATTGGTAGAGAATTCAATTTCCTACAAAAAAGATCTCTTTACATTTTCTCAAAAAACTACTCATTTCCAAGATAAATTACAAAAAAAAAAATTCATTATTACGTTTTACCCTTTTGCTATTGAATGATTTGGGCTAGTTATCTATTTTGGAAGTGTGAATGGATTTTTAGAGTCGGAGCAGCGGTGAAGAGGGACTATCACCGAGCCAATCGAGTGATTACGAGGACCAGGAGGAATTAGAGAATCAACATTTGGCAGCGATTCATACAGTACGTTTTCTCCAAATCTCCATTGTTTCTATGGGCTCTCCTTTAAATCTGTCAAATCCTGCATTAATCACTAGTAATTGCACTAATAAAATAGCCCGAGGAGTGCATGAAAAATATCCTCAAGATAATCCTGTACAACATAATTAACACATATTCACCGACAAATCGACATGTTAAATTTACAATTATTAAAAATACAATTGACTTTGACAGTTTTTCAATAATATTTCAATAGAAATTAATTATTTATGAATTATTACTGATTCTGCATTACAGTCTGAAGCGAGTGCTCTATTAGACGGTGGTGATGCAAGAGCTGGGGTTGCAGGAAGAGCAAGAAACTTGAGGCACGATGTGCAGAGAAAAATAACGAGACTAAGACAAGACAGAGCATCATCCGAGGCATTTCCATGTAGTGCAAGTAGTGTTGAGAGTTTACCAAGTGGTAGTGGATCAAGTACACAGGCATTGGTCAGAGCTGGTAGTAATCACAGTTCTATATCGTGTGAAGAGAGAGATGCTGCAAGTCCAACATCAATTGGACCTGTTCTTTGTCGTGCTAAAGCACTTGTCGATTGTACACCCAGTCCCTATGACAAGGATGCCTTGAAGTTTAAGGTACATTGATTTTATTCATTAATGGGTGAATCTCATCCAAGAAAAACCAAGAAAAAAAAATTGTATGTCATTTTGTTTTAATTATCCTATTCCAGAAAGGCGATGTGATCGATGTAGTACAGATGAATACAAGTGGCCTCTGGAAAGGAGTGGTTCACAGTCGTATTGGCCACTTCAAGTTTATAAATGTTGAGATACTGAACGAACGAGTGCCACGGAGGGGTGAGCCTGAGAGAGGAAAATGGGGACAGAGATACAGACAAAAACCAGGCTCAGTTCAAGAGCTCTTGCAGAGAATGAATCTTCAGGTGAGTTTTTTCACTTGAATTTATCTTTTTTTTTTTTTTTTTTCAAGGGACAATATCTTGCAGTGAACGATTTAGATTTGCATCACTCCAAATGCAAAGTAAAATTTATTCTGTTTCACTTTTGCGTGGACCTTATCTACAGCTTTAGATTTTTACAATTCTCGATTTATTCCTGCAAATTGTCATGAATAATATTAGTGGATGAATAAATTAAGAATATAGAGCGTGAGAATTATTAGAGCAATATGACTTACTACTTTAAATAAATGGTAAAGTGTTTTAATTAAAGAAAAAATTTGATTTCTTTCAATTACAGGAACACATACCAGTATTTGTTTTAAATGGATATGAGGACCTGGAGCTATTCAGGGAACTCGAACCAGCAGATCTTGATTATCTGCGAATTCATCATCCTGAGCACAGAGCCAAGATACTTACGGCTGTACAATTACTTCACGATCTACAATGTAAGTATTTTATTGTTATTTCCTTTTAGAGATAAAAAAAAAAAATTAACCCACTCAATGAATTCAATAATAGCCGGAAGTGAAGGTGATCTAGCCTCGAGTTCCGAAGGTGATGAGATAAATCGTCTAGCCCTGACAAGCCAGACACCTGGCCACTGTTCACCCTTCAATCGTCGTCAATTTCCACGTGACTCTGGCTGTTACGATGCCCATAAAAATTCACACCGTACAATAAGTCCAGAAACAGATAAACAATCACGTGAAAATAATTTAAATTCTACATCAGTACAAAAATGCAGTGAAGCAACAGTACACGTTGATGCCAAAGACGATTATCATCAAAATATACCAAATTCTGGTGCAACATCTAAAGAGGGACAATTTGATAAATCACCACAATTACGTACTGGCACTGGTAATGTTAGATTTATTGCAAAAAGGGGTAATTTTGGTGATACTGTTGTTATTGGTGATGATGTGAGCCCTGGTAAATTAGGTTTATCTAAGTATGGTGTTGGTGGTAATAGTGATATTGGTATTGTCTGTGAAACAGTCAATGCAACAGCTAGTATTAATCAACGTGGATGTTTGAGTGAAAAATCTAGTGATTCTGGTGTTAGTTCGTCAAGTATAAGTTCAGCACCACCACCCAGGGACAAAATACTTGTAACAGCTGTTGTTGATTCACCAACAAAAGCTTTTGGTAACTTTGCCAGGGGCTCACCAACCTCACAAGGATCTAGTAAACAAAATGATAATAGTTATCCTTAAACGGGAGAATAGAGTGAATAAACATTTCCACTTGAGATATAATAAAAAAAAAAAAAACGTCCTTGAAATGAAAAAAAAAAAATGTGGAGGATCTTTGTAGAGTTTGAATGTGAGACTAAAGACGGTATACCACTGACTGAGTGAGTTATACTTGTGATAGTAGATCGATTTAAGTAGAATCGAAGGATTAATGCAATAAATTAATGAGCAGGAATAATTAAAAAAATTTTTATACGTTAAACGAATATTTAATTCTTTTTAAATTCAATAATTATTTATTAATGAGACCAATTTGGATCAAATTGATGATCCATTAATCGCATAACTGCCAATAGAATCGCTCAAATTCATTTTTTAAATAAATTCTTTAAACAACGAAAATAAGGTAATTAATTAAATTAGAAGAAATAACATATCTCTCAGTAATTTATTAAAAAAATGTTTTGATATTGTTTTTGTTTTTTTTTTTTTTTATGTTAATCGACAATCTCCTGTTATCATTGGTTATTAATTCAATTAACAATTGACAGTGTATATATTGTATATCATTGATTATAATAATTAATCGTTGAAAGTTAAACGTAACACGGGAGAATAAAAAATAAAAATAAAAGTTTTTGTATCGGATTTAACTCTGCCAAAACTCAAGACTAGATTTTATCTCGATTGATGAATTAAAACAAAATACAAAACGAGATAAATAAAATATATATATACAAGAAACAAAAGTTGGATCTTATACGTCTCTGTATAGTGTAATTTATAACTAAATTTATCGATTGATTCTTGTAAATAAAGTATGAATGTGATTAATTAGTTAATTAATCAAAGTCAAAAATTAATAAATTTCAATTAAACATTGCATGTTTAAGTATTTTCCATCATTATCGAGGTAGATGATAGTTTGAACATGTACATGCTTAACCAATGACTCAATAAAACGAAGAAGAAAAATTTGAGATTCAAGAGAGCTCCGGTGATGCTGCTGCATAGAATTTATCCGTTCCATCAATTAAATAATAAAAAAAAAAAAAATGCAGTGTAGAGTTGATTAAAAAAATATGAAATTAATTAAAATGTTAATCACTGACGAGTTTATCAGATTACAATTTAATAAACAAAATGAAATGAACAAAATAGACACAATAGTGATTTTATTAGCTCGACAAGGATTATTGAAAGCGCGCAAGTAGTTTTGGTGTCAAATTCATTATTTCAGTAGAATTTACAATCAAAAATATCATCGTTCGATAATTAAAAAATTACTAATTAATTATTTCCCTTTAAATATTTCAAATTCATCAATAACACATTTTACTCAGTAAATTGTCGAACGATTGATTGAGAAAAAAAATATGAAATTGAGAAGAAAACGATAGATTTTAGAAATCTAGTCCATAATGTCAAATTTTTTGTAAATAAAGAGCTGAAAAAAAAAATAAGAAATGGTGAAAAAAAAAAACGTGAAACATTTTCTAGCTGCGCCGGTGTGTGCGTGTACTTTTTATATGATCCATTTTATTGATTCATTGCGGGACTAGTTACAGAATCTAAAAGATGAGTAACAATGAAGAAAAAACGATAATGAGTCTTTGTAATGATTTCGATTATTGTTAATTTATTGACTGTGAATAGAAAAATAAAGGAATGAATCAAATGATGATATTGTCTTATTTCAAATGGATTCCCTAGAACCAAGGGAGGATTGTGAAGAAAAAAAAAAAAATCCCACGAATTCTGCCAACGAAGGAAGGGGAAGGGGAAGGGGGAAGGGGTCGACTACATCCCTTGTCTATATTGGCTTTTCTGGCTGAGGTAGTGGTAAATGTTAAACTGTGGGCAAAACAAGAAATCTGCGGACGACAGTATATTCAATACCCGCCTTTGTACAAGACCCAATACACTTAGATATTCTCCCGTTAATTTTCGAAATACCCCTACGAACCAATGGCAAAGTTCCGTGAGGAAGTTTCGTATTCTCTTATGAGGAGGGTATCCTCCAATGTCTACTAATTGGTCCCTCAAAAGCTCACCATCGAGGAGAACGCTGGTACAACATGAAGTTTAGTAACTAACCGCAGCTTATTTAACAACAATTGTGACCAGAGTATGACGGACACAAGTTTGCAAGGTAACTGAAAAAGCAAAAAAAAAAGTGAAATATGTCCTAGATAATTCATGATGATTAATTAAAAATCATTAGTTTCTGAAATCAATTTTTAGGTTATGACGTCTCAAGGTCATGTGGGTAGCTTCCCATTGGCCGAGTGTCCGAAGGTGGGGAGTTGTAGTCCTTCATTGGCTAAGACACACCCACAGATTGAGTTAGATTGACACAGATATGTCCTGTGATTGGTTTAGCCACCAAGAGACCTTGTGACGTCACTATTGAACAATTTTTGGTATGTTTTTTAATGAAAAATTGTTAATTGGGGTCATGATGTTGAAATAAATTAATACCATAACTGATACTAATTTTAAAAAAATAAAATACATATCCCTGTACCCATTAACCCCTCCACCTATCTCAAATCCCCTAAAAATACAGAAAAAAAACCTATAAAAAAATATTGTACCCTCTGTGAAACTTGGCAGACTCTCCAAGCAGCCCGCGGGAACACTTCCAGCAGCAGTTGGTGCGAGAGAAATGGGTAAATGGTTAGAGGATGGATGAAATGAGGGTTGAAGCCATCAGGTATATCGCTGAAGACGAGAAAACCCCCTTTCCTCTACAGGTTTGGTACTGAGAATCGTATATTTACTTATGAAATGTACTGTCTCAGTGTTTCCTCGTTAACCGTTATGAACGATACATACACTGACATTGGTTATAGGGGCGTTTCAGGCACATACTCGGTACTGCCTCTATTAGAGATAACGTCCCTCTCACTTCTTGAATTTTACCTTCATTTGGTACCCTTATATTTACTATGAATATTCTCGTCTTGTTACTCAAGTCGTATATACCCGTATATTCTGTATCTCTGATGTGTACTCGAGTTAAGGATGTTCTGCCTAGATTGCAACGGGGGGGTGAGCTGTAGGGGGAAGGTAGGGTTTTGTGGGGAATTCCAACCCCTGAAGACGAAAAAATGAAATTTTAAATTACCCCATTGAGGTTAAATTTGGTCACTTTTATGGTGTCATTATATTCCTCATAACTCTTTTTCCTAATAAATATTTATAGGATCAATCAAAAAATTTCCGATAATCGATTTAATAATTTCTGAAAAAAACATAAATCTAGTCGTTAACAGCGGCAACGTTGGGAACTAGAGAAATTTGGTAACACGGGCTGGTACCATTGGTTGACTAGGCCACACTCGGCTGTAAACGTTTATTCATTCCCCAGATACCCCAGATTTGTATTTTGCGCGCTGCCCCTCTCTCGTTGAAAGTGTCGCGACGTTGTCGTACTTTCCAGCTGCGCGCGCAAGAAAGGTAAATTTTCGCCTATTTTGCCATTTTTTATTACTAATTATTAGTCTGGGGGATGCGTAAGAATATAACGTTTTTCCGTGACATAACGATTGACCTATAGCCGGAGTTTCATTACGCTAGACCCATTTTTCATCGATTTCACTAACTTTTCGTGAATTTTCCATAAGAACACGTGTTCACAGAGAGAAAAGATTTCTTAGATTAAGGGAGAATCTCTTATTTTAAGTGACATTCATTCCTCAATGTCACTTTCCTTAAAATAAGTGATTTTCCACTTATTTTGAGTGAAATTCGTTCTAGAATGCAGGTTCCAAAGCACAGAATTCAAATGTTTCAAACTCACTAGATTTAAGTGAAAAAGCCACTGAATTTAAGGAATTTTTTCTTAAATCTAGAGCAATGAGTAACTCATTGGCACAATTGCGACCAATGAGAATAATGTCCATAGGGGAGGGTAGGGCAAAACGGACGGGGAGGGCAAAACGGACCGGAGGGTAAAATGGACCCCGAGGGCAAAGCGGACCATGTGATTTTTTTTCTTTTCTTTTCTTACTCGATTTGGCCATAAGAGATAAGGCCAAATCAAGTTATATATAGATCAAATGGTCAGGAGGGAAGCGTAGGAGGCCAATTCAAGGGTCAAATAGTCTACAGAAGAGGCTGAAAAGTCTATTCAAGGGACAAACTGCCGAAAGTGGAGACTGAGAGTCGATTCAAGTGTCGAACAGTCTAGAGTGGAGACTTGAAGGTCAATTCAAAGGTCAAATGATCCGAAGAGAAGGCATGAAAATCGATTCATCAGGCCAAATGGTCTACAGAGAAAGCTCCAAAATCCATTCAAGGGGCCAAACGAAGAATCCAGCTTTTTGTTCAGATCGTTTGGCTCCCTGAATCGATTTTTAAGCCTCCATCCTAGACCGTTTGACCTGTGAATCGACCTCAAAGCTTCCTCTCTGGACCATTCGACTCTTGAATCGACCTCTCAGCCTCCATCCTAAACTATTTGATCTTTGAGTCGATCTGGAAGCCTCTCCTCTAGACCGGTTGACTTTTGAATCAACCTCCAAGCCGCCACCCTAAACTATTTGACTCTTGAATTGACCTCCAAGCATGCCCTCTAGACCGTCCATTTGATCTCTCATTTGCGCATGAATTAGCACTTAGATTGAGGTAATTCATGCTCAGAGATGAGTGTTGTTATTACCCCAAGTTAGGGGTAAACCGCCTCCAGATATGAGGTATTTCACTACTTTGAAACATCCTCAAGTTAGGGGTAAAACACCCCCAAGAAGAGCTGAAATACCCCTACCAGGAGTTAATACAGCTCTAATGTTTTTTGTGAGAAGAGAGGCTGAAAAATTAATTTAAGGATCAAATGGTCTAGAGTGGAGTCTAAAAGGTCAATTCAAGGGTAAAATGGTGTGAAGAGCGGCTGAAAAATCTATTCAGGAGTCAGATGGTCTCAAATGGGAGACTGGAAGGGCAATTCAAGGGTCAAATGATCTAGGGAGGAGTCTGAGAGGTTAATTCAAGTAGTAATTCCGCTTGACCCATGAATTGACTTTCCAGGGACTTCTGAGACAGTTTGATCCTTGAATTGACCTTCCGGCTCAACTTCCGATCGTTCGACTTTCGAATCCACCTTCCACCTTTTACTTCAGACCGTTTGACCCTTGACTTGACTTTCCAGCCTCTCCTGTAGAGCATTTGACCCTTGGATTGGCCTCCCACTCACCACTCCAGACCATTTTACCTTTGAATTCACCTTCCACCCTCCACCCTAGACCGTTTGACCTTTGAATTGATTCTCAGCCTCCACTTCCGGCGGTTTGCCCCTTGAATTGACTTTTCCACTGTGGACCGTTTGACCCTTGAATCCACCTTTTACCCTCTACTCTAGACTATTAGACCCTCGAATTGATCCTCCAGCCTACCCTGTAGACTATTTAACCCTCAAATTGGCCTTCCGCCCTTCTTTCCTAACCATTTGATCTATATATAACTTTATTTGGCCTTATCTTTTATGGCCAAATCGAGTAAGAAAAAAAAGGAAAAAAAAATCACATGGTCCGTTTTGCCCTCCCGGTCCGTTTTGCCCTACCCTCCTCTATTTATACCGACAAATCAGAAATTATTTCAATGTTTCATATGTTTCTAAAATTATTAAATTACATTTGGAAACAGATTCCTTTATCATAAAGTTGATTGACAATGAATCATTGTCTTGATTGTTGACTTTTTATTCGTCTTCCTATTGGTCGATGGATCTAATCAACAGTTTCCTTGACTACAACGATGCTATTCATGAGAAGTTAGCAGCGCGCGTTAGCGCGCCTGTTTGTCTAGTTTTTCTTTAAAGCTCTTCAATTTTAGGATGAAAATATTCTTAATGTAAGAACGAGGATTCCCTTGGATTCAGAAAGAATGTTAATAGAATTCAGTATAATAATCTTGAATTAAGTGCAGAAATTACTAACAATTGAAGTATTTTTTCCGTTATTTCCCGGGAAATTCCCTTAGAATGAGGGAGAAAGTCACTCAATCCAAGGATTTCTTGAACACTAGATTCTAGAACTATGGGTTCCTAAAAACAAGAGAATTCCCCTTAACTTAAGAAATTTTTTTTCTCTGTGTACCCCCACCCCTTTGAATTTTATTTCATTTTTATTTTCATTTTACAATAGAAAAATTTGAATGTCAGATGGACGAGTAGTGATATTTTTCTCCAGTCCTGGAGAATTGTATTGTAAATAAATCATCAATTTTCACCAACATCGTGTTGATACATTATCATGGGGTTTTCAGTGTACAAAGGTAAGCAGTTTACTTGTGCAAATAAGCACAAGAACATTTCTCCAGGAAATTCTCTCTTTTTCTTTTTTTTTTTTATCAATTCAAGGGCCTTGAGATATATATCCTCTCTGTGTGCCACTCTATCCCTCAGCAAATCGATTCCCTCCCAATTTCATCTTATATACCCTTCACCAATACTCGTTGTAATGTAGAATGCGTTCGCATTAGATCGTCTCTTTAGGGACATATACCCCATCCCCCGTTGAACATCAAAGGAATCGATTTACCGTGTGTCGGATGGTCCATTTCATCCTCAGCAAATGCAAAGGGGGGGGGGGGGGAAGGGAAGGGTACTTGCTCCATTCAAGCGATAGAAAATGATGGAATTTATTGTTGGCGGGGACAATTTGAGTGGAAGGGGGGGTGGGTTTAAATTTCCTTGATGTTGCGAAATTTGTGAGTACATAAAAATTTATTTTCTTTATATCAAAAGCTTTTCAATTTACAGAATAAATACAGTTGAATGTTTTTGTATGTAACGATAGAAATAAATAGGTATATGATCAATTCAAATTCAACGTATTTTCCCCCTCGTCTCATTCTGGAGAACAAAATGCTTCAAAATCCTTGGGAAATTGCAACACGCAGACAACGTTCTCCTAATACGTGACGGTCGATTTCACCTCTTCAACGTTGTAACTCTCAATCGTAATTTTCGCATTTTCTTTTTTTGGGGTATCCGTTTTCTTGGGATGCGCATTGAAGCGCATCTGCGTCGGCTCTGGAATAGCCGTGAGGGGCCGAAAACTCCCCAAGGAGTTGGCTGGAGAATCTACCAGTTTCGGAGAACAGGGGGAAGTGAAAGAGTATTATTGCACCGGCCGAGATGAATGCTACCGAGGAGAGCAACGAGAAATCTTCTGGAAGAATAAGGAGACTGTTGTCTATATGCGTAAAGTACCATGTAACCAGTGTTCCGTGGTCTGGAATTTTCCAGGAGAAAGGGGATTTTTTTTTGCCATGATTTTTGGGTGTTCTTCATTTCCAGTCTATACTGGAGCTATAGTTTGGTGGAACTGGAAGTTTGTGGAATTAGGAAATACTGGAACTGGAAGATACTGAAAGTGAAAAATGCTGGAACAAAAACATACTGGAACTGGAAGATACTGGAACAAAAACATACTGGAACCAAAAAATACCTATACTGGAACCAAAAGACAACATTCAAAAATTTTCCATTACTCAATTTTTTAAAAAAATGACCGCACTATTCCTGGAGGATTTATTTTTATTGATGTCCACATATCCTGTATCTACAATCCCACATTTTTTCGAGTCTCCACCCAGCGAGAAAATCCAAACAAATCACCTAAGCTTTTCGTCCTCTCACGGATTATTTCGTACACTTCACCAAGAGAAATCAAATAGCGAGTGATTACTCATTGTCACTGAAACCAACCAAGAGGGCCATAGTACTACGATGAAGAATTTCCTGATTTCAACAACGAAAAATACTACCAGAGGTGGGGCAGGGGGGGGGGGATCACAGACTATTGTCGTGCACTGATAACGAAACGATTCTATAAAGTGGTCTATGAAATAAGAGACCACTGTCATCCCATTATTCCCTTACACTCTTATTTCCCCAATTTTTCACTCCTCCTCTCTCTCTCCCCTCTCATTCACCCCAAAAACTCCACTTTATTTTTCGGACAAGGGCTGCATCTCTCGAGACACACAGTGTCACTGGAACCATCGACAAGCGTCTCGAGAACACTGAAAAAAAAAGGGGATTACGAAGGTCGACGAACTGTAGCATCACTATCAGTACAAGTGTGTCGTTATACTGGAAAAATCACGCTGCCTGAAGTTGGCTCGATGGTACTAATTAAAAAACGCCTCGCCCCGTGAAATTCAAAGTACATCTGCGTGGTCTGACTTTTGAGGTATATATATTTTTTTTTAACTTTCTTCAATTCAATTTTTTTTTTTTTATTTTTTTTTTTCGTTCCAGTTGAAAGTTCTGCCCGAGGAGAGTCAGCATTTGATGAAAATAAATGTAATTATCATCACGGTCACGAATATTTTCATGTGGTCTTCTCATTCTTCAACTTTTTAGAGACAGTGATGCAGCGAATAAGTTTTGGATAAAATTTCCGTGTTTTAATTAATGTTAACCCTGTGACCCAGTTGGAATAGCCAAACCCATCCCCTCCCTAACATACCTCTTTGCCCACAGACTTGGGTGGAGGTGGGATAGCTGTTAATAGGTTTTCAGCACGAAGAGAAAAGGGGAAAATACCCCCGTGTGGTATTTCAAGTCTGCAAGGCTTCATCCCGTTGTGCACGATAACCCAAAACTCTCGGTATGTTCAACAATCCCTAACCGTTCACAGCTAGGTTGCATGTGCATTTGCCTGATTTCGTATACATGGGATAAAGTTTGACAGTTTGAAATTAGTGGATATTAGGTAATTAAGGGGATTGGGTATGTGTAGTATATTTTGGAATTTGAGGGGTGGGGGATTA
The DNA here is from genome assembly GCA_035578325.1 of Coelinius sp. EB29. Classification (NCBI taxonomy): domain Eukaryota; kingdom Metazoa; phylum Arthropoda; class Insecta; order Hymenoptera; family Braconidae; genus Coelinius; species Coelinius sp. EB29. Next base: position 4,635,626 of record JAOZGT010000008.1, read on the forward strand.
TTGGGTATTTAGTGGGGCAAAATGGGTCTATTATTTTTTTAATTATTTTTCTAGAATTCTAGAATTCCTAGAATTTCTAGAATATTATCTCTTACTGGAAAAAAAATACACGTCGAGATGTTTCTTTAAGCTCCAGCAACTATTATTCCAGTGGGCTCCAATAAACCTTCGTAAAGTACAGAGGTAAGACGATTTTTATCTCTTCGTTTTTTTTTTTTTTTTTTTACAACCATAGAATCCCTTATACCAGTGGTTTCATCGAATTTTCAGGGAGTAAGGAAAATGGCTGGAGTGGAGGGCTCTGAGTTAGATGGAGATGTTAGATAGATGCAGAGGATTGAGAGGAGTTTTGTATACAGTGGCTCTCTCAGCAATAGTCTCTGATTTCTTTTCAGCTAATACCGAGGGATTTGAATGGACGGGGGGATATTCTTGTATCGTTCATTGAGGATTTTTGTCCTTGACTCTGCCATCTTTTTATTCTCCAGGTTCTCCAGAATTTGGAGAATATTTATAAAATTTTTTTCAATCATCAAAAATCGAATAATTCAAAATTAAAAATAAAAATAATTAAATAAAATAATTAATGTAATATTAATTAATTAATGTAATACATTGTTTGCCATAAAGACTGTAAGCGCTGAGTCAGATGGAGAGCGACGACCCCTCAGACACGGAATGGCTCTCATTAATGGTGTCGCGACGCCTCTGAACACCACTTGTATACTTGTACTACCTTTTGACCCGTATTACTATCCCTCTCAGTCCCTCTCATCTCCAAATAATCCCACAAAGATGCCTCCAGGAGCCAGAGATCGATTATATCTCGAAATTGTTGTTTTTACCTAATTATGAAAACAATTTTTCTCAAATTCATTGTAAAGGTCATATCGTCATGGGCGTCACGCTGTCTGGCATCTCAAGGGCACATTCGATGATTGAAACGTTATTGGATCTCATATACCATATATATACTGGGGGAAATCGTCTTCGACACGCCCCATTCTATTTCCACGATGTCTAAGCCTGTTTCAATTGCGCTGGAGGTACTATCAGTATTGAATTATTTTAATCATTTAACTTTTTATTCACAATCTACCACTTGTGCGTCTGACTCGACACTGACATCTTCTACTTACGATATTTAAAAATAAAAATTAATTAATTAGGTGAGACGGGGGTGGGGCAGAATGGGTCTGGTTAAACATTAAACAAAAAAAATTGCTCGTTTTTAGAGACAAAATAGAGTACTGGTGAACAACTGTGACCAACGATGGAGCTGAATATTCAGCCCCTGTCAGAGTACACTTCTCCATCAAATGCACTCATCCACTTGATCAAAAATATTGTGTCCATATTTTCAACACTCTGTCTCAATTATTCTCTATTTTAACAAATTGTTGAATTCAACGCCGAGTGAAATATAATACACTGGGGTGCATGTACATTGTGACGTGTTACTTTACCGACACTGCATTATTTCAAAATGTTTATGGGGTTATTAATGTCCAGAGTCTACTCCCAATAGTATACGATTCACATTATTTTTGAATAAATACTTGTAAAAAAAATTTTTTCAATATTTTTATTTAATCATAAATGCCTATTTTAATCAATTAAAATTTCCTCGATAAAAATAAAAAAAAATAAAAATTACCCTAAAATACAATTAAAAAGCTCTCAGAAATAAACGCGAGTACCTATACGAGCCTATATAAACCATATAACTCCATTATCCAGAGAGCGGAGCCGAAGCGACCGAAACAGTGGAGTGTACAGGTGAGACATTAAACTGGGGAAAATAATTAGCGTGGCATACAGTAGTACTGGTCCAACGCCTCTAACCATATACCCTCCTCGCATCCAGTAATTGCCTGGTATTCAAGAGAATTCACTAATGAAATTTTGTATGATGAACTTGAGTTAATTTTAACGCCTGTGGAAGAAACAGATTTTTTTTTTCACGAATAAGTGCTGTTTTTATCTCATCACAATTTCATTTTTAGGTTTTTTTTAATGAGAAAAGGAGTGGGAGGGGGGGGGAGACCAAGAGCCCGAGGGTTGATCACGTAGTGATGGTGGACGATTAGCAAGAAAACTCGAGTTACGAAAAGGACAAATGGGGGAGTGAGAGTGGTAGCAAAACTTGGCCCATAAATTGTGAAATTTGAAATGGAAATTGCGTCACGTTTAAACGGTTATACGACATAGAATCGACGGACTCTACCATATAACCCAGCCTACGCCGATCACGTAGCCAACCATGGGCAATCCGCATTTATGCACCCATCGCACCAATTCGTGTCTATCTCTTTTCATTTCATCTCGTCACGTTTGACGGTTTTCATTCGTGATGGTCTGGCACTCATAACCTCACTCTCTCTCAGCGCCCCCTGCAGCTTTCCAACTCGCAGCGTCGAGCGACAATATCGCTATATCTGGATGTTGATGAAAAATAAAAATGGTCAATTTTTTTTTGCATGAATTTTGTTATTCACGAGAATATGTAGAATATTTGGATTCCGAGAGTTGTTCTGAGTGCTATAGCTCAGCGGCAGAACACCCGACTCATAATCGGGAGGTTCCTGGTTCGATTCCCAATCTGAGCAATTCATTTTTTTCAGTAAAAATTCATGTCAACTCGTATTGAGAATCATCGGCTGACTCATGTCAAATCTAACTCATGAATGTCGTGTCATGACAGGAAAGCTCTGAATATGAATGTTTAATGCTGTATGAAAGCACCTCAGCGACTATCCTCTCAAAATGTCAAAGGCTCGGCTGTATCCCCCGTGCACACGATACAATTCAATTCGAATTCATCCCTTGTTGTGAACATGACGTTTGAAAATGAAAAAAAAAAACAAACAAACATCCTCTACATCCGGATGTCATTCCCACGTGGATTAGACGACTTTGCACACATGTTTCCAAGTAGATTTAACGTTCGAATATTGCTCGACAAAGCTCATACAGCACAATGCTCTCCAACCACCTGCTACTGGAATAATCAATTTGTATTTTTATTCAATTTTCCCCATAACACTTTTTTTCACATTCCCGGAGGGCAAAAGACATTGTTGGAATTTGTGTGAATCCAGGGGTAAAGGAGAGAAGAAAATCGTGTGTGAGAGTAAGGAAAAATCGTTTGTTTCCTTGAGGAATTAAGGTGCCCGGGGGCATTGGAAATCGCTGACCTAGGTTACTCTCTATCGTCCACCCTTCGACCCCTTTGGGGATGAAAAAAAAAAAAAAAAGTCAATAGTTCGTTTCTCGTGCAAAAAGTACCCGTGAATGATTGTATGAGGGGGATAAAAAAATTGTGATAATTTTAGAAATAAAAATTATTCATAATGAATAGCCTCTGGTGGCCAGAATAAACTTTGTAGTCGAGATAAAAACGGAAACTCGTCAACAGAAATAACAAACTCTTTGACCAATTTATACTCGAGTGAGAATGGCTCAAAGACAGCAATAACGAGTGAAATAACACGAATAATTGAAAAAGGAAAATTAAATAAATTAATTTCTAATTTAAAAAAAAAAAAAAATTATTCAAAACTAATAAATACATTTTTAACCACCAATAAATTCAAACTCAATAAAAAATTGACCAACCATTTTGTTAATGTGTTCATCCATCCAAATGCCAATAACCACAAATTTTATTGAACACGTTTTTTTCCACAGAAGCGATTCCTTATGAGAAACGAAAAGTAGAAGAAAATTATTGGCACTGGGGCGGGATGGACATGTGGTCTTGTTGCGGATATATATCTCTTAAGATAGGGTACTATGAGGTTTAAAAAAAAAAAAAAAAGTCACAAAGGTAGTAAAAAAAGTGGTATTTTCCGGCTCTCTACTACAGTTCAGAGAAGCAGAACGAGCAAGCCTACATCTTCTGGCACGAGATTGGGTAAGCAAACTCTAAACCTGATTTATTACCTGATAAACCCCTTTTTCAGCATCCAACCCTGTTTTCTGGGTTATTTTTTTTTTCTTTCTGACGTTTTAAAGTGAAGAAAAATGTTCTTTTCCATTTTATTAAATTTCACAATTTTTATTTTTTTTTTTTTTTCAGAAAATAAAAGAAAAATGAATTCTGATGGAAAAAAATTTGTGATTGGATGCAATAAAGAAAAAAAATATGAAAAATACGAAATTGCGCGATAAGTTTCATTCCTGATGGTTTCATCTGCCATACGAATCGAAGAAAAGAGTCCCAAGAAGATCATTTCAACCTCTTCAAGACATAATACGGATTTCCTTGGCTACCTCGTGTCCCAGGGGTTCGCTACCAATTCCGTTCAACAAAGCCCTGGAAATGGACTCGTCTTACCCCACGGCGACACCTCCGTGTGGTCTCTTTGGAGCAAGTTCAACTGGATACTGGCTTGCAGACTCTCTTTTACCTCAATCCTTCTCTCTCTCTCTCGGCTCATGACCAGTCTTTGCCTAACCCAATGTTGCTAGCAGCCTTTGTATCTCCCTTGGGATGTACATACACAAAAATACATGTTCAGCTTAATTTACCAAGGATTTCTATTACTCTGGAGAATTGTCATTTTATTTAATTGAAATTAGTCCAGATAATTCAAAATAATTCGATGAAGAAACCCATGAAAAATTCATCCCTCGTTGAAAGGAAAAAACACGAAAAATCCAACTAAACCACGATTTGAAAATCCCGCGAAATCCTTTTAGTCTTGTTTAATAAATCAGGAATTAAAATGGAAATTCAACGCTACTTGTATTCCCATATATTTCATTCGGAGATTCCAGTTGTTAAAAAAAAAAAACGGTCAACGGCATATGTCGCCTAGTCTACGAGTTGAGCGCAACTTTTTTTTTTAACTCTATATTTTTTTCGTTCGAATCTCAATTTGCATTGTAGATTAAACTGCAAAAAGCTCTCTGGTGGCTCTTTAGAATGGGATTTTTCATGGTGTAATTCAGACACGGGTGTGTTGCAGGGTATGTTCAGAGGGGTCAAAAGTGTTTATTTCGGATTATTTCATCTCCAAAATTTATTTTTTTTAGAATTTAATTCCGAGAATTTATCGAATTGACACAGCTTGAATTCTAATATTGGTATAACAGACTGATAAAAATTATCTGAGATACTCATTTGAAAGAATAAATGACTATTTTGCTAAATACAAGAGGTAACACACTAATTCTATTATCGACTGGGTACGTACAGAGGTCAGCACTGATGCCCGAATATATCAGACAGTAGATAGCTCTCAACTATTTAGTATCAAACCAACTTTGAGTCTTTGCAGAAATTATCACAATGAAAATTTTAATTATACTCAACATTTTCATGAACTTGTTACATCCGTCACTCCAAATATCCAGTATTGGTGAGTTTTTCCTCATGCTCTCTATTTAAAAAATTCTAATATCACTTTATTAATATAGACATTTGATTTCTTCAAATACAGAGAGAGATTGCACTGAATATTTGGAAGAAATGGAAGCTTTCATGAGTCACTGTTGGGAGATAAAATGCAGCGAATCAGGATTTTATAAGTTCAGGTATGTTTTCCAATATAAATTCAAATATTTAGATCATTATAATAATTATCTTTATATCTTTTACAGTTGCGCTGAACCGAAAATCTATTGTCCACCACCTAGCAAATTCACTCTGGTGCCCCATAATTTTACACTAGTTTATCCCGCCTGCTGTGAATAATATCTTTGTAACTAAAAAAAAAAAATATGTATTTTTTAGTTGAATATAAGAGTCTATTGGGCACAAATGATACAATAAAATAACATATTTAGATTAATAAAAATGTCGTTAATTACTTTGTCCTTCAGCTGTAATTATGTCATTAATTATAATTAGTGATTTTTAAGTTCATTGTGACTTTGATCAAAATATTAATCACATCCGATTGTGGAGTTCATGGACCCCTCGTTCTAATGAGATTCTATATGATAATTAAGTATTAATCGTATAAATGTTCGACTGAGCCCCAATTGAATCAATTTTCTTCATGAAATAAAAATATTTTCCCGCTGACTGCATGAACATGAGAAATCAGAGTGACTTGAGGCAATTTTTCTTTTTTCCCGTACCGTAACTCAATCTCAAACTGAAAATTCAATTGTCTCACCGAGTAAACACCAGAAAGTCACCTGTAAGAAGAAAAATAAGGAGAGATATACAGGCAGATCTTCAAAAGAAACTTTAACTTTGAACTTAAAGTCCAGTGATCACTTGCCAGTCACTCCGTTGCTCGTAGTCTGGTAGCTATGGGAAACCACCAATATCATTACTATTTGGAGGCTGTCCGTGGCTCACTCAGCCCCTCGAATTGCTACGTGATTCGAGTATCAAATTTTGGCAACTATGCGCACCAGAGATCGATTTCCGTTACATCAAACCATCAATTTTATTCTTTCAAGCTTTCGATATTTTTTCATTCTGTCATTTTGTATTCTCAATCCTGTCTGCATCTTTGACCTCAACATTGAAAATTCATTTCTATAATTTGTTTTTTTTTTTTTAAATATGAGGATAAACAATCAAATCGTTGGATCCAATCCTGTCACCACTCAGGATTCGAACCCCATAATTATATTAAAGCGCCCTCAATACAGAATTGATAAAACTCTTTAATTTTTCCACCATCAGACCACAAATATATCCACTGTCGATACCTTACCGACGATCGGTTATCCATAAAAAGTCTCCAATGACCTTGAGATGTCGCTAAAGGGGAAAGTACGATTGTGAAAGCTCCAGGGGCGCCGCAGAGAGGGAAATTCAAGGAACTAACATCCCCTATTGTTGCGTAAACTCACCCCATTGGCTAGTACATCAGACTACCCTCCGCTAAATCCAAACTTTCCCCTTCATTCGCATCGATCCACCAATGTAGCTCACGTTCTATGAGCATATGCATCATCCAATTGGCCACCACAATTTTACCATCAACCCCTCCGTAAAAAAAACAAGCCCCTGTTCATGCACATTTCTCGAAACTTTTCCATTATCAAGGGACACAATGTGAGAAAAAAAAAGGGGATTTATGAGTTGATTGAAGAGCGGTAATGGCGACACACCAGGGGTTTGTGGGCTCACGAGGACAATTTTATTTGAACGAAAAATGATGTGATAAAATTATACTTCAATGTTCACAATTTATCTGGGTAATTTGATAAATTTTTAAAAAATTAATCCTACAACTTTATTCAAATCATCGTTGACGTATTTAATATTGTTTGAGCAAGTATGTCAAAGTGTGAATAAATTCATCATTTAAGGACAATTATTTTATTGCATGTATTTAAATTCATAAATGTGATTATTTTGTACTGCATATGAGTGATTTTTTTTATTTAAAAAGAAAAAAAAAAAGAAAAATTTCATTTTCACAATTTTACATAATCACCAGTTTGTTTATATAATCATTAATACTACCATTGAATTTTAGATTATATGATAATATTAATTGTTACAGATGTAGCAAGGATAAAACGAAAAATTGGACAATTGAATTTGATGATAATTAAAATGGGATTCAATGTCAAGTGGAAAAGAATTAATTTGTGACAGGTCCAACCGACGTATTTTCATTTGGGAAATCGTTGGGTGGACCCGTAAAATTACTAATTCAGGGGGGTTGGGGGGTGAGGTGAATGGAGGGGGAGGGGGATATTAATATCACACATTTAATCCCCGAGTAATGAGCGAATCTCGGCATCATCTTCGCTCCGTCTCGGATTTGTACGCTGCAGACGAAATTGAAGTATTATTGTTGGAAGAAATAAGGGATCTGGAGCCACCGCCAACGGCATATTCAAAGCCTGAGGATATACAGGATTTCGAAATTGGTATTATTTATTGTAATTTTAATGAAAAAAAAAGTGGAGATAATAATATTATTAAAATTATAAATTCTTTATTTTCATTCAGAATCAATTATCTCGAAAACTAGTGATTTTAGAGAGAAATGTGTAGATACATTTTTTATAGCTGATAAAATTTCCAACAAAAAGTGTCTCTTGATATTTTATCGTAAAATGACTCATTATCGAGAAAATTCGATATTTCAAAAGTAGTGATTTGAGAAAAAAAATTTTTTTTTGCAATTATTATTAATTATTTATTAAAAAAAAAAAATGAATTAATGTTGATAATATAAACAGCAGGGAGTCGAACTGGGGGAGCTATAAGCTCCCACTCGTCAGAGCTGGATTCACCGGGGATACACTCAACAGTCCACTCGTGGGACTCACATGAGAATTACCATGGTCCTTATGGTCATGGTAATAATCGCCATGGCTCATCCGCAAATGGACTGCCATGGCCACGTGCCAGCCACTTGGTACTTGTATGTGATATACAGGGTCATCTCAAAACAACCACGGGTGTCGTCAGAGTTCTCTTGCTCGTAAGTATTTTCCAAATATCTGATTGAGAAATAATTTTTTATTATTTAAAAAAAATTAATCATATTTCTTGTGCTCAAGATAACATCAGCAGCATGTTTGGCAACATTATGCAGTTCTGGTACAGCAAATGTAAATCTCTTTATGCTACCACTAGTTGGACACTTGAGATTTATGATATTTGTTACTGTATTTTGTCTCCTAGTCACAATTCTACTTCTCTTCCTTGATATCACACACGTTGTTTACACGTTTCCTCTTAATTGGGATAAAGTGGTAAATATTGATTAATTAATCAATTAATTTTTTTTCAATTTTAAAAAATAATTAAACAAATTCTTTTAAAAACAGAATTTTTGGGTATTCACTGGTATTGGAGTGTCGTACACAGCTGGCAGTGGATTACTGGGTCTATCTATATGGGAATATCATGGTACTGGATGGGTACCAAGACGTACACGTTTACAGTTGACTGTTGCTGCTGGTATAGCAGTATCTTGTGCTATTTTATCACTCTTACTGTCCTGGTTACACGGTAGAAATGGAATAAGTTGTAAATCCCAGAGTAACGAGCATTCACAGAGTCAGAGTCAGCTTTATAAACCAGTGGATTCTACATCATCAGGGGTGAGTTGATATTGTTAATTAATAATTTATTCATTAAATTATTTCAAAACTCTTAAATTCCAGATTACCCTGAAGGACAAGAGTCCAAAGCCAGCATCAGGCTGGGTTGTAAAGGCCCAAAAAACAAAAAAAAGTGTTGATACAGAGTCAAATACAACAAGCAAAGGTAATGGTAACTGTGAAAAATATAAATCAAGAAAAGATCATTGGGCATCAGCGAGAGATGCATTTCTACCGCAGGAGGATGAAGAGATACAGACAATGGCCAGAGATGAGAGTGATCTTGAGCGTAAGAGACGAAGAAGAAGACGCGATGGTAGTGGATCAAGTGGTAATGGTGTTGCTGGTAAAAAAGTTGAGGCAACAGCAAGACGTGTACCACAAAAATTGCCACTTAAACAGATTGATAGGCCACAGCCAAGAAGAGGTAATGCTGGTAAATGTCCAGTTAAATCATCAAGGACAAGCACAACAAGTGATTTTCAAAGCTGTATTGCAGCTAATATCAAGGAGTGGGAGATGCAGGGAGCGACTGAGGCTGAACGTGTTGATGCTGCTAAAGCTATTGAAGTTGCTATGTGGTCGAGTCAATGGCGACAACCACCTGATGATGTACAACCGTGCTCGAGTAAAACAGTTGATCCTTATCCATTTCCTTGAATCATCCTTCCTTCGATTAAATGAATATTATGGACAATTTAAAAAAAAAAAAAAACATTCAAGGACATATTGTACAAAGTATATCAATGCCTTGTAAATTGTGCTGCCGTCTGTGTATTTAAATTATTTATTTATTCATTGTAGGTTTGAGGCTCTTTGTGTGCGTGTGTGTGTGTGTGTGCGTGTGTGTAAAGTTTTTGTGGTGATTAAATGGATTTTAATGAGTGGGTAATTAATCAGTATTAATTTTCGGTAGTGAAGAGTAAAAGGAGGTGATTAACTTGAATTTAGGGGTGGTTTTTTAGGGATATCTTTGAATCTAGGGGTTTTAGGGGATTTTTTGTAGAGACCTTTTTTGTAGGTCTCATTCTGCTCTACAAAAAAGGTTCCTAGGTAAATTTTGATAGCTCCTCTTGATTTCGAGATAATGAGTGGAAAGTAAAGTCTGACTACGAATGAAATTCTCTACTGAATTATTGGATGCGATTTTGTGGTCAGTTTTTGGGGGATATCTCTGAATCTAGGGGAAATGGTGGCATTTTTATGAGGACCTTTTTTGTAACTCTTGATTTTCTCTACAAAAAAGGTTCTTATCGAAATTACGGCATCTCTTATATATCTTGAGATATTTTTCAAAAACTAATTGAGAAAATTGATAATTTCGAGTTTTATCTACTTTTGACACTTCACTACTGATTTATCTTCATAGTCAGTAACATATCGCGTGAAATGAAATTATTTATGTCAGTAATTATGAATTGTCATGTTTTTTGTCCATGTTTGAGTAATTTTTATTATAATTATCATGAATTTCTTGTCTTTTTTATACGACAATTAGGAATTTTGGGGTTTGATTACATCAATTTAATTTTAGAGGTAAGATTGAAAAAAATGTAACTGAAAATGTGAGTGTTCACTTAGTCCTGTACAACAAGAGTTTTTTTTTTCATAAATTAATTACTAGTTATTCGAGGAGTGGTAAAATGAGATTTACTTTTTGATGAATATCTCGTAATCTGAGGGAGATAGCAAAATTATTGTAATAATCTTTTTTGTAGATCTCATTCTGCTCTACAAAAAAGGTCCATATAAAAATATTGCTATCTCTAATAATTTCAGAGATATAAATTAAAAACTAAACTTTAAATTGAGTTGATCATCTCTCGTTTCATAATTTTCCTACATCACCATTAAAAATAATTTAATGATGATTTATTTAATTCGATAATTCAATCTTCACATAATTTGGTGGCGAGCTTTAATAATAAACCATTGAAACTAATAATTCACTGCCAAATTAATAAAATTAAAAGTGAAAAAAATCTCATTGCAAAAAATTTAATAATGAATTAATGAAATTGCCACAGATAATAAATTTATTTCTTTTGTTCACAATTAGTTTATTCACTTTTTACACAATTCAGTGAGTGATATTTAAACAAATTAATTAATTCATCAGTGCATTTACTGTATAAAAATTGAAATAAATCGAGAGGACAAAATAATGAAAATTGTAAAATTTAAAGATTTTACAAAACTAGTGGAGTTTGAATGGAGAATAAATAAATAAATAACTGAGGGTGACTTCTAAATTAACGAATATAATATATATTTTGTAACTGAAGTCCTCAGATATTTACGATTGATGATATAGTGTAATGATTTCTTCAATCTCTCAACTCAAAAAAAAAATGAATAAATCGGTTTATCAAGTTTTCGTAAATATCTCGAAATCTAATGGAGCTAGTGAAACTTTGATTTGGACCTTTTTTGTAGAGCAAATTGAGATCTATAAAAAAGATAATAACAAAAATTTTGCCATCTCCCTTAGATTCCAAGATATTTGAAGATGAAAAAAATTCAATTTTATAATTTTACTACTTAATTAACAACCGTTTGTCTTCGCGTGAAAAAAACGCCAAAATCAATAATCAGCATTGAATAAATCTTAATTTAGTTAATTTATTGAATAGTTAGGGGAAAAACAAAAAATACACGCGCACGTTTTACTCGCCAATTTGAGGAGAAAAAAAGCCAAGAAGGTACTGAGACATTGCGACAATCCGATAATAATCTGTAATAAATCTCTGTACATTGGAAAAAATAATTAATGAAGATTGAAATTTTTTTTGACCAACTGTCGAAATAAATTACACTCAAATAATCGACTATAACCGGTAAAATTATTTCCCATTTTCTTTTACACTTGTTTCAATTTTTGGGCAATTCAATTTTTTAGAGTCTACTTGGACATTTGAGGACTGAGGATTATTACTCTGAGTAATTCTCTTGTAATTTGGATGAACATTAGAATTATAGTATCCTGGATTGATCCCATATCCCTGGAAAAATGATTCATTTCAGTTGGAACATAATTCAGTCGAGATGAGTCAATTTTTTCTTTAGAACTGATCAGTTTTTGGAGGATATCTTGGTATCTGAGAGAGATGGAAGAATTTTTATAAGAACCTTTTTTATAGCTCTCATTTTTTTCTACAAAAAAGGTCCTTATGAAAATTCTTCTATCTCAATTCATTTCCGAGATATTCATCAAAAAAACTAATGTCTGAGCAAAATTGATTTATTTCACTACTTTCGTTTTTGCTGAATATCTCGAAATCTAATGGAGATAGGAAAATTTTTGAAATAATCTTTTTTTTAGAGCAAAATGAGAACTACAAAAAAGGTTATAATAAAAATTTCGATATCTCCCCCAGTTTCGGAGATATTGAACGAGAACTAGAGTCTCAAAAAAATCAAATCATTGAGTTGTATCACTTGAACTTCTAATTCGGATAAAAATGAGTAAATGGGATTAAAAAATTTTATTAATTTTTTTTTTACCTCTTGTGAATGTCTGGAGGTTGCACAATGGGATATCCATTCGTTGGATCGACTGTAGGGATTACGAAGAGTTGAAAAGTCTGGCTGAGCTAATCTCTGTGCATACTGATGTCCCATTATTAAACGCTGCTGATGCTGATAAATCCATTGCTGTTGCTGCAGATATTCGTAATAGGAAGAATCGTATGTGCTTGTTGATGGCATTGGGGTCACAGCTATCGAGGAAGAGAAAAATATTTAAACATGCAATTATCTCGATAATGAATAATTTTAGAGGAAAATATCAAAAGATATTTTTTACTAAAAATTAAATTCTCTACAAAAAACATCTTTTGACATTTTCTCCCAACACCTCTCATTATCGAGATAAAAGACAATTTTTAAAAATCAAAATTGATTTATCACGTTATTCACCTTTTGCACGTTGAAAATTCAGTACTGAATCGTAATACTGTCTCTTGTACATCATATCACAATTTTTCATGTAACAATTTCTTGCCCAGTCGTTAGCATCGTTTTGAGAGTAATTAATATCTCTGGAATGAAAAAATTCTTTTCTCTCGTTCGAAGACATTTCAATATTTTTCAACGACGAGTTATTCCTCTTGGTATTTAAATCTACATTATTTTTAACTCGTATTAAAAATCTATCAATGCAAGCCTCAAGATTTTTGCTGGCTGTTAAATTTTCAAGCAATGAAGGCTCATTATTTTCATCGATAAATTTCGCTTTTTCTTCTGATTTTTTTTCCTCAGCCGGAGGATTTTTCTCTTGGATAGATGGATTCTCAGGAGGTGAGGACAATGTACTCGTAGCTGGTGAATTTTTTTCAATTGGATAACGATTAGTTGAAATTAACTTGAAAGGAAAAACAAATTAATCGAATTAGTTAATAATTAATTCTCAGATTTTTCCTATTTTCACATTTATCTCGGAAACGAATGGTTTTAGAGAAAAATGTCAAAAAATATTTTTTGTAGAGAATTGAATTTCCTATAAAAAATGTCTTCTAACATTTTCCTCTAAAATAGCTCAGTATCAAGATAATTCAGTATTTAATAAATTAATTCACTAAATTCTATTCAAAACTGATATATACCTGATAAGGATGATAACCCTGTATATTCTGAGAATCACGAGACATGAGAACTCCATAATTAGCCATTGGGACTCTCATTAATTTATTATCTTCAGTTTTAACAAGAAAGTCCCTATAAGAATTTGATAATCCTGAATTTCCATTTTGCATTATGAAGGGAGTGGGTATCCAATTCATTTTGTATCCCTGATGTACATTTCCAGATTCCAGCATTACCTGACCATTCGTTGCTGGATAATAATTCATTTTTTGATAATTTTGATTAATCAGGGTGTAAAATTCCTGAGGTGTTGCCTAAAATTTCAAAAAATAAATAAATAAATGAATGAATAAATAAAATAAAAATTTTCTTCACCTGAGATGATTGATAACAATTTTTTACGTCATCAGATGGATTTACAACAGCTGGGATTAGAGACTGGCTAGAATGATGAAGAATAATATTTGAAATAATGACATGAGATAATAAAAAAACATCTGAGTGTCTAATAATGTCAAATAATTCAACGAAAAAAAAAAGGAGAATTTGTACTTTTGATGAAACATTGGAGTTTCGAGTCTAACGAAACCAGTGGCCTTGAAAAAAATATCCTTGACAGTATCGTCGGAGGTATTTTTGGGGGGTGGTACCATGGACACCAGGAGCCTCAATCCATTAGCATCAAAGTCCTCCAATAGCACAGAAACTGTTTTTAATAATCTCTCGTAAGCGTTAATTCCATCCTCTGGTTGATACATGTGGAGAAGTCTTGCGATTGTTTTTGTGATGTTTGTACCCTCGTATTTGGCTCGTAAGGATGACCACAGAGAGGCAAATACCTGAAGATCTTCCTGGATCTCATCTGTTTTATTATCAATAGCTGTAGAAAAATTTAAATCATATTTTTCAATTTTTTCATGGTTATAAAAATTGAATTATCTCGGTAATGAGGGGTTTTAGAGAAAAATGTTAAGAGACATTTTTTTTTGAAAATTTTATCAGCTACAAAAAAGGTCTTTTGTCATTTTACTCTAAATTCAATCTCTTCAGAGATAATCACATAATTAACAATTTTAACAACTCAATTATTTTCAATTTATTTAATTAATATTTTTATTCAAATTTCTGTTGAAAAATGTACTACTCACGATTAGTTCTGCTTGCCATGGCTTTACAGTGACAACTAACTCGACAGTCTTTTCTCACACCGAAACAAAGGACTCGACAATGAAAACATTTGAAAGTCGAAGATTGAAAAAAAAAAAAAATCTTTCTTTTTTTTTTTTATTCCGAGAATTAAAATTCTTGGAATATTTATTTTGATAATTGTTTCCGAATAAACAGATGAATTTTTAATAATATAATTAATAAATTCTCTACCACAGAAATATATAATTTTACCTCTCGAAATAATCCAGTTAATCTCCAAGTGTTCGTAATGAATTTATGGACATGTATTGAATTATTTTAATGACCAGAAAGTGTTCTCAAGTGGAGACTGATGTCATGGGGGGGATTGGGAGGTAATAATGGGGTATAAAAGCTGAGAGGCTGGATGATGATAAATCAGTCAAGAGTGAAGATGGTTCATCAACGAGTTTGTCTAGTGCTCCTTGCTGTCGTCGCTGCGACGACTGCAAAACCCCCACCGAAGGCTGGAGGTCCACCACCATGGGCTGGCTTTGCAGGTGAACCACAATTTTTTATTATTATTATCGATTTTTTATTTTTATTTTTTTTGAAGAGATGATTCGGTAGTAAAAATATCTTTTATTGATATCTCGAAATTTAAGGAAGATAGCAAAATTTTAATAAGGACTTTTTTTGTAGAGGAGAGTGAGATGTACAAAAAAGGTGGTTATCATGATTTCGCTATCTCTCATAGTTTTTGAGATATTATACGAAAACTACGAGCTGAAATTCGGTCGTTTCAATGTTCGTCGAAATAATGAATTTTATTGGTAAAATAAAATTGAGTGATCATCGATAATTGATATAAATGTATTATTTGCTTCCAGCATCACCCTGGGCTGCTTATGGAGCTGGAAAAGGTAGATTTATTCGATTCAATTCCATTTTTTTTTCTTAATTTAGAAATTTCTCTGAATTAATCTAAATTGAAAAATGATGAATATAATTAATTTTATTTTTTCTCCAGCATCACCATACGCATCACCATACGCTGCCTTTGGAGCTGAAAAATCAGGTAAATTCTATCAGTTTAATAAAAAAAAATCCAAAACTACAATTTTCAATTTTCTATCTTAGTATACGCCAGATCCTTGGGACCACCAATGGCACCAGCAATGAGCACGATCACCGTCCCCTACGTTCCAAAAACCTCTCCCTTTGTTCCAAAATTCGTCGACCCACAGGCAATGATTGCCAAAAAGACAGACATGCTTGCGAACCTCTTCGGAGGTGTCGGCCCAGTCAACTACCCAGCAGGAGCCCCAATGGGCCCAGCAGGTCCATCACCATGGGCGCCCTTTGCATCTAAACCCCTCCTCTATGCCACTGACTCCGAGCCCCCAAAAGACACCTCAGACCTTCAAGAAATCCTCGAAGAAGACAAAAAAACCACCAATGCAGTAAAACGCGGAATCTTCAGACCGAAATTCGCTCTTCCACCCCCTCTCTCCTCTAAATTCTCACCAATTCCCAGCTACACATCTCAATTTTCCTCCTTCAACCCAATGGAAGCTTCAGAAGACGATTCCACCTCCAGAAGAAAACGCCAAATCTTTGGAGTTGCTCCAGAAACCCCAAAAATCACTGGTCCACCCCCTCCCTACCCAGGCCTCTCCTCCATTCCCGAAGAACCCGAGACTGATACCTCAGGAGTCCCCAAACAGTACCTTCCAGGCATGTTTGGACCCTTCAGCCCTTTTCCAGCTCCAGTAGTCGACCCCAGCATCTACATAACCAAAAAAACAGCTTTCCTGAATTCTCTCTTCAGCAGTCTAGCCACCAGTACACCAACTCCCCCAGGAACAGTACCCGATCCAACAGCTCCAAAGAGTACCATCGTACCCCCCAACTTCTGGGTGCCCTTTGCAGTCCCAACTGAAGCCTCAGCAGTTGCTGATGTCACTGATGTACCAGTTCCAAAAAGTACGATTGTTCCACCCGATTTTTGGGTACCAAGTTCCATCATTCCAGGACCAACTGAATACACTGATAAGGTATCAGTCTTCTTGGACAAGCTCTTTGACAGTCTGATGCTGAACAAGACTAAGTTAGCGTCAACCGGAAGTGCTGAAGACATGCCAAAGACTATTGTTGCAAGATCAGTGGATGATGTTCAGACAATTACAACAGCAAAGGACGCCATTGTTGATTCAATTATGGAAGAGTTGGGATCAATTAAGACTGATATGTACAATACTCTGAATGATATGATTGTCGCCCAGAAGACAGCAGCAGCATTTGCCAAACCTGGAAAGCCTGGTAAGCCTGCTAAGCCATTGTCACCGTGGGCCGCCATGTTTGCTCCACCAACTGTTGATCCGATGCTACCGTTCAAGCAGAAGATGATGATGCTCAGTCAGGTGTTTGATATGTTGACGGGAATGCAGAAGAATATTACGAAAGCTATTCAAGAGACTGTGAAAGCTGCAGCGGTCACTGAAGGACCGGTTACACTTGCTCCTATTGATGAAATGAAGGGAAATATATTTATGGATAAGGCTATGAATGCTACTCTTCTGGATGCCATCAAGGCGAAGCTTGATAGTTTGGAGAAGGTTGAGGCAGCTACAGTTAAACCATTCCCTGGATTCTGGGGAGCTTATCCTGGAGCATATCCCGGGGTGTATTCAATGTCAAGTGCTGCTAAGAGAAATGCTAATGATGAGGATTATTATCAGGGAGAAAAGGAGAAGAGGGGGGTGAAGATGACTATGCATCAGGGGTATCAGAGCATGCCACCTGGAGCCATTGAGAGCGTTCAAGCTGGTGGGGGAACGGTGCCTGGACACCAGGGTGGTGGTATCAAGCTTTTTGTAAGTGATCTTTCTCATTTTCTTATGACTTTAGTGATGAAGAAGTGAAATTAGTAGATTTTTCTAGTTTTGGGTTTTGGTAATAATAAGAATTGTTTTGATTTGAAATTGAGAATATGATTTCAGGTAAAAATGCCTCCAGCAGATTCATCAGGCTATGAAAATGTTAGTCCCTTGATTACAGAACAATTTAATAATTTATTATTACAAAACGTCTTCATAATAATTTAATTATCTCAATAATGACTAATTTTACGTGAAATCATGAAGATACCTTTACTCTAGAGAATTTTATTAGTTACAAAAAAGGTCTATTGACATTTTCTCCTGGAATCCTTCATTCTCGAGATAATTAACAAATTGTTATTAAACTCGTCAAGTTTTTCCACTTTAATCCAAATATCTGTCTCATCCCATCGTAAATCGTCTATTAATGATTTTTTTTTTTAAATAATGAATTCTCATATGTTTCAGGATTATCAGCAGAATGACTATGAAGATTGGGGTAAGCAGTGGGCCGAGTGGGCACAAAACTTCAAAAGCCAGTACAATGAACAGAAACATCATCACAATCATCATTAAAAGCGGAAATTCGTCATTAGTCACACAAATGGATAAGCAGTAAATTTTTGTGCCAATTAATTAATATCATGTAAAATTCACGATTTATTTCAAATAATAATAATAAAAAATTCAGTAGCATTTTAAATCAATTCTTCTCATTTCAATTTTTCGAGTATCAATAACACAACATCTGGGATCTTGGTGTCATCGAAACGCACACTGACGCAATCCTGCATCAAGTGCGTTGCTTTGTAACATTACAAGCAGCAATGCATTGCACGCAGGGTAGCATTCGTGTGTTGATATTCAACGATTTGAGGATATTATGGATTTATATTTATTTAAAAAACATATTAATTGAGTATTTAAAAAATGGACATACAAATACTATACAAAACTCATTATTTAATTACAAATAATTAGGATTATTACTGAGGTCGGTTGAGGAATCACAATATTTTCACTTGTATTGCTCAATTAATTTATCATCTGGCTTTAGTCACTTTAGTTATGAGTCTCTCCACTTGATTATCAATTCTAATCACTAGGAGAAATGAGGCAAGAACACTTCCAAGAGTAACGAGAAAACTCAATCCTTCAAATATTAATTTTGGAGCAAATATCTTCCAGACCATGAGATGACGACAATGAATTGTTGCTGAAAACATACATGCGAATACTCGAAATCCATGGAAAAGTAGATATTTTCCAGATGTATTGAATACAGCATTGTGGAATGCACTGTCTTTATCGAATAGAATCAATTCACCTCTCTTCATGTCTTCGTCAACTCGAAATTTAATTTTCCCTAATTTTGGAATCATTACGATTACTGTGAATGGTGCAATGATGAGGAGAGGTAGAGTAATACCCATGAGTAAATGCGAGCCGAATGTATTTATTCCTGAAACAAAATTTATAAATTTTTAGTGAAGGATTTGATAATTTTTAAAGAATGATTGTACCTATTAAAGCAGCTGGAATAATATTTCCATAGTAATGTCCATCAGTTCCAACGAACGCAGCATCCCAATAAATTGTGGAAAATGTCGGTTGATGTCCAGTTCCATAGAAAAAGTACTCAGCAATGAGAAACCAGCAGAAAATTGCTGTATTGGATACCTGCATGAGTTCATCTGGAGAGCACAATAAAACATTTGTTTAAATAACTCAATGATTCCAAATCATCCTACCCTGAATACTCACTGATACTATTAGCATTCCTGAACCTCTCCACCGCCCCAATTCCCAGTACTACAGCTCCAGTGAGAACCAATAAAATTGTACTTGGAGCTAAAACGTTTCCAAGTAACAGAGTATAAAGCAGTGTTAGAGAAACACTGAGTGATACAAAAGCAGCACTGTAAACAGTCCCAAGTCCATAGACAATTGGAATATTATCATCATCATCCTTTTTCTTGCTATAGAAGAGTTCCTTAACTTTGTCAAACAACTTGGGTACAATATTCTCTCCGTTATAAAGATTTAAAGACTCTTGATTTCTAGGTAGAAGGAATACCTGCAGTGGTCTGATATATATCACAAAAATCATAACAATAACACAAGCATAAACGATGAGAGAGAGTGCATTAGTTTGCCAAGCAAATGCAAATTTGATCCTAGGATCTTTTGGCAATCTCAGTAAAACCCAATAACTTCCCATGCAAACAACCATCAGAGGAGGGCAGTATCTTGCTAATGTCGTACTAGGTGAGAAGCCTGATAAATTTCCACAACTCGTCAGCCACATTCTTACTATCGTAATGTACAATGCTAATCCAAGTAGCGTAAATATCATCAAAACTCGCTCAAAGTTGTTTGAAGTCATTGATCCAACTTTTCCTAGGATCAGCGTTGTACAGGAGTCACCCAGTTGCTCTTCCCTGCATCTCCAAAAGTAGCTGGATACCCTTATAGCCATGCAAGTAAGGAAGCCCATTGTGATCAAGATAATTCTCCGCTGATATGGCTTGAAGGATTTGAATGCTTTATGCTTCTTGTCAGAATTCTCAGTCTCGTCGCTGATGGAGTAAACCAGTATCCAGATGAGGGTAATGAGTAAAAATGACAGAACCTTGTCTTCATGGACAATATAACTATTCGAGAATAATCCACAGATGGTCAGACCTAAGACAACTCTGAAAAGATAATTGATCCTCTTGTTTCTGGCGTCATTGTACCAAGTTTCCGATATAATATCCCAATTCTGAATTATTAGAATGGCTAGGAAGAATAGGGAGACAATTCCAGTTGTAAAAAAATTATGATTCCTGAAGTTTTCTATGATTCTGAGGGAATAGAGGGTATAGATGACACCAGCTGCTGCCACATTACCACCCAAAGATATCTTTAAAAACGAAGAATCTAGTATTTTCACGAGTCTCCCTTCAGGAATTCCTGTCAATATCAAATAGGTAAAGAATAGAATACAGAATGAGAGGACTAAACCCTGGGACATTAGGTTCCCGTCAAATTGCACCCAAATTTCGATACACGAGTCCCTTAAAAACTTGAAATACTCCCTAGATTTTTTTAGAAAATCGACCATACTTTCGTCATCAGAAATCTTCTGTATATGATTCTGTAATTCTTTATAAAATACTTCAAGTTTCTCTAATTTTTCATCAGAAAAAAGAAAACTCTCTGATGAATATGCCTCAATGTACCTCTTCGTCTGGACAATATTTCTCCAGACGATGTGAACAGTGAACCAAGGATGATCCGAAACTCTGCTGTTATTCCTAAATTTAGGTAATGCATCAAGGATAATAGCTCCTATATTAGAAAATGGTATAGGAGTTCCAAGAATCGCGGATAATGTAGGAACAATATCAACTTGATTAATTGTTCTAAACTTATCCAATTGCATCTGATCCTGAAGAGGTTTCTTCGAATAAACAAACATGGCAGCTTCAACTTCACTCGGAGAATCTCCACCATGATCACCAGACTCTGTCATCCCGTGATCTCCAACGACAAAGAGAATCGTTTGATCATCTAGAACTTGAATGATCTCGTTAATCAGCTCATTAGTTTCATTGAGTTTTCGAATCATCTCTGGATGATTCTGTCCATGCTTATGACCACAATGATCAACTCCTAGAGTATGGGCAATCAGTAATGACCAATCTTTTCTCTGAAGTTCAAAGAAAATTCGTGTTCTTACGTCGCGATCAACAGTATCAAGATCGAGAACGTTGAAAGATGGTGATGGAAATTGACGAAGGAATTTTGATGGAAAGAGACTTGTCCATGTGTCATCACCCATGAAGATAACACCGTTATTTATATTCTGATCTATCAAGTTGTCCTCGTCAATTGATTCTGTTGCAAAGTTTGAACTTATATCAATGAATGTCGGAAGAGTTCCTGTGGTCAAGGCTTTTAGTCTCTGCATGGTTGTCGTTGGAGGATCTGCAATGCTCTTGTATAATCTTGTATTATCAGGCTCATCTTCAAGAAGTTTACGGACAATTGGAATTTTGTTTCGATGATAGTTCTCCTCTGGTGGCTGATCCGTCCATTTTAAGAAATCATACTTCAGGGCGTCTATTACTAGGAGGACAACTCTTCCTCTGGACTCCAGGCATATATCCAGTGATGATGTGTTATGCAGAAGTGATTCTGCTGAGCAGGTTGATGAATCTCGACAAAAAGTACAATTACTCTTCTCTGGACGTGAGATTCGAGTCAGGAAGAAACCGTCGATGAAGAGGAAGAGACCTGAGGTCATCAAGTAGGATAGCCAGATAATAAATATGAAGTATAACCAGAGTTTTGGCATTGTTTACGTGGGGTTAGACGTCTTCTCGATGTATTCTGAAAGAATTTAATATTCTATTTATGGATTCATTAGTGAAAATTCAACAAAATGGCTTACTTACTGAATTTCTAGTTTTCATAGTCAGATTTAAGATATCTCTTCATTCTTTTTCCTCAAGTTTTTGATTTCTTAAGGTATTTATATTCACTCCAGCACTCTAATAATCACACCCATATCTGACCGGTATTATTTTTTGGTTTATTGTCATTGTTGCGTAATTTTTGCTGCTGTGAGTAGTCACTTTTAGATTTTTTCTCCTTTATTGATTGGTGGTAAAATAGGAGGTGGCCACAAGATGGCGCTGGGGAGGGGTTTTAGATGTGTCTGGGGTCGTTCTAAAATGAAAGGATACTTGAATCAATTTTAATTAATTTTTTATCAACTTTTTTTTATATTAAATATTTTTTTTGTATTTTAATTCATGAATTTCATGAATTGAGTATTTTACTTTTTTGTTAATAATGAATTTATCTCAAAAACGGATGATTCTAGGAGAAAATGTCAAAAGACTTTATCTGTAGCTAATTAAATTCTCTATAAAAATTATATCAGACATTTTTCTCTAAAACCACTCATTACCAAGATAATTCGATATTCAATGAGATATCTTTATTATTCTTGATCCAGTATACAGAAGCCGATGGAATTCAAGATTTCGAGAGGACGACCCCCCAAAAGAAGTCTCCGATTACGCGACTGGAGATGAATGGGATCAGTACTGAAGAAGAAAATAAACATTTTTTTTCGTCTCCTGAAATTTTTTGGAGTCCTGGAAATGTGGAGAAATAATGAAAATTTTGAGATAATCAATTGTGATTCTTCTCCTTTTGTTCTGCGCCTGCGTTCATCGCAACTGTTACCAGTTGTAATTCAGTATTGCATTGGCTCCAGTTTTGCTGGAAGGAGATTCCTCAGTCACCACGCCCCTATCCTCCCATTGTTAATTCAATATCAAAGAGTATTTCATTTTTCACGTCTCGTTATAAACACTAAATTATCTTGATAATGAGTGGTTTTAGAAGAAAATGTCAAAAGACATTTTTTTTCAGAAATTTTATCAGCTACAAAAAAGGTCTCTTGAACTTTTCTCGTAAGACCCCTCATTCTCGAGATAAAAGCACAATCAGTGGAACTGATTGAATTGGTTATCGATTATCAAACAATTTCTTTCATTTTTTTTTTTCAAAAAAACCGAAATATAAAATTTCTTCATATCCCCAGCATCGATCATAAAGTCTCCTTTACCCGTCAAAACTCAGGAATATCATATCCCCACACATCACGTGACACCAATAAGTCAAACTCCATAATTCAGAGACATCAAAGAATGTAAAAAAAGTGGTAGAAAATCGTCACGAATTTTCTGTGGGCAGTACCTTCTCCCTCCAAACCCATACGAAGATGTATATATGGCATTTCAAATGCTGTATTTGAAGGGTTGCTGGGATAATATATAGCATTTGAGCTTCTAGCACTGACCATATCCATCACATTTTTTTTTTTTTTGCAATGTGTTTTTTTTATCATTCAAACTCTCAGACACCTACAGTTGGGA
Source organism: Coelinius sp. EB29 (assembly GCA_035578325.1). Classification (NCBI taxonomy): domain Eukaryota; kingdom Metazoa; phylum Arthropoda; class Insecta; order Hymenoptera; family Braconidae; genus Coelinius; species Coelinius sp. EB29. The sequence goes on from JAOZGT010000008.1 coordinate 4,659,192, forward strand.
TAAAATATATATATTTTTTTTTTTTGAAAAGAACTGGCACATAATTTTCCTCCCCTCGGGACGATTCAGCTGACCACAGTCTGCGGAATATAATATACTCAATTTTCCTCTATCGGTAGAAATTTTCCCGACGAATTCGAGTCGTCTGGTACCCCTTTGCAATGTGCTGGATCAGCGAACGTGAAAATGAATATGTAGAGAGAGACAGAGAGGGGTTGAAAAAAAAAGTGTTTGAACGAATATATCTGTATATATGTATATATTCTTGCAGCGGGTCCGAACAGTCTTTTTTTTTTTATACAGATATGCCCTTCCGTCGTGTCGATGCCAGGGGCCATTTTCAATTCAATCTGTTAAAAGCCAAACGTCAAAAAATCACACGTATATTTCATTCTCGTGCATCTTCAATTTATATTCATTTTTACGTATTTTTTTTATGATTTTTTTCTTTTTCAATATTTGAAAAAAAAAAATTTAAATAAAGAAATATAAAATTTATTTTTCATTAAATTAATTTTTTAAACTACTCGGGGCAAAATGGGACATTAAAGAAAAAAAATTTAATTCATGAATGAAGAAAATTTCCACCCCCTCAACTGAGAATTGAGAGAGCACTTGTGAAGAACGATTGAGGGTAGATGATAGAGATAAAAAAATCTGTTACAATTCCACCCCCTCCACATTGTTTGGCTTTTGACAGTCTTTCCTATATTCATCCAAATAACAAAGACCCCTGGATACTTCACCCATAAACCATGTTTATACCCTCAAAAAACTTATATCTTTATCCGATCTAATCTCCTTCCGCAGGATTGCGCGATTCCACCAGTTGTTGGCAAACATCGTAATTCGAGATTATGTATCCCCTCGTGATATTTTTCATCACGATAGTCCGATACTTTTTTTTTCTCTCGCTCAATATAATACAAAAACTACCTTTTTTCATTCTTCCACTGGGGGGTGATGGGAAATTTGGAATTTTTCGGGGGTGCAGGTACCTGTTGCCTCTAGGCAATGCCCTTAGATATTGCTGAGAAAAATACAAATTATTTTGAGAGAAAAAATACCTTCCGACGGTGAATTTTTTAAATTTAATAATCACCCTTTTATTCCAGTTTTATGAATCAAAAATATTTACTAGCTGACGTTCTACGAACCCGAGACGCTTTATTGAACGATTTTGATGGGATTTGAACTCACAACCTTCAGATTACTGGGCTGATGCCTCTTCCAATTGAGCTACCAATAGTCATCCCTAAAATATTGACTATTGTTCATAAACAAGAATAAAAAAAATTTTTTTAATAAAAAAAAAAATCTCTTTTATTTAAAAGCACACAGTATATAAACCCAAAATACATAGCCACATATGCCCCTTCACCCCAATAAAGAGAATCCCCCTCCACAAAGAAAAAAAAAATGGAGAAATTATTCGACTAAATATACAATTAAATAAACTCCCATGTGAGACAGAAAAATACAATATACTCCAGAAGGTTGGGTATATAGAAACCGCATACAGAATACTAGGATATAAACTCTTAAACATCAACTACTGGGTTGGTAATATAATTCCACCAATAGTAGAGAGGAGCAGGCGTGGCCTCCAACAACCAAACGGAGGGTTGCGTATGGTTGAAACTTTGGGGTGGGTACACTGTGGCACTGTGTGTTTTTTTATATCAACACGACTCAATGGATCACAGTGTGGTGGGGCAGTATGGAATAGTTAGTTTCAGGCTTTCTCCCACTCCACATCACGTAAATTCCATACTTTACCCCACCTTTTGTTGAAAATCATCCGCCTCTGAACCACCCTCACCACTGTCAAATACCTCCCCACCACCACCACCACCAATTCTATTGAGATGCTGCAATTGTTGATAACGCCTTGAATATTCGACACTTGGCTCCAGACACAAACCTAACTCCTAGTCATCAGGATGGTGCCCTATTTTCTGTACAAGTATCTCGAATTATGGAATTTTTTCACAAAATTATAGAAAATTTGTCATCAGTTAATTAAAGTTAAATTCTTTAGTGTTTAATTTGTGACGAAAATAATCATCTCGTTGATGAACAAATAACTGACAGAGACAGTTACTATAAGAATTTCCTTGATCGTTGGTTGGCTGGAGGGCAGGACGAATGAGAAATTGCGACATTGCGCGGATTATGCTTTGCGCATATGCCTTACCCCCCCAGTTTAGTGAGTTTGCTTGGGAGTTTGTGATACCGACGGCCAAATCCTGTGGACAATTTGAATAGAAACGTGATACCATTCCGATGTTGCTGATGTGTAATTGACACATTTTCCCCCAAATTGTTACGATTTATGTGATATACCCAGTGACATTGTGAAAAATATTGGAATTATGAGATTTTATTGAGTTTTGTGATGTTCTGAGAGTTTAATAATTCTTCAATTTAAAAAAAAATAATAATAAATAAATCATTGTGATAATCATGTCGTTACCACGGGGTGTTGGATTGGGCGTTGACGTTGGACAATTGATGCAGCATCAGCAACAACAGCAACAGCATCATGTTTTACCAGCTGCATTTTTTTTACGTGCTAGTGCTGAACGCTATCAGAGGACACCAAAGTGTGCTAGATGTCGTAATCATGGAGTTGTGTCGGCATTGAAGGGACATAAACGTTATTGTCGGTGGAGAGACTGCGTTTGTGCTAAATGCACGCTGATTGCTGAGAGACAGAGAGTTATGGCGGCTCAGGTTTGTTAATCTTTCTTTCTTAATTATCAAATATCTCCAAAACTTAAGGAGATTGCGAAATTATTGTTATGATCATTTTTGTAGCTATTGTTCAGCTCTACAAAAAAGGTCCTTATAAAAATTTTACCATCTCCTTTGGTTCTCGAGATATATTCAGCAAAAACTGGACTTGATCCGTTGAATCTGTACAAAAATTGTACAAAAATCGAGGGGTTTTGTTATCTATTGTAATAATTATTTAGAGTATATGTTGCTCTTGAGCATCAGTGACAAAAGAATAAGCCGACGAGAGCTCCACCTCCCTGGGAAGGGAATTCCCTCTTGAGTGCCTAGTTTTTTTTGTAATTCAAGCCTCTCACTCGGGTACACTGTTGCCGAACGTATTTATACATAAGGGTGGGCAGGTAAAGGTGAAATATAACCAGCCTATCGTGTCACATTACTCGGCCCTCTGTGTATTTATTTTATGTATACTTTTCAACCCCTCGTTGTAACCCACCTCTTCAACATTTTTTTTTTTTTTTCTACAATTTTTTTTCTCTCTTTTCCATTTCTTTCATCCCCTCGTGCTACATTATGCATCTGTATGTATTCGTCTTACAATTCGTGTTTCCTATTACGAAAAATGACACCCGTTAGTGATACATGAAGGGCAATGTGGAGTAATGAAAATGGTTTATTGAATTAAATTGAATTATTTCTTGAATAAAATTGAGTTGTTTTTTTAGGAATAATTGAGAATTGAAGGGTTGTAGGGTAATTTGTGTAAGGACCTTTTTTGTAGAGGGGAGAGAGAGCTACAAAAAAGGTTTCAATGAAAATTTTGCCATCTCCATTAGATTCAAAGATATTTATCAAAAAAGAGGTCAAAGTTGATATGGGTAATTCAGTAGAAAAATCCACTGATAATCAGACTTTAGTTTTTGTTGAATATCTCAGAACTGGAGGGAAATATTGAAATTTTGGAGAGAATCTTTTTTGTAGCTCTGATTTTTCTCTACAAAAAGTGTTCTTATAAAAATTCTGCCATCTCCTTCAGATTAAAAAATATCCAACAAACCTCACTTGACATTTTCATTTTAGTTTTGAATACTTGAGGAACCTTTTCAGTTGATAAAATTGTCTCCAGTATAAATGTTGTTCGATTCAGGTTGCCCTGAGGCGACAACAGGCGCAGGAAGAGAGTGAAGCTAGGGAACTTGGTCTCCAATTGCAGTACAACAATGGTACATGTCAAAGTGGTCCTGTAATGGCAACAACATCATCAACAGCACCAACAAGAGATAGCCCACCACCACATGTATCGAGTCCCGCTGGTCTAGCTATTGCTGCTGCAGCAGCACAAATTCAAACACAATTACATCAACAAAATGATTGTGGTTTATTGAGAATGAGAGTACCACAGGACGGTTATCCATCGCCTGATAAAAATGATGGATCTATGAGCGGTGAGTTTCTATTTTCAATTTTTCACAATTTTCGTAATTTTTTTTTTTTCATCCAAAAAAATTTTAAAAATACGTAAAAATTAATTAAAATCGACTTATTTATTTATTTAATGTACAAAGTCTTGGTCAATATCTCCAGGTGTTGATTAAAGTATTATAAACTCGAACAAGAGCACTTGGGGATCGACACACGCTTGCCCAAGGCCATTAGTTGCCCAAGAAAAATCTCGAGGGTGAACGCGTGTGCTTCTAACAGACCTTTTACCCACATTTGAGTGCATTGAAAAAAAAAAAAAAAATGATTGTGAAATAAATGCGTATTTCAATGTGTACTAACGATCAACGGTTTTCATTCGACAAAGTGGTATATTACAATGGTGGTGACTTGTATGACTCCTTGTTCTGTGCTGGACTCTTTTTGATTTATGATACTTGGACGTGTGGCTAAAAAGTACACTTTGTTCGCGTGCCAGTTAATTGTTCATTTTTTTTTTTTAATATATTCTGCTCTTTTGTTGAAATTTTTTTTGTAATATACTTGAGGTGTCAATCAGTGGCTCAATTGGAAGAGGCATCAGCCCAGTAATCTGAAGGTTGTGGGTTCAAATCCCATCAAAATTATTCAATATAATGTATTTTTCGTTTTTAAACGTCAGTTGAAGAATACATGCAGCTACTCTGTTATTCACAAAATGCTATCAATTTCCCTCTATTTACAATTAAATTCCACCCTCAACTTGAAATCCTCGACGACACTGTTGTATAGAAGCATTCAAAAGCAGTTATAGAAACTTAACTCAAGAAGTTCCACCAGCAGTAATTGAATTTCTCGGTCCAGTGCCTCCAACCCAGGGAATATCTTGGAGAGTAAATGGTACTTGGATGGTTAGTACTTAACTGAATATCATCTCCCTTTCACCAAAATACAGATATATTCGTTTATACTCACCATGAAATTGTGAGGGGAAAAATATATGGCAAATGTACAAGTCCAAGTGGAATTTTGGATGATCACGGTATCCCCATTATATGATGGACACTCGAGGACCAAGATATTTTAACTCACATTCAGATATCCTAGTAAATTGTCATACATCCCATATAACATCACGTGTTGTTGAGAAAACCTAACCACTTGAGAAGGGACCTCGTATATAAACTCTGGACTTTGCTCTTTTACTCATCTCTTTCTTCAATATTTGTACATAACTCAAATGTTAAAATACAATTTTTTACATTTTTAAAATATATTCATAATAACAATAAAATCGGGCCTTCTATGTAATTTCTTACACCGTTAATATATCAAACTTACAAAGACTAAAGAGACAAAAACTTTAGTACGTGAAGCCAAGAAACTTTGTCCCAGGCGGCATATCACTTTGGATTTCTGGCGTCGACACCAGGAAATTATTTTCACTGTACCACCACTTAACAATAGATTTTTTTTCTCATCTTCTTTCAACTATTCAAACTGACTAAATTATTTTTAAATTTTTTTCATCATTTTTAACATTAAAAAAAATTTAAAAATCGACAAAAGAGAATTTTCATTTACAAAAGAGAATGAGAGAAGAAGTCACGACCCCTGAGAGACGATGTGCGAGGGTGCGCAATGGTGCTCATAACCATCCAAGAGGGATAGACCGCCTGCGTATACATATTTACCTAGATGTACTCAGGCATGCAAACGCCACGAAGAACATGTTTCTTACCAGTGTATTTGTACAAAACTTTTACCATCGACTCCTTAAAAAAAAAAAAAAAATTTCCCTTTTTCTTTCACGTTTGTCCGGTATATAATAACAAAGATGATCTCAGTGAAACCCAAGCAATTTCAATGAAAAATAAAACCTCCCCCCACCCCCAGGAGGGTTTCTCCATAATTACTTTTTCTTCAAGAAAATAAAAATAAACAAAAACTCTTCATTAATATGATTTTTCTTCATTGCTCATTTTTTTTTTTCATCGTTTTAAAAAAAATTCAATGGAATTAACCGGTGTGGGGGGAGGGAGAGGTATCGAAGGGTGGAAAATATAACGGTGAAACAAAAGGCAAAAAATTCACCACGAAACAATTAAAAACGTTTTGCTCCATCGCTTCTACACTCTTCTCCTCCATCCCCTTGTCTTTTTTCTTCTTCCCTCTTAACCAAAACAGCTTAACCCGATTAACCCCCTCCCCCCCCCCCCTCCACCACCTATACATGTACGTGGAAGGAGAAAAAATAGAGGAGACGGTGCGAGAGGGTTGGAGAAGAACAAAAGGCAAATCGGCGACGATTTAATGACTGATCGGGTTGGTGTTGCATGCTCTGTTGCTGTCGTACAACCCAACCACTAAACCCCATCACGGCTGATCGCATTTAACTTCACTCATTTTTTCTTCTTTTGGTGAATAAAAAAAAAAAATTTTTTTTTTTTTTCCCCAGGTAGTTTTAGTGTTTTTCAGGCGTATCGATACGTGTATAATGAGATTCTTTTGTTGTTAACTGAGAGGTACATCTTATAACGTCAATTAACAAATTTAATTGAGAAAATTAATTTGTCAATGGAAAAATAAACTCCAACAATGAATTTTGATAATTCATGAGACATTGTCTTGTTACAAGGAACAGACAGAGACATGTATATTAAATTTTGCGGTTGAATTGTGGGCGGAGTGAGATCTGTGGATGATAACTGTGACGCCTAACTGTTTAATTTATCACCTCTATTGCAATCCACCCCCTTTTTCTGCTGAATATATCAAATTCAACCCATTTTATCCCCATGAAATATCAAAAAAAAAAATTTTTGATTACCTCAAATTAATTAAAATATCTCTTAAAATGCTGGGGCAAAATGGGTAGATATAAACCCACCCCCACCCCCTCCACCTCTCCACCCCTCATCACAGTAATCTGAGACTGGTCTCAAATTTATAGCTATGTTTCGTGTCCTCCACAGTTGCCCACATTTGTGCTAAAGGGCTGACACCTCCATATAGAGAGAGAGAGAGAGAGAGAGAGAGAGAGAGAGAGAGAGAGAGAGTGGAGTCTCTCCAGGGTAGGTGATATAGTTGGGCTGTGTCCTATTGCTCCTATTCTACCATCTCCATTATGTTCCCAAAAGGGGGTGGCAATGCAAGCTTATCCACCCCCCCACCCACCCAATATCTATATGACATTCTAAATTATTCGCGCATTGTCCCCCAACGTTGATTCCATTGTCCGTGTCTGTCTCCACCGTTTATCCATCTCCCCTCCCCCCCTCCCTCCCTCTCTCTCTCCCAGAGGCTGTGAGGAGGTGAGGAATATGTCCCGTCGTCTCTCGTACGTCCGACTGCCACTGTGCGTATATATACCCTATCTATACCCATTTTCATAGTCAACATATTCGCAATATATCACACTTGTACGAGTCACTCTTGGCTGGATATATAGGATAGCAGGGGGGGGGGGGGAGTTGACCCTTCAACGATGAGGAGAGAGAGAGAGAGAGAGTGAGAAACTTGCGGGTATCTGACATTAAATCCATTCCACATTTAGAGATTGTTTGTCCTTCAATGGGACGTCGCTTATGCTGAGGATATACGTCAGGGGGATGGGGGGCGGAGGAGGGTGCTTGAAACGTATTAACGTGTGTCCGGGACGTCTCGCCTGCACTCGGACATCCTCTTCAGTTTGTAAAAGTCGGAATGTTGAAGTTTTTTTTTCTTTTTTTTTTTTTTTATTTGTCATTTTGTCGGGGTTATTCTGTATTGTTGGAGGGGGGAGAGAGGGAAGAAGTGATAAATCGATAATTTAGTATTTTTGAAATATTGTAAAATCACATAAATTTTTAATCATTAGATTCAATGAAAATATAATTATCGAATAAAATAGATAAAGTGGTATAATGATAAATATAGAAGACCATTACACGGTAGTAAATTCGAAACGCTACGGTGCATAATAATATTCTGGATACGATGAATGAACACTTATGGAACGTTTAATAAAGTGTCGACCATGAGTTAATCTATATATATGTCGTGAATGTTTCTCTGTTGAGTATTATGAGGGTTGAAATTGTCGGTGAAATGGGGGAGAGGGGAGCGAGGTCACCACAACCCTCTAGATGCATTCCTTGAATTTCTTTCGGTACGTGTCATCTGTGAGAATATTCAGAAACATTTATAACTATTAATTTTATCGAATTAATCGGTTTTTTTTTTCATTTAAAAAATACATAACTGGGGCAAAACGGGTTATACCCCTGAAGAAAAAGAAAATAATTTGATTCAAGAAAATCGAGACACCCCCTCTTGAGTGTATTTCGATACGAGGGAAAAGTTAATAAGAGACTGCTGCAAGGGTGAATGGATATCGACATTCAAAGAGCCCGTATTTCACGCGATTTATATACGGATAAACTGAGTACATTCACCTATACAAAAACTCCTTTCATATACTCTTTCACTTATTAATACATTTTAGTATACCAAGTTAATTCACTATTGAATTGAGAGAAAAATGTTTTTATGAGTTAAATTGAGGGGATTTCACTGACCCCACCCCCTCCCCCCTGGGGGCTTTTCAAGTATCTGATACTCGAGTGTGGGCAGTTGATTTATAATCATTAGGAGTGAAAAGCTGTATGGATTTCAGCGAGTTGATATATTAAAAAAAAAAACATTGTACGTTTGGGGAGAGAGAATTTGAAGAATCGTTTGGAAACTCAAATAAACGTATAGAGTAAGTGAGTTCATATTTTTCGAGTGGTCTGATGAAACTTTTTTTTTTTAAGGAATTTATTAATAAATATATATTAATATAATGCTGAATATAATTTTGGATATTTTTATATGTCACGGGATTTGAACCCACAACCTTCAGATTACTGAGCTGTTGCTCTTCCAATTGAGCTATACCGATCATGTGAAAAATTTTACTTATCGTAAAGTTTGATTTTAATAATTTAAAACGATTGAAAAATTAATAATAAATTCACTCTCGAGTGCTGATGGTCATACAATCATTAAAAAATGTTGGAATGGGGCTATTGTATTGATTGAAAGCTGCCAAAAACCCGTGGTCTCGATGAGATTGCCCTCTTTTTTTTTTTATTCCATCGTTTCACTCTATATTCAAGTGTAAATTGTACACAATAAAAATATAACAACAATGAAAAACGCAACGCGTGTTACAAGAGGACGTTAAGTGCATTCCCTCATCATAATTGTGTACTACCTGCTACGTAGGTGATACCTGTTATGTTGAAAAATATTGGTAAGCTGTATTGAAAAAAGAAATTGTTCGATGAGAGAAAGAACTGAGAAAAATGAAAGCGATATTATACATGAGAATTGTTAAACGCAAGTTACCCGCAAGTGCACGTGCACCACACGCACTCATCCAGGGATAATGGTCGTGTTTCAAGTGGTGGTTTAACTTTCAAGGACTATTAACGGATAGTATAGCCATATACGTATATAAGTTGGAAGGAGGTACGAAAGTGTTTCCACCCTAGTCACTCTCTCTCTCTCGCTCTCTCTCTCTTTTCGCCTCGTTAGGGATAATCAGTTGAGCGTGGAATAACTGTGGTGAACCGATACGAGAGAGACTCAAGGAGAGAGGATTCTCGGGGTTTTGAAACCATTAGGTATTGTGTTGTTTGGTTTTTGGAATTTGTTTTTCTTCTGAATTTCGAGGATTGTTGCTGATAATTATTTTCAGTATGAATTATCACGATAATGAGAGATCTGGGGGGGGAAAATTTCGAATGACATTTTTTGTAGAGAATTCAGTTTTCTACAAAAAAAGGTCTTTTGATATTTTTTTCTAGGATCACTCGTTCTCAAGAAAAATCTGATAATTAAAGAAAAAATAATAATTTATATTTTCAGGCAATAAAAGAGCAAGATTGGCCGTCGACTCAATAACCGAAGACGACAGAGACTCAGATTCGGGTGCTGAAGCAAGACCGTCGGGCAAATCGAGATCCCGTTCACGGTCTCGTTCGCGTTCTCACTCAGCTAGTCGTACACAGGCCAGTGGATCAAGTGGCCACGGTATGACAAATGAGTCGGACTCACTGATCGGAAGAAAAAGGGAAAACAGTGGTAATGAGACTGACGACGGTAGTCCAGACCCAGTAACACCCAGTCCTACGCATACGCCACCATTGACACCAGCATTAACTCCACAGAGAGTTGATACACCTGCACCAGAGAATCTCAGTCTCAGGAAGACATCTAGCCCACCACAAACACCGACACAAACGGTTTTACAGGCTGTTGATCTTGTTCAGCCGAGACACAGTCCACCACCGTCTTCTTTAGTGGTAAGACCACATTTGATTTACTATCTCAGTATATAATGAGTAACTTCAGAATTCTTCTGACATTTTTTCCTAAGATCATTTACGAGATAATCACAAACAATTGAATTTCATATTTGGTACAATTCTGTGAATTCAGGCAGCAGCAGCCGCCCATTTTTCTCCCTATGCACCTCTCTACGGTCCAGCAGCGAGTTCCCTCTACTGTTCACCAGCCCTGTATCAGCCTCAACACCATCATCACCACTTAGCCAGTGAGCCCCGTGAAATACAGATGCAGATGCAAATGCAGATGCAAAATGTTCAAACATGTAGTCTCCAACTTCAACAGCACTCTCAGCAGCAACAGCAGAGATCACCGGTTGATGTTTTACTGAGAGTCTTCCCGGGTAGACGTCGGGGGGATGTTGAAGCACTTTTACATCGTTGTAAAGGTAAAAAGAAATGGTTTAAAAATTAGATTTTCATTCAAATCAAATCCTCAATCTAATAAAATTCCTCAATTACCAGGTGACGTTGTCTCAGCAATGGAGATACTTGTCTGCGAAGACAGTCTTCAACCAAAATCAGCATTTTCCCCTCTAGCCGGTGCTTTAGCATCAGCAGCAGCCGCCTCAGCTGCTTCATCAGCCAGTGCTTACGTATCCCGCGGTGGTTACTGCGGTCCCAGCCCACCAACCCGTCACAGATTTCTCGCTGCTCCCTACACAGGTACTGGTTACCTGCCCACTGTCATAAGGCCACCAAATCAGAGCTCACACGCTAATGGAACGGGTGACGCCTACCGAGAAACCAGTCCCGATGATGCAAGCGACAAAACCAGTTATTCCGAGTGACCTACCGAACATGTTCATCAGATACCCTGGACCTATCCATAACCCCTGGCATTATCAATATCATGTGAATGGGGTAAACGCTATAGAGAAGCAAGCGGACAAGAGACACTTCAGACATCTCTCATTCAAACGACAAATTTAACTGGGTGTCCAATATCTTTTATGTGTGTAGATAATCGCTGGGTGATGACTGAGGCAAAATGGGTATATTTAAAAAAAAAAAAAAAAAAAAAAAAAACAATGAATCCATTTTGCCCCAAGTCATACACCTACTCATAAATGAAAACAAAGACTTAATAGTGTGAACGTAGATAGAATTCGTTGATATAAATACAACAAATGATGAAAAAAAAATTCTAACAAAATAGTGAAACTGTAATAGAATGTACATAATCGTTCATGATTTTAAGATAAATAACGTATTATCTAAATTAATTCAATAATTCACTTGCAATATACATTCGAGAATATAAATATATGGAAATATAGATGAAATATTAAATTTGTTTTTGGTGCATTCAGTGTTGTCTCTAGGGACAAGAATACACAACAATTGTTTCGAATGTATAACATATTGAATTTTATCCATTTTGTGAGATAATAATCATCTTGTATAGACCGGAAAACCTCAATAAATCAATCATCGAGTATAAAAAGATGGATTTATTTAATTTTGACATGTCGTTTGATATTTGTATATCTCCCTCCACTTTTGAAATCTCTTCCCCTCCAATTACAGGGAGAGGGGGGAGTATGAAAGAGAGAATATATGGGTTACCTGAGGAATGTTTCCTCAGGCGGAAGTAATTCATTTCGTGTTCAAATGGCAAATGCGTCCCTCAATTAAGTCGGCGAGTATCCGATTTCCGGTGAAAAAAAGCTGAAAATAAGGGAATTGAAGGGAATATGTCCCCCACGCCCACTGGATAACGTCAAGTGGGTGATTTTTAGATACACATGAGTGGAGAAGAATAGATTGTGGTGAAAGTAGGAAAAAAAAAACAGTTTGAATTTTATTGTCAAAGAATTAAACTGAATCTCAATGTCTGAATGTCTTTTCCTTTGTGCAAAAGATGAAATAGATTTTATCTTCAATTTCACCATTTCATTTTCTTTTTTCTTCAAATTTTTTATAATTTTCAGACACTCGATACATCAGTAATGCTAATCAATTTGATAATCTGAAGGTTGTGAGTTCAAATCCCATCATTTTGCAGATGATTTATAATCGTTTCTTCAACTCTTTCAACAAAATAACGTATTTGTGGATTTAAAAAAAAACAGCAGATGGCGTTGAAACAGAGGTATTTAAAATACCTTCTAAAAACCCAAATACGTTATACGTGATACCTACTGAAAGTCTTTCTCTGACAAATTCAATTGTACAAGCTATTTCAATGGAATTGCACAGTGGTTTTTGTTTGTGATATTTCACATACATATATCGGAGAGAATAGGAACAATGAACAGTGCGCGGCATCGATACTCGGTATAATCCTGGGTAAAGTTTATATCTCCTATAGTCGACAATGGCTCCTGTTATTAACGAGCAACCGAGGGCTAGTATATCCGTGTGTGTTTATATGCCTGACGGCAATATAGAGACACCCCCCGTTGAGGATCAAGGGGTGGTGGATGAGTGGGTGGTGAGAGGGGGGGTAGAGTGATTTGAGTATGCGCTGGCGCACTCCCGGAAAATTTCCTAAATTCTCATTCCCTCCCAACTCTCTCTCTCTCTCGTCTGGACCCCACTTGCCTTTATATAATATAACCCAGGGTTACACTCTGGGGGTTATATTGTCTGCAATTTGCAGCTCAACGGGGAAACCTAAAGTGGAATGTTAAGCCTCATTTAATTGATATAAGCCAATTCAGTTGCTCAAAAGTCTTCTCATCCGCGAAAATATCTTCAGATTGATATTCGTTTCTTCAGTGTCACTAGTTGTCATTGTTGCTGATGAAAGAGGTGAAAATTAATTTAATATATTACCTTATATTTAAAGGAACCTGAACACATCTCGTCCCTTCTTACTTCGTGGAAGCATCAACACTCAAACAGGAGTATCCGATGGATTCACTTGGACTCTTCAAAGAGTCAACATTTCGACTAAATATATAAAGTCGGCAACACTTTTTATCTTTTTCAACAAGAAGACACTCGTCACCTGTGTACCCCTCCCCCCCCCCCCCCCCTTATGAAATTGGGGAGTACTATAACAGGTAGGCGGATAGGTAAATGGTGAATATACACATTTGACAGTAAAAAAAAAATTTCTGTTGAAGTGAACACTCTTGGCAAATATTGATACAAAATGGTCAGAATACGTTAAAAGGTAGAGAGCCACCCGTCATCTACCGTTTTATTTATTTTCGCTATGACTCCAGAAATATAAAAAAATATATATTTCCGTTATGTTGTGTATTAAAATGATATTTTGACCAACATCAACAAAATGTGATTAAATTGAAATACTGGATTTTATCCGATGAAGAAGCGAATGAGAATAGAAAGGGGAGAGGAAGAGTGACTGGAATATTTTCATGGATTTAATTAATATTTCATTTGTATGCTATTTCTCGCCTTTCCAGTATTCACCACCCTTCATCATTCACATCCACCATTTTATTCACACAGATATTCGACGATTGTATTAATAATACACTAGCGTAAATGGAAATACACACTCCAGATACCGGCAACACGTATACATTAACAGCTTTCATGTATACATAAGGCTGTATATATATATTTATATGAAGTAAGGAAATAGAATTCCACTTTGCCTCGACCTTTCAACTCTGTCTGTATTTCAATTTAACACCGCCATTGTTTGATACTAATATTATTCAGTCGGCAAATTGTTTCCGGAAATTCTCACTATCCTTGATGTACAGAATTCCTTGACTGTGTTTAGATATGCAAGTCAAGTTTTCCAATCAGTCTGGTTAAAAGGAGTCCTCTCAGCGGACAAATTACAAATTGTCCTGTTGATTTCTTTTTTTTCCTTCACACGGAGAAAATCGTAAAAGTTGTCCGTCTTTTTGTTTTGATTCTCTCCGTAAATAGTGAGCGAAGGGCCTCTGTTTATTTTATCTCTGTCTCTCTCTCTCTCTCTCTCTCTCTCTTTGGCTTCTCTGTTTGGTGTCCAGAGAGATATAATATACAATGTTTGCGTATCCATTAAGGCTATACAATAACAACACATTCTTTCAATGCGCGTAAAGAACTTTTCTTCTGTTTGATTTAGGTTACAAGATTAGTGTAAATAAGAGTTGAAAAAAATTTTAATAGTGAAAATGTTATTGTTGAGTTGGAGTCTAGTTAATGACAGAATGTACGATATAACTTTGAACATACCAGTAACCATCCCCCCCCCCAGCCCCTATTTTTTCAAGATAACCCCCTCTTTGACGTTTCATTCTATTATTCAACGATATTAAAATAGTCTTCTATCTTTGGAAGATTGAGGGCGATGAAAATTCACTCCTCTCCCCGCCCTCCCCCCTCTGCAGGGAATGGGGTTACCCATCGACAGAATATAATTTCAAGTATATATTGCTTTCTTGAATCTACCAATTTAATATATTTATCACGTTGAATATAACCTCCCACTCATACAATGGAGTATACGAGAGGAATGGAATTTTCATTTAACATGACAATGAATTTATTCGCTTTTAAATTGTATACGTGTTCATATTATTCATATGAACACAATGTTGACGTCAAATGATGAAATATATTAAGACCGAAAAAAAATAAAAAATAAATGATGAAATCAAACTAAAAGAAAACGTTAAACTCTTTTAAAATGGGAACGACCCGGTAACGACTCGTCCACGCGGCTTAAATTACCCCCCCCCCCAAGGGTCGAATCCACCGTAAGAGTGAGGGTAATTTTTTTTTTTTATCTTTCCTTTCTCTTCAACGAAAGAAAAGATATAAAATAGTCTGTTTTAAATTGAGGGAGTGGGTACTTTGGACGAGCATTCGACGACTTAATTCTAAAGCGATTAGCCGCACGCGCGACAGGGCAAAGGTGTTGAGCTGCAATTGACAACGTGGCAGGATATAACCCCGGGGGTGTCTATCCTATTTCTTTTTTAATAACAGCTTGGGGAGTGGTGAACCGCAGTCAGTTACACCACAGAGTGCGGTATATTAAATACAGGTCGAGAGTTATTTCATATAATAAACATGTCATAAATATAATATTGAATATATTGATTATTTTATCTAAAAAAAAAAAACAAAAATATTCTCCTTCAAAATTTGTTTCATTATATTTTCTCAAAATAAAAATCAAATTTAACTGACAATTATACCTAGCCAATTGAATAATCACTGACAGCCACTGAGTGCATATTCAACGAAAATCTTTATGATATTTGTTCATCACAAGGGTATTTGATAATAATCGATTAAAGCTCGAAAAGTTCCCGGATTATGATCACCACAAAATTCCATTATACAGAGGACATTCAGCCATTTCGTATTTTTCCATTCGTTAATGTTAATTAGTGGACAGTTGACGTGATTGAGTGCACTCCTATAACGTATGGGGATATTACGATTATATTCACCAATGGTGGATTGAATACAACACCCTTCCATCTATTTACATACCCTCTACAGTCTCTGGGGTTCACTGGTGATTTCAGGACGAATGATGATCAACATCTGAAAAAAAAAAATTACCCATTTTACCCCACAATATTTTAAATATTTCAAAAATAAATTTAGTGTACGAATTAATCCCATAAAAGTATAATGTATAAATAAAACCGCTTGAGAGGTCCATTGTGGTTGAATTGTTTTCGATGGTGGTACCAAATGATATAGGTACGAAAAAAAAAAAAAAAAAAAACCCTCTATTCCTAAAGTATATCAAAAGGATGAAGGGGGGGCACAGAAAGAGTGAGCTGGGTCAAATAAAGAATGAAGAAGACGACGGGGTGTTTCACCGCAGGAATCCTCTCGGTGTACTTCACATTATTCGGTACACTATACCAACCGCGTAAATAATATGTGCCTATTATACAATATAAATTCATCATACCTATTTTTATTTCTTTTCTTCAAACACACACCCTCGTTTACGATTAAATAAAAGAAGCACTGCGGGATATTCCAGAAGCTAAGAATCTTGAGTGGATCATGGAATCGAGGTGCCTCAATTACATTGAGAAATTTTTTTCTTTTTTTTTTTTTGGATCAATCGACCGAGAAATTTGAAATTTCCACTTGGGAGATGAGATGCTGCATATACAAAGTTGTTGATATCAATTGTCTTGAGTCGTTGGAATTCATGAAAAATTCAATAAAATATTGCATTTAATATATATCAACATTTTTTAACACCACCTGACGGTTTTATTCCACCGTCGACACGCCCCTGAAAAATTCAAATTAACATACAAAGACAATAAAATCCAACAGCTAAACGAGTGACGATTATATAGATTTTTTTTTTTTGCCACTTACCAAGCGGGAGTGTTGTTCCAGAGGGTGGGGGTGATACAGCAAAAATCTCGGCACTGCAATATTACTTCCGCACAACCCATTCTCTCTCTCTCTCTCTCTCTCTCTCTCTCTCTCTCTCTCTCTATCGTACCGTCGGATATTATTCCAATTCGCAAAACGCATCTGCCGGATATTGCTCCCGATAAAAATTTCCATGCAAATTATAGTCACTGAAACACGCCCCTGTATCTACCATTTGTCCAAATATTATTTTCTTCATCATTTTGCCAATTGTTTATCGTTAAAAAAGGATTAAAATTCAATTTTAAATAAAAATTTGAAGATAATGAAAATTTCTTGATAAATGAAATTTAATGAAAAAATTATTTGAGTAAAGGAATAATTGAGGTGAGCAGATGGAGATAGATTTCCTTCGATTAGCCACACAATAGGAATACACTGTATACGTTATATCAAACAAATAATTCGCAAATGGGACTCCTCACTGCCTCGTTTCGCCTCGTTAATCCCTGTTTTCTGGGTTTGTCCGTCCGCATCACGAGAAAAAAAAAACCACTGGGATTCAATCGACACGTGCCACCCTAGTTAACCCCCTCCCCCCCCCCCCTCTCTCAACCACCCACTCTCCGTTCCCCTCGGTGAATTTAAACGGTTGCAGATATTTGAAATTTGGGTTGGTATTTTTTTTTTTTTCGAGTATTCAAAAATCGTTTTTTTATCCCTTGAAATTAATTCACAAATATTTTTAATTTTTTTGCAATCCCAAAATGATAATTAATAAATGTAAAAATGAAAGAGGATTTTTAACCATGTCCAGACACAATGTTCCCATTGTCAAAATTTTCACTTTTGTTTTTATTCCACTCATTCAAATGAATAGACTTCATACACTGAATGAAAAAAAAAAAAAAAAAGTGAGATTGAGTGAGAGAAGAGTTGAAAGACACAGGGCACTCTCGCGTTTCCCGTCGGGCTTACAAAAGCCGTTCATGTTCGATTCCCCGCTGATCTCCACTCACACAGGGACGGGGAGGGGGATAAAAAAAACCGTGAAAACGTCCATCGAAAATCCATTGTCCCCTATATATATCTACTCTGTCAAATGCAATGGTATACCTTATATCTGGCTACCCTTTAAACCTTTCGGATCATGAAAAAAAAAAACACACATACACATGCGTGGCCCCCGCACCAGTGGCGATTTTATGGCTTTTCGATCTGAACGTGTCAAACCCCTTTTTTTTTTAACCCTCTATTCTTCAGTTATTGCCATTTGTTTCAACGGATGAACGAATCTATTGGTCACAGAAGAATTTTCACAAGGCAGTGACAATTGATGAAGCAAGGAGACTCAATATTATTGAGGTTATGATCGTTGACTCAATAGGAATAGTATTAGTTTAGTAATCTGAAGGTTGTGGGTTCAAATCCCATTGAAATCGTTTGCGAGTATATATATTTTTTTTTTTGTCAATAAAATCTGCAACAGGCATGTGATCACTGAAGACCACCCTGAAATAATTTTCAATAATAGAAAAGACGAATTTCCATCCACACAAATCTCATTTTACACTGTAATTGTTGGACAATGTGTTTCAGTTAACGATATTATATCGTCTCAGTTGAATTTTTTCTTCAACAGTTAGGGCGGAGCATTTGCGATTAACGTAACTCGAGATTATTCCAATAGTATATAACACACACATTTAAAGTAAGATGAAATAAAAAAGACGCAAGAGAGGAAGAGAAAAAAAAAGAGAAAACAACGGGAAAAATAAAGGTGAAACGAAACCGTTTGTGTTCGAGGCAGGGAATTCGAGATTTTTTTTTGTCTCAAGTCTTCATTCTCTCTCTCACTCTCTCCCCACCTCTTAAAGACGTAGGAAAGGTTCTTTCGGACGGATTCCTCTACCTCTGTCTCACTCGGTACCGTACAATTTTGATATACATGGTATATATAGGCGTCTCGAGCGTCTTATTATTTGCGAGTGGAATAGAAAAAAAAAATGAGAGACGCACCACGGGATACCTTATATGTATAATTTACCGGAAGGCTCCTGGATACTTCAGCAGCGATAAAAGTACGTTCTCTACCCCTTTTCTTTTTTTTTTTTTTCAATCAATTCTTCTCCTTCTATTACTTTCTTACCCTCGAGTATGAATAAAAATAATGGCTAACGATTTGTTATTTTAATTAGAAAAATGGACAATAGTTTGGGGTAAAACGGGTCATGTCCAGATTGAAACGATTGGAAGATGATTGATTCTCCTGATGGTTTTATTGGATGAAGGATTGTAAAGATGAAGACGCGAATGAGAAACGGAATTTATAGTGGTAGGGGTGTACCAAAATTTAGAGTCGGCAGTTATATAGGTATTATAATACCTTACAGGAAGAAAAGACAAAGCGAACAAAACACTGTCGGGGCGTCGTTCCACTCGCAAACAGCTCTCCGTGAACTAAAACTTATGGAACAAAAGTCCTCACTTTTGTTCCATCGTCCGAAAGTTTTTCGAATTATGACCCTCCGTGGAGGAGAGTGGTGCGCCCGGTGGTTTTAAGAAAAGAGAATCGTACTCCTTACTTTACTATATCCTATGATTTAATGTCATCGTTGGGCGTCTCAAGGTTTCAGAATTAAATTGAATGAAGGGGGGAGGGGGGGGATTCACCCCAGTGCAATAATCTTGGAAAACTTTCTTTTCGCCTTGCGGCCTTACTGCACTGGTTGCGCGATATTTTTTCTACTCCCTTGTATAATTAACCGGATGGTGTAATGAAGATTGATTGGAGAATTCATTAGTTGAGGTAATGAAATACCGTTGAACAATTGCTAAAATATTGACCCAATTTGAGTTAAAACTGATGGTTCCTGATGACTTGGCGCAATGAGTAAGTTGGTTGCTTCACATGCGAAAGGTTCCGGGTTCGAACCCCGGTCGGATCGAGTTTTTTTAAAATTCCAAATGTTCTTCACAGAAACAAAGAAACACCTTTTCAATAGAAATAAACAAAACAAACAGCCATCAAGCGACACAAAGGCACGAGTGAGACAGATCTATCGGAATGACCGTGACAGAAATGCTTCGGCAGGACATCACCGACGACAACGACGGGTTCAACCCACTTCTCTCTCGCGCACTCGAGGCGCATAATCAAGAGAGATATTGAGAGAAGGAGAAAAGAGAAGATGGAAGGGCAGACAGAGTTCCCCTGATCGGACAATACCCAACCAACTATATAATAGGGGACAATGATGATTTCAAAATTTGTGGACAAAAGGGGTGGGACGAGTGAGTCGGAGACACACGCGTGTACAATTCCTTATATGTAGGAGTTTACCTGCAGGATATACCAACTGTTTATACCACCAAGAAAATACATTTAAAGAGAATATATAAAAAATTCGAGACAACAAATTTTGTCTGAGGGCGGTTTACAAGGTTATTATGTACCTGCAAGCGTATTTCTTCGAATATATCCAGGGCCACTTTGACATTCGATAAAAGAGCATCAGCAGTGAATGAGATGAGATTGAATAAAGAATTAAATGGCCGATAAATTGAAAGATGATGAACAAAAAAAAAATCCTTTGAGTGTAATATTGAATTTCGAATTGATCCTTTTTATTTATCCTTTTGGGGTTGAAGGGAGGGGGAGAACTTGTGGACTTGTTTAACCCAAGATCCTCACTGCGGGCGATTTATCTCGGTAACCGATCAATTGTGTACCGGCTATTAAATCTCAATTCAATGAGAGAGAAATATTCTTGTCTGGGGGCGGTATTATCGGTGGAGGGGGGTGGATTGCCGTATCCCACGCTCGAGGAATATGTGTTTGGGGTTTGCGGTGGGGGGGGGGGGGGGGGCGGGGGGGTTGGTGTTAGATATTATCGTTGATGTGACGGGGTGAGTGGAGCAAATGTCAGAGGTGAGAGAATTTTTTTTTTTTTTTAGATTTTTCAATTGAGGAGAATTTCTTTTGGAATTTGAGGGGATGATTTCTTGTATTTTTTTTTTTTTATCAGATCATCTTCTATGAAAATATCATCGGTAGGGTTAAACGATAAGATGACACAGATATCTCCAAACAAAACAAAAAAACACAATGCGATGTTCCATAAATAAAAAAGAGATATGCACGAATGAATCGGTATCACGTTCTAATGAATCCTATATTCGTTATGTACGAATTCAGCGGCGATCTCTACCATCGCAAGGTAATATAACAATGGTAGCGTATGAAAAATAGAGAGAGAGAGAGAGAGGAAAAACGTATGGAAAAAAAATAATATAACCCTGTAATGGGGTCTGTGTGTGCCCAGGTGCCTGGAGAATTGATTCACGCTTCAACAAATTATTTCATATCTTGTCAATTGGCTCATATTATGTGTTCATAGTACTCACAGGGGTGGCGGGAGGGGGGGGGGGATGTTAACCCAATTGAAGTGAATAGGAAGGAACTTTATAATCTTGATTGTGAAACTCATAACCTAGAAAATTATGTAAACTCAGGATAAATCATGTTTTATTTCACAATTTTTTTTTTTTTTTCATTTATTTCTCCCAAAAAATAATAAATACCTCACTGGGTCAAGAAAAATGAAATAATAATAATAATAATAATTCTATTATAATCACCTAGAATTCAATGGTGAGAATAGAGGGGTCTACCGATATCCGTACGATTTCTCGATTGCGCAATCAAGATGGCATCGGGAATGGCATCTCAACCCGCACATCGTATTCCTTTTACCTTTATCGACTCAAACTACCAACAAGTATTTCAATATCCGATCCAATATATTCTCCCCAGTTGGGTATCATCTGAGGTACTGTACGTGTGTGCAATCTATATTGGATTCTCTCCGTCACCACACCTTTATTCGACTATTCTTCCTCCTTCCCCCACTCCCCCTCTATCGCTACCCCCCCCCTTTTTTTTCTATTCCATTTTCTATCCAATCCAATAAAATCCATATGTTATAATACACGTATTCCTATTACTATCATTATTCTGTTTTCTTTTTTTTTATGATGATGATGACGAGTTGATGATGATGATGATGATGATTGGATCAATTTTAAAATAGTTGAAAAAAGGACAATGCAAGGGAAAACCAGTAGATTCAGTCAAACGTTTGAAAAAAAAAAAAAAAAAAAAATCGTGTTCTGAGGCAGAGATAGATAGAGTCAAGATTCAATTAGCTCTAGCTGTCAGTCGCATGATACTCGTCTACTCCAATACGCTATTTCCCTTGGGTATACCATCAACTGCATAAATCTGTTGCTATAGTTGTATATATTTCACCTTATTTCTACTGTACATAAATATTTTTTAAAAATACACCTTTTTCATAATTCTAATCCAATTATAATATATTCAAAAAAATCCTCAATTAAAAAATTGTATTTTATTGTTATTCTTTACTAAAAATATGAAAAATGATTTTAATTACAATTTCATAATGAGAAAATTTATCTTTGGATGATTGAAGGGGGGAGAGGGGGAGGGGGGTGTGGAAAACCAGGGTATCACTTATCTGAAGCAGCTGGGCGATACCAGCCATTTTCAATTTATTTCAAGTGCCTTTTGGTGGCGTTGGGTTGATAGAGGAGATGGGGGAGGGGTGGATAGGGGGGAGGAGGAGTCCACAAGCAGAGAGATACCTATGTTTCAGGGGTGGGGAGTAATTCAATTCTTCAATTTTACCACAAATATTTTTTAAAGAGATGAAGAAGAAAAAATAAATAAATTATTGATTAATTATTGAAATTTTTTTGAATAAAAATGGGGAAAATGAGGAAAATGTACGAATGCAACGTTTTAAATTTAAAAGAAACACTCATAATTTAATTAGCGAGTTTAATTTACCACTTTGGTAGAATAAAAAATATAAGAATAATGGGAAAAAAAAACCATGAAGCAGTTTGTGCTTATTTACCACAGTACACACTGTAATAAGCAGAGAACAAACCGTTGGGTGACTACTTGAGACCGAAGAAACTGTGAAATGAGTTCAACTTCTTCATGAACCCTTTTTATTTATTAAATTGAGAACGAGAGGAGAATGAAAAAATTAAAGGCTATTTAAAAACAAAAAAATTACTGAATAATTTTTTTTTTAATTCTTAAAGCACAAAAAAAGTTAAATTCTTGAATAAAAAAATTTATTTAAGTAAAAAAAAAAAAAGAAAAAACGAGATGATTAAAATTTTTTGAACAAACGTGAAAGCACACAGCATGTCCCTCATTATCTCAATAATATCTCAAAGAAAATGAACATCAAATGATGATTGCATGAGTATCATGATCATCACGAAGAGTTAAAATTGCTCTAAAAATTTATCATCGTGACCATTCAAACATAATGATGATCTTAGATTAACTCTTTGAGGGGAGGGGGTACAGTAGCTTTACCCAAGTCCTATGTATACGGTTGTACAACAGCAAAGACAGACAGAGTAAAAGGAGAACGAGTTTTACGCCTCCGCGAGTCTCCAGAGAGTCGTTTGAAAGTGGGGAAAGGACCGCAGTGGAAATAATACAACTTTGTGTTGCTTGCGCGGGATCAAAGGGAATCGTTTTACTAGAGAGAGAGAGAGAGGGCACGGTTAAACTTGAATAAGGGTTGAAGTGAAGAAGGCCCTCACCCTTGGACCTCTGGTTTTCCACTTCCCCTTTTATCAAGTCTCAAACTCAAATCTATTATCTTTACATTTTTTTTTTTTAAATATTGAAAAAAAAAATTTACATTTTTTAAAATTCTTGAGATAATTAAAAATTTTGAAAAAAATGTTTTTTTTTTTGGTAAAAAAAAGTTATTGGAAATTAAAAAAAAAAAAGGAAAAAATTGTCGATCTGATCTCTTCGCTCTTGGCTTACCCTCAAATTTTTCCTGGCTCTGGCAGAGGATTTCTACCCGAATTATCAATGACTTGTTGCATCACTTGTATTATTTGAACTGGTCTACTGTAGAAATAACGATGCTCTGGATCAGCATCGGCATGACGATTGTATGCATTACGTATAAATTCACCGGTTGAAGTGAAGAAGAGTATACGGGGTACGTATTTACCGTCGGGGGTGAATATCTCTGATTTTATGAGATCCGAACTGTTCTCAATGTTGATCATGACGAAACTAAATTTATAAAAATTAATTAATTTCAGAAATTAACAATTTTATTTAAAAAAAAAAAATTTTTTTTGAAATAAAAATTAATTTTTCTAAAATACCGGGGCAAAATGGGTCGATTATTAATTAATATAACTATGTAAATATTTTTACTTACTATTGACTCATATCAATTAATTTAACAGATCGACTGAATTTCTCCTTCAATTTGATACAAGCAGGACACGTTGTCTTATGAATGACCAAAAAAATTGGTTTACCCGTGCGTTTAGCCTCATCAAAGCCCCGAGGCAAACTCCACCACTTGTATGACTTTCCAAAACCATAATCCAATGCATCATCATCACCATGAGCCAACAGTGTCTCAATGGCCTTATCAGCTAGATTAATTATACTGAAATTCCATAAATATTTTAAATACTGTCGCATTATAGATAAAAACTCTGAATTTCGATCGAAAATTAACTGTCAAAATAGCAATTGGAGGAATTAAAAAAAAAAAACATATGAATGGAGAGAAAAAAATTGTTTAAAAATTTTTATCTATTTTTTTTTTTTTTAAGAAAAAATGTAGAATTTGTCCTTGTGAATTGACCTATTTTAATGATAAAATGTTCTTCACCTTGTACAGTCTATTAGAGCAGCTGGAGTAATTGAAATGTCCCCACCTCATCGCGTGTTATTTTATGATTGTCGCAATTTGGGGAGGGGGGGGGAGGGTTTTGGTAGACATATGGACATGCTCAATGACTGATAAATCGAGGAAAATTGTCTCCATTCTGGTACCTCAGGCATCAGTGAATTAGTGACAGTCATTTCTCAATGTTCCCCGTATTTTTTATATGAAAATGTATTATTATCGATTTTTTTTAGTCATTCTTGTGGGAATAAACACGACTGGAGCACAAGATTGTAGATATCCTGGGTATTCTGTAAGTTTTTTAGGATTTTTTAAATGTCGTTTGTTCATATTGCAGTTATCACGAGAACGAGTGATTTTGAGGAAAAATATCAAGAGACCTTTTTTGAAGATCAGGAAATTTTCTATAAAAAAGGTCTCTTGATATTTTTTTGTAGAATCACTTATTATTGAGATAATTTGATATTTATAAAGACGTTAATAATGAATTTAGTACTATTTAGTACTATTTTATCATTAAATTGTACATTGTAGCTTATATGTTTGATTTAGTGCAGTGATGATGCAGCATGTTGTGGTGGATGTTGCATAAATAATATTTGTATCAATAGTAAGTATATACAAACGTAAAAATTCATTTTTTACAAACATTCAATCAAATTGGAAAAACTAAAATTTCAATTATCTCTGTAATGAGTGATTTTAAATAAAAATGTCAAAAGACATTTTTTATAGAAAATTTGATTTCCCACAAAAAATATCTTTTGACATTTTCTCCTAAAATCACTCATTCTCGAGATAAATGCAAAAGTGTTGTTTTAAATAAAAAATAAAATACAACTGTAATTGAAAAACTCACCACCAATCAATCATTTCAGCTTATAGATCATGTTTGATCCACGAAGATCCCTGTCACAATCATTATTGTCCACCTGGAATGGACTGTTACCTCTATCAACCCGACTGTAAGGGATGCGAAGTAATTCCTGACTGTCGGGATCAGATTCAATTGAATAAAAATGAATCAAAAAGAATGAATACAATGCTGTCGCAAGTGTCCCAAAGACATCTTGACATACTCGAAAACGTTTCCTCGAGTGGTTGGTCGGTTAAAGATCACAGGAACTATTCGCATCGCGTTACTTTTGGTTTCGTTATCTTAGCCGCAGCAACGAGGGTAAACTTGAAATTACACAGTCGGTTAAACATCATCCCCCTCCTATTCTTGAGTCTATCTGAAGGTTTTTGGTGACAGGGATACTCTATTTTTTCTTCATTGAGTACTTTTGGCTCTAATTCAATGACTTTTATCAAATCTAATTTATTTATTTCATGAAATTTATTATTTTACATTTTTATTATTTACTGCATTCTCTTGAACTCCTCCCCTACCATTCTCGAGTTGTATCCATTTTTATACGTATTCTCTCCTTTCCAATCTTTTATACTTCGAAGTTTCTTTCGTTCTCTGTAGAATGCATTCACTTGTGCTGTTTATAAAAAATCAAATTTCATCGTGAAAATGATTTTTTGTCGATTTCAATTATGCTGTTATCTCGAGAATGAACGATTTTAGGGGAAAATGTCAGAAGACATTTTATGTAGGGAATTTAATTCTCTACAAAAAAGGTCTTTTGACATTTTCTTTTAAAATCACTCATTCTTGAGATAATAACGATTAACAAAAAGAGAATTTATTTTACCGTATGGATCAAACTGCATAAATTCCATTTTGTCTGCCAGCCTCTCTCGTATCAAATTCACCTTGTGTCCACTGACCATGCTCTCACAAAGTACCAGAACAAATCTATAAAAAAAAAATAATTTGTATTATTTATTGTTATTGTGCAAATCGATGTCGATAAATTATCTCTGAATTCACTACAGAATTTTGACATAATCACACATAGATGGAGTTGTCTACCACTTCTCTATGAATTATTAACAAAAATAAATAATTATAATTTTGTGTATTGTGTCAATTGAATCAATATTGTAGTAAACAATTGTATAAATTTAATAAAAAATTATAAATGAAAATGTTTTGATTTTTTGGCCACGAAATAAACATTGACCTAACCTCAATTTTTGTTTTTAACGTGGTAATATTTAGTTTGAGGAGTAATTAATGCACAACTCACTTGCTCTTTACTTTCGCACATAGAAAAGCTGTTAAAAACATTGTTAAACTGTGTATTCACTGATGACAGAGACTAAATTAGTATTTATTCTTAATTTTCTATTCTTTTGGAGCAAAATCTATCATTGGAGAAGAAGGACTAAACACATGCGCAGAAAAGGTGCGTTATGGCAACAAAAACTGAATAAATTCAAAATTTTTAGTAAGTAGCTATTTATCTCGAGAACGATTGATTTTAGAGGAAAATGTCAAAAGATCTTTTTTGTAGCCCATAAATTTTTTTACAAAAAATATCTTTTGACATTTTTCCCTAAAACTAATCATTATTGAAATAATTCAATATTTAAGAAAATATGAAAACAAACTTTTCTGTTTCAATCAAGAAAATTTTTCTCTGAACAAGAAAAAATTGAAAAATAAAGAGGAAAATTTTATTGTCTGATCAATACATGTGTACAAAAATCCATCCCAATTAATTAATATCAAATATCTCTGAACTCACCCCAAAAAAATTAATTTCAAAAATACTTTAGTCAAGTCAATTGAATTAATTCTACACGTGGTGGCAGTCATTTTCAGACAATTAAATTAAATTCAGAAATAAATTCAAAATAAGCGAAATAGAAAATGAACATAAAAAATGAATAAAATCATCTTTTGTATTCAGTGGATGCAAATGAAAAAATTAAACTAATTTCATCATGTGTTAATGAAAAAATATGTGACATTAACCCTTAACTTTATCATTAGCCATGATTTCGAATCTTTTGACAACCTTGGCAATGTCAATGTCTTTAACTATTTTGAGATAATTTATTTTTCTAACATTATGAATACTAGCCCACGTGGGTAATAGTTTGCACATCAATTTAATATGCTCCTCGAGTTCAGCAGGTGTCATTTTAGTTCTGTAAGAGTTATCGAGCTTTTGAATAACAAATTCAAGTGCCAACACTCCCTTTTTCTCAGCTACAAATATATTTCTAAGAATTTTTGACATTTCTGGAAGACGTGCATATAAAGCTGCCTCTCTGTCTTCATTTGGAGTTCTCGTCATTGCCTCTAGTGCCTTTGCTGCCTGTTTAGCACGAATCTACGATAATAAATTCATTTTTTTTTTTAATTGTTCATTTATCTCGAGAACGAGTGATTTAACAAGAGAATGTCTCTTGATATTTTTCTCTAAAAAAATGAATTAATGAAGTGAAAAATTAATTTTTACAGTTTATCACTTCACAACTTCTCTTTTTCATTTTCTAATTATTGTAAATGAATGCATGAATGTTTTACCTTCTCAAGTAGTGCCACGGGAATGCCCTTGAGTGCAGGATTGATGGGAGCCTTCTTTTCAATCTGTGGAGTAGCTGGTGGTGTATCAACAACCGTGCTTTCAACTTGGCTATTCGTCTGGCTTTCAGCATCTGATGTTGATGATGACAATTCACTGCTGGACGTCATCTTTGCCTCGGCTAGACGCTGAAGAGCCTTCTCCATTCTCGTATTGCAGTTGAACAGACTCTTTGCTCTCTCTAAACCCAAAAATAAAATTACCAAAATTTGTTTTTCCTGAATATCTCTGAATCTACTGGAGATATCAAAATTTTCATACAGACCAATTTTGTAGCTCTCAATTTTCTCTACAAAAAAGATCTCTTCAAAAATCTTCATATCTCTCTTAGATTCCGAGATATTCGCCAATGAAAATTAATTTACTATTTAATTTTTTAAAATAATGAATTAATCAATTATTTTTTATCTTTAAACTTGCAAATATTTTGTTTATCAACTCCAGATGTTATTACAATTGTTGAAAAAAACGTACTTATCCTTCTGATAATTTGACAAGTGCTCAATGAGACATTAAAACCATTTTCGAGAAACAACATGATTTCAATTCAATGTTAATTCCATTAAAAATGAAAATTTATTATTCTTTTATCGATTGAGACAATTCGATAAAGTAATTTGATTGTCAAACAGTGTCTCGTCACTGTTTAATCAGTTATGAGTTGATGAATTTCCTTTCTGCATACGTCATCATATCTCAATGAATTGTGCAATTAATTTTTACGACCCATATTGTTGATTTTGTTCAAGTATATTTCTCAATCTTCAAATAATCATTGATTATGGTAATAATTACGTACCGAGTACATCATGGGCTGATGTTGCTTTTTCAATGTTTGGTGGCTGTGGTAATTCAGCTTGTGGAATTGGTGGACAACTCTCAACATCGAATTCTGGATGCCAACGAGTTATTTTCTCTCGTGGAATTATCATGGGTTTCTCCAGATTGAGAAGAAATTTCTCGTGTTCAGTCTTCACGCGTTCTAAAAATTCCAAAATTACAAATTTTAAAAAACAGTTTTTTTTTAAATGTTTTTGATGAACATCTCTGAATCTAACAGAGATAGCAAAATAATGATAAGGACCTTTTTTGTAGAGTCAAATGAGAGCTACAAAAAAGGTCTCCATGAAAATTTTGTCATCTCCATTAGATTCAGAGATATCAAACAAAAACAAAAGACTGAATCAATTTACTCAATTAAAAATTGTAATCAGTTTTTGTTGAATATCTCTGAATCTAACAGAGATTTAAAAATTTCATAAGGACTTTTTTTGTAAAGAATAACAAGAGCTACAAAAAAAGTCCTTACAAAAAAATGTCTATCCCCCTCCAATTCCAAGATATCCCCAGAAAACATCCAAAAAAAAAAAACCCCTATCATACCCAAAAGTGCCTGATAAAATTTCCTCCTCCGTTCCAAAAGTACCCCAGGTGCCATGCTCATCTCAGCTGCTGATTTAAGTACATCATCATCATCAGGTGTATTTCTTCCACTCTTTCCCTCGACCTTGGGCACCAAAACCAGCTCATACTTGTCCCCCTTACTGGCAGACCCAAAAGACCTCACCTTCTCCTGACTTAGTATATATCCCTCTGGAAAAATAGTCTGGACTTGTGCCAAATGTTCCACCGTAAAATTCCTCCTCAGAAGCTCCTGAACAGCTGGTTTCAACTTCCTAAACGTTATCGTCTCCTTTCTATTGAACAACATGGCTGCAACAGTGTCCACACATCTAAAAACTTCACCGATAAAACGATAATTAAAGGGCAGAGGTAGAGCCGATGATCCAGTATCAATAATCGACTGATATCTCTGATAAGCTGGTGCTTTAGTTGGACTCGATTTAACTGGACTTGGTGTTTTCTCTTTAGGCTCAAATAAAAGTCTCCTCTGAGGACTGACTCCTGGCACAAATCTCCTAGATTTAGTAGGTGTTTTCATCGGTGAGCATGACTTCTGAGGACTAACTGGCACTTCCACCTCAATTTTATCAAATTTTCTGATCTTGGGTGGCATAACCTCATCCTTATCCCCATCACTCTTTCTGAGACTCTCCAACTTCTGCTCACACATCTTAATTCTATCTATCGAAGCCTTGAGCTCAGCCAGCCTCGACGATCTATTGATCTTGCCTTTAATATCTCGAAGACTGAGTTCAGGTCTACCCAATCTCTCCATCGTTGTTCTTTTAGGAGTTATTGAACCTGCAGCTGGTGGTTCCTCATCCTGTTCCTTCTCAGCATCATTTTTCTTGGGTGTCACTGGCTTTCTAGGGCTCAATAATCCTTTTTTCTCAAATGGTACTTTTTTAATCGATTTACCCTCATTCTTACTACCCTTGAATGACTCACGAATGTCCTGCTGACCCTCTTCAACTGAAACTCTTCTACCTCTAGTTGCTCTAGCTCTTGTTATCATTCTTGGTGTTCTTGGTGATGTTTTTGCATCAAATTGAATATTTCTAACGGCTGAATTTTTTTTTAATGATTTTGTGGTAGGATAGAGGAGTTTGGGACTTGTTGATGGGTCTGATGGTTCTGTTGATGATTTACTAACCTCATTTGATGCACCTTGATCAAGAATCAACACTTTGGATTTATTACGGAGATCGTCTGTTGCTTGTCTCTTGCGTGTGTTAAAAAACGAAGTGACTGTTGGCTGCGACATTATTTATATACGTGTATATATCAATTGCAGCTGATTATTGAGGTGTAAATATTGGAAAAGTGGCTTGGGGTGATTGTTGGGTGTGGATGGGAATATTTTTGGGGTGTCTCTGGGATTCTAATGGGGTTTTAATGGCTTGATGTAATGATGCCACGTTCCACATTCACTCACTCACTTGTTCTTGCTTTATCTAGGCTAAAACCCGCCTTTTTCGCGATATTTAGGCGCCAAAAACAATGAAGAAGGCAATTAATATGATGCCGTTTGTTGGGGGAAGGGTTTGGTTAGGTTAAGCTTGGGTATTTAAATTATACTCGAGTGGTAAAACAGATATTTTCAGTTTTATCGGTTTTTAGGGGGGATATTTCGGAAACTGGGGGATGTAAGGGATTTTTTGTAAGGATCTTTTTTGTAGAAAAAAGTGAGAGCTACAAAAAAGGTCCTTATGAAAATTCTTTTATCTCCAATGGGTTAGGATATATTTACAACGGTTTCAAGTGGAATTCATTTAATCAACTGATGTTTTGGACATCAGCTGTGGGGATTTAATAACAGATGGCAGTGAGGGTAATTTCTAGGGGGCATTGAGACCCCCCAGAGTCAATCTGCCAAAGTGGATTTTCTTGATTTTTGGTAGAAAAATTGTTTTTTTTTATCTAGAGAATTTATTTTGGAATTTTTTCACAAAATCTGATGTTATTTTTCTTATTCAATTGTTGATGATAAAGTCCAATTAATTTTCATTATTTTCCAGTCAATTATGACGAGTTCAAGTGCTAATGGTGATGTTAAACAGGGAGTTATACTAAGGAAAATGAATACGAGATATTTTTCATTTAAATGGAAAACAGATTCTGGTGAAAGTACTTCGGATAAAAATTCCGAACATTTCAAAACTAGTGATGAAGTGTTAAATGCTAATGGAAGAATTGGATTTTTCAAGGGAATTAAAAAAAAATTGTCAATCAAGAAGTTCTGCAAGTCTAAGAGAAAGGTGAGGAATGAATCATCAGTGATTAAACTTGCAGATAGTCAAACTTTTATAGATATGTCCTTATCTTTGAAACGAGTGGTTTTAGAGA
The DNA here is from genome assembly GCA_035578325.1 of Coelinius sp. EB29. Classification (NCBI taxonomy): domain Eukaryota; kingdom Metazoa; phylum Arthropoda; class Insecta; order Hymenoptera; family Braconidae; genus Coelinius; species Coelinius sp. EB29. Next base: position 4,691,016 of record JAOZGT010000008.1, read on the forward strand.
GAAATGTTAAGAGACATTTTTTCTGTAAAATTAAAGTTCCAACAAAAAAGGTCTCTTGATATTTTCCCCTAAAATCGCTCATTATCGTGATAAATCAATATTTAACAACAACTGAAACATTGACTTTTTGTTACTTTAAAATTCAAAATTTTTTTAAATTGATTTTGTTGATTTATCTCGTAAACAAGTGATTTTAGAAGAAAATATTATGAGACCTTTTTTGTGAAGAATAAAATTTTTAACAAAAAAGGTCTCTTGACATTTTCTTCTAGAATGGCTCCTTATTCATATAATTCAATATTTTGAAACGAAAAAAAATTGATTTGTTTCACAATTTGACATTTCTTTTAGATAAATGCTGCAGAATCGATGAAAGGAGTGGATGAGAGTGGAAGTAGTAAGAGAACTGTCAATTTGTCTGATGAAAAATGTGAAACTGAAGTCAATGAACGAGTGGGAGTGCCCAGTATTGACACAGAGAGCTCGAAAAATCACTCATCCAATGATTCTCTGTACAAAATAAGTGATAACTGTAGATCTGAGGGAAACAATCAAGAGAGGAGTTGTGAGGTGAATGTAAATAGTGAGCAAGGTTCATCTGATATGAGACTATGTCAGCTGGGGTCACAGGGGGTGAGGGGTGACTGTGGAGGTGCTGGAGGGGGTGATAATGTTGGTGAAGATGTGGAGATGATGGACGAAGGGGAAAAAGGAAATTTATCAAATCTCTCCCAGGAATTATTGAAACTTAGTAAATATGGATGGTACTGGGGACCTATTTCTGGGGATGAAGCTGATGCCAAACTTCAGGCTGAACCTGATGGAGCATTTTTGATCAGAGATTCTTCGGATGATAGGTAAAAATTAAATATTTTTCAATCATCTCTGTTAATTTTGCATTTATCTCAGGGATAAGTGACTTTAGAAAAAAATGTCAAGAGACATTTTTTGTAGAAAATTAAATTTCCCATAAAAAAGGTCTTTTGACATTTTCTCCTAAAATCACTCATTCTCAAGATAATCAATGAATTAAAGTTCTTAATTTTTTTTTTTAATTCAAAAATGAGTGAAAAATAAAAAAATTTCATTTTTAAAATAGATATCTTCTCACATTGAGCTTCAAATCAGCTGGAAAATTACTTCACGCACGTGTAGAACACAGTGGTGGAATGTTTTCTCTCTGCAATCAAGGTGACACTGGTCGTTTTACATCAGTACCAGCATTAATTGATCACTCAATGAACTTCAGTAAATCAGCTGTGTTTTGCTACTCAAGACCACGTTATCCTGGATATCCTGCCTTTCCTGTACGTTTAACAAAGCCTGTAAGTCGTTTTACTCAAGTTAGAAGCCTTCAGTATCTCTGCAGATTTGTTATTAGACAAAATACACGTCTTGACAATATTCATAAACTCCCTCTGCCAAATACTATCAAAGGATACATAGAAGAGGCACATTATTGAATTTATATCCGTTTATCTCGGTAACGAGTGATTTTAGAAGAAAATGTCAGGAGACCATTTTTGTAGAGAATTAAATTTCCTATAAAAATGGTCTTCTGACATTTTCTTCTTAAATCACTCATTATCGAGATAATTAACATTGAAAGAGATTTAAAAAATCATATTGTCCTTTTCTGTTACATTTAATGATTGAAAATTTGCGTTAATAAACGCTTTTTTACTATTGCTAAACAAAAATTATTGATAATTGTTGAGGAAATCTGCTTCTGAACTGTAGAAATTGAATTACAGTTGACAAAAATGAATTTCAAAAAAAGGATTGATGTACATAAAAATATGTAATTATTTAGCAAATTCTTTGCTAAACCCTATTGGTATCTACAAAACATCATGAAGTGAATATATTTTAGTAGATTTAAGACACTATGACAACAAGTATCTGGTAATACATACAGAAAGGCAAAAATTCAGTAATTAATTGGATAATTGTAAAAAAATTAAATTCGAAATTGTTAATTTTCCATTTATCCCTTTAACAAGTCATTTTAGAAGAAAATTTCTCCTGACACTTCCTTCTAAAATCACTATTTATCGAGATAATTCAATATTCAAGAAAATGTAAAAAAAAATCTGCTTTTTCAATTCTTCTAATTTGATCCATTTAACTACTGAATTATTCCCAATCACTTTGAATTTAAGACTGAAATGCCAAAATAAATATCATGAATAATAATAAAATTGCATTAAATTTTTCCCCCATTTTTAAATGATGAAAAAAGCTCAAATTTTTGAATTATTCAACTAGAAAGTTTCTGACAATAATTCATTGAAAAAAAATAAAAATGATAATTAGCTTTAATTGAAAATATTTTTATTTATACCGAAGAAATTAATGGCTTAAATGTTTTATTATCCTAATTTTCAATTCAATTATAAATAACTACATAGTTTAATAAAAACTGCGATTTGTTAAATATTTTCACCTATTCCAATTCATCCCGAGTATATTTCGCGCCTGAAAGGAGACAAATAAATTCTATTAAAAAATTTACAAAATGTTTAATTAATTCTTGATAAAAAATTAAATCAATTACCGTTGTAAAAGCAGCTGCAGCTGCCTCCGAGGCCTTATTTAATGCTTTATCAGGTGGTGGTAAATCAACACTGAGAACTCTGTACAATTGAGCTGCATCATCCATTCGTCTCCCCAAAAATTCCCAAGTTTGTATGTGATCTGGACTGTTGTCCTGGAGCATATATAGCTCAGTGGTTTTATATATTCCAGCAACAGTAATTCTTCTTGTGTACCAATGGAACTAGCGATGGAACAATTCAATTTTTCAAAACTTTATAATTATCTCAATAATGAGTGATTTTAGAGAAAAATATCATAAGATATTTTTTGTAGAAAATTTAATTCTCTACAAAAACTGTCTCTTGACATTTTCCTCTAAAATCACTCAATATCGAGTTATTGATTTATTTTAAAAAATCTAAAGAAGAGTTATCTCACATCAACTGATCTGTCTCCAGAATAATAGCAGATGTCATCAACCAGTGTCAATAAATTAGCCAATGCAGGTGGAACATTTGGGGGTAGAGCAAGAAGACCCATAGCTTGAGGCCAAGTGGATTTGTAAGGCACCAGCATCCTTAATCTTCTCTCCAGAGATTTTGTAATAAATTTCTCTGGCAATTTCGTGGGCTCTGGAGGCTCTCCCTCAATTGTCTCTGACTTCATAATTTCATTCAATTCAGCATTACAATTTGCGTAAAAGTGGAGAACGAGTTCAGCACCACCTCTGGGAAAGAGTCCATGGATTACTCCAGGATATCCAATTGATTCAGCACCTGAATTAGCAGATAAACATGAGTTTTTAATTAATATCTCTGAATCTAAGAGAAATACAATTTTTTTTATAAAGACATTTTTTGTAGAAAAATGTGAGAGCTACAAAAAAGGTCCTCATGAAAATTCTTGTATCTCCATTAGATATTGAGATATTTGAGAAAAACTCATATGAGAAAAATCGACTCATCTGGGTTTTTCCAATTTAGAGTGAAAAAATCACCTGCACTTATGGCATCCTGGCTCCATCCATGCTCTTTGACAAAGGGTATCGCAGCCGACAATATCTGCTTTTTAATTTTCCCCTCATACTCCTCCTCAGACTCATGTTTCCCCTCTTCCCTCCTCTTCTCCTCATTATTCGGCTCTTTTAGCTCAGTGAAATCACTCCTAGAAGTCCATAAACCTCTCACACCTGAGGAATTTCATACCAGCATCACTTTACATCTAATCCCCATGAAAAAATACTCCACGAATTGAATAATACAAAAACTTTATTTTATTCAGCAAAAAAAAAAAATACAAATTAACATTTCAGTAGTTTTGTTTTTTACAAATATCTCTGTATCCAAGAGAGTATGAAAAATTTTATAGAGATCTTTTTTGTAGAGAAAAATAAGAGCTACAAAAAAGGTCTTCACAAAATTTTTTGTATCCCCCTCAGATTCCGAGATATTTCCCAAAAATCGATTAATCAAAACCAAATTACCCAGACATCTTCATAGGATTAGCATCAATACACTCATTAACCCTAATACAAAGACTCTCAATAACATCAAGTGCATGAATTGCCTGATAACACAATCTAATCTTCTCCTCAACAGTCATATGAGGCAGCTGTTGACCGCCAACAGTAACAGAAACCTCAGCATCCAACTCCCCTCCCCAACCCTTTTTCTTCTCCTCATCAAGATCCCTGATCTTCACCCACCAATGAGCCTTAGCCATCTCCACTCCCAGCCTCAATTCCTTCAAATAACCCCCCTGAAGACCCTTAACCAGCCTCCAAACACCAGTCTCACCCCTCTTATCCCTTATCACCAAAAATCTGAGAAGATTCAAACTCGAAATAATCTCATCCGACGATTCTACAAGATCTGTTGCACTCCCATGAGATAATCTAAATATTCTCTTCATTATCCCCTCCAATTTCCCCTTAAACTCCTCATCATCATCATCATTTCGTTCCAAACAACTGATAATCCAAGATTTCAACATATTTATAATTAAACCCAGGAGTCCAGAGTGTTCAGTTGTCTCATAAAGTTGATAAATCACTCTAAATCTTCCCCTCATGCTGAATCTCTTGAAATATCCATTAAAAATCCTCAGAGCCATTTGTCTCAGTTTAAAGGAATCACAATAAATCATAACTTGACTCAAACTTGAAAATAAATTCTTGTGAACCGATAATTCTAGGACTTCAGGCTCTATCGACTCTTCATCAACTCTTTTCAATCCTAAATCAATCAATCCAAGTCCTTTGGAGACTAGTACATACTCTGGCTGTTTCAGGAGACAATTTCCCAGATATAAACACCCATTCATGATCCAATGGGGATGATAAACACTTGGTAATTTTGCCAATAATGAGTCTGATGAAAATAAATAAAAATAAAAATTTGCATAAGTTAAATCATTAATTTCCAAATCGTAGAGTTGAATTTCTAGATTATATTCGTTATTATCAGCTTCAGGTGATGGATTCAATTGATTAATTTTTTTCTGACTTCTGTCTTCAATTATCTTTAAAAATCTCAAAAGATTTTTATCTAATTTAATTAATTGTAAAATTGTTGAATTGAAAATTGAATTATTTTTCTCTTCAGATAAATGTGAAAATGGTTTTGAGAATAAATTCAAGTGAATATTCACCAAATTCATAATGATTTTTTTACTCTGAGGATCAGAATTACTTGTCTGGAGGGAAATATCGATTAATGGTGATAAAAAATTGAGAATTGATTGGTGAATGACTGTCAGACGTTGAATCACAGGATCCAAATGATTTTTATCAGGTAATTCCTCAGGTTTTAGATTATCTGGGAGTGGAAGGTCTTCAGAATATGCTCTGATGGTGCTGACAACCCACTCAATGGATTTTGATAAATCTCCTCGTTTGAGTGACGTCTCCAGAGGCTCCAAAAGGGACAAAAATCTCAAATCATCCGATAAATTCTCAACTTGTTCCAGAAATAATAAAACAGTCTCAGCTGGATTGCATTTGTCAGCAAATATCTGTAGTAAATTCTTACAAATAATGAAGAATTTATTTTTTAATCTAAAATTCTCGTCAGTTAGATGAGTACAGATGACTGGTACGAGGGACCAAGAGGTATTATCCAGTATTTCATCACTTCCATATTCTTTGAAGTAATTCAACAGCTCATCATGTTGATAATTACTGAGAAAATCCTTAACTCGAGATGAAAATTCTTCTGATGAATCTGATATTGCATTTTGTTTCATCATCTTGATGTTTTTTTGGTTATGAATACGTAATTATTCACTTTTTTAACAATAAAATATTCAATTTTTTTATCATTAATTTCACTGGATTAATTGGTTTGATTGATTCTCGTGATTTTTATTGGTTAATCGAGTTTATTATCCACTTTTTTATGGTTTGGAGTGAAATTATGAGGTAAATTTCGGTCTCTGAGCTGTATATTTGTTTGAAAACAGCTGTTTTACCGGTTGAGTGAAGTTGTCATGTGAATTGCACGAGCAAATCCTTAATTAGTGATTAAAATTGGATTTTTTGTGGGAAAAATCAAGAGATTTGGGGGAATTATTAGGGGGTGGGAGCAGGGAAATTATTCTGGGGATTACCTGTGACGGTGATGCCTCTTCGGAGGGCGAGAATGGCAGCCACAGCCATGTCAGACTCAACACTGGCACTTATTGTGTTTGTTGCGCAAGGATGTTTACTGTTTCCTCCTACGATAAAACGAGCGGTTAATAATATAGAAATTTTTTAAATTACGTAATTAAGTGATATAAGACATTTATCAAGTATAAACAGCCGTCCAAAATCCGAATTGATGAATTAATTAATTGATTATATGAATTTTATCGAAATTTTATTTAATTAAATTTTTTTTAATCGAGTTGTTCCAGTTTTATGATAAATATCTCAAAATCTAATGGTGATAGGAGAATTTTGATGAGGACCTTTTTTATAGAGGAGAATGAGAGCGATAAAAAAGGTATCTATGAAAATTTTGATAATTCCATCATAATCAGAGATATTGACAGTTAAAGATTGAGTAAATTTGAAGAAAAAAGGGGGAGAGTATTTTAAAAATATGCCAAGTCGATAATGTAAATGTCGAAAGATATTTATCATCTGTCAATAATTCTATTTAAATTTGCACAAACAAAAAAATAAAAAATGAAAGAAAAATTGAAATTAAAAATTAAGAATCAAAAATTAAAATTTTTCGTAATTTCACTTTTTTTTTTTCATTATCGATTTTCTCTCAGAATAAAAGAGAGTTGCGCGCAGATGCATCTGTTGCCAAGTTGGTAAGGGGACTACCAACGCACGAGTGACAAAAAATAATTCATCATTGAGAAAAAAAAAAGTGGTCTAAAGAAGAAGAATGTAACACATGAACGTTATTTTTTGCTTAATAGTGAATTGTGTGAATAAATAGAGATGAATCGAAAAAATCCTTATCACAATGATTGGGCAAAGGCAATTGTTAATATTGTTAGCCAGTATCCAATGCTTTATGATAAAAAACACAGTGATTACAAGAATAAGAGTAGAAAGATGGCTGTTTGGAAGGAGATATCTAACTATGTTGTGAGAGAGATGCAGGTTAACATGACAGGTAATTCATTCAATACATTTACGATCATTTTTCTATTTTTTATCAATTAAAAACTGAATTTTTACTCATTTTTTTGCTTCAAATTTTCAGAGTAGATCTGTTTTTTTTAAATAACTCAATATTTAATAGATTTATCGAAATTTGTATAGAGACCTTTTTTTTTAGAGCACAATGAGATCTACAAAAAAGGTCCTTATGAAAAATACTCCATCTCCCTCAGATTAAAAGATATTAATCAAAAACGCGAAACTGAATTTTTAATTATTCATTTTTTAGAATAAAATTGAATAATTAATTAATTTTAATACCTAAAAAAATTTAATTCTTATTGAAACAGCTAGTGAACTAGAGAAACGATGGTTGGGGTGGAAATCAACGTTTATTTCTGAGCACAGAAGACTCCACACAACTCCCATTGATCCAAACATGAAAAAATGGTATTTATATAAAGCAATGATGTTTATGGAACCGTACATATCACATCATCGGTAATAATGATTTTTTTTTCACCTCTGAAATTGTTAAAATGTATAAAAAAAATTCATCAATTAAATTGATCCAATCAATTTCAGGAAAACATTCAAAACAGAAGAATCATTTGGACAGAATGGAATCAATCCCAAGACTGATTATGATGAACACTTGATTAAACCATTATTGACACCATTATTGACAAGACCATCGACTGCTCATGTACATGAACAATCGAGTTCTTTTCCATGTGCATTGGTGAGAATGAATTAAAAAAAAAAAAAAAATTAAATGTGAATCGAGAGACCTAGGGTATCATTGATAAAAGTGAAATTAATATTTTAGGATCACTCGTATTTATCGCAAGACGGAGTTGGGAAATCTGAGCTGGCTGACTCTACCAGTACCCTCGCTATATCTCAAATCATTGGAAATTATCATAATCATGGTATTAAGCTGCCAGTGGAGCACAATCGATCGAGTAAATATATCAAGAATAATATCAATAATACGTCTAAATTGTTGAGAATAAAAATTTCAAGAAAATGTTGAATTTATTTATCAACAGGTGTCGATGCTAATGATAAAACTGACCGTAAACCTGTATGTCCAGACTCATCTGGTATAGCAACAAGTTTATTCTTCAAGGAAGAGGGAAAGGATAAGTGCAAGTGTATAATAGAAGAGAGACTCGAACAAATTCCCCTTGAACGCAGAACAATGTGTCTCATTGAGATATTTCAAGTTATCCATAAGTATGAAAGCCTCTCTTAATTCATAGTTTATATCAAAAAGTATTATTTTTCATTTTTATAAAAAACTTAAAATATTTAATTCTCATTGTTAAAAGCTTTAAATGACGTACGAGTTGTGTTTTCCATGAGAAATCAACGATAAAAATTCCATTAAAAAAATTTAAAAAATTAATTAATATTGCATTTTTCATTTGTATAATTGATAATAAAATTTTTAAAACGTTTAATATTGATTAATCTATCATTTTTATCACTCAAGTAATCAAGTAGAAATTTTAATTTGTTTTTTTTTCTATTACCTTTTATGACTTGACTTATTAATTAATTGAAAACAGATATATTTTCTAGATAAGTTTTCTCTCTATCAAGTGGTAAAAAAGGTTCTCCAGTGTTTATCCAGCTCCACTGGACTGACATACTCACAGAAATTTTAAATTTTTCTCGATTATCTTCCATTGTCAGCCATTTAGTATAAGCCTCTGTAACTGTTTTCGTCGTGATTCTTGTCTTATGGAGATTTAAAAAAATTATATTTTGTGTATTTCTAATTAAATGAATTATCCCAAAGTCTGAAATTCCGTCGCACCAGCTGCAATTTAATTCCTTCAAATTGTATAAAACCATCAAGGATTTATCAGTTATTGTCTTGTTGGCTTGAATTGACAAGGACTCAAGATTTTTCAACTTCTTCAGATGAATTACACTTGAATCAGTAATAAATTGTGAATCTAAAAGAAAATGAAACAATTTTAAATCATTTTTCAAATTCAGTGAGATTAAATATTTAATAATGAAGTCGTAAACATTGAATTATTTTGGAAAAGACTGATTTTAAAGGAAAAAGTCATAAGACCTATTTTGTAGAGAATCAGATTTTCTACAAAAAAGGTCTTTTGACATTTTCCCCTAAAATCACTCGTTTCCTAGATAAATGAAGAAATTGAGTTACGATTTACTACTTCACTACTAAATCGAATTCGATATTTACAACTGATATCAAGATGTTTGATTCTTCCACAGTTGTCGATTAATTTTCTAAGCCAATTGTCGTCAATGTTACTATGTGTCACTTGAAGAGCTTCTAAATTGATCAGTTGTGTAATTAACAACAAATTTTCACTGTCTATTTTACAATAAAACAGGGACAAATGAGTTAAAGACTTGTGATTTGTTACTATTGATTTCAAGACACTACTGCTGGATGAAAATTTCTTCAATGACAAGTGTTTGAGCTTCATAAATCTCCCGAGATTCTGTAGAAAAATAAATCATTACAATATTATAAAAAACTATCAATTCAACATTTTTGTTAATTTCATTTATCTCGGCAATGAGTAGTTTTATGAGAAAATAACAAGAGACCTTTTTTGTAGATAATTAAATTTTTAACAAAAAATGTCTCTTGACATTTTTCCCTAAAATCACTCTGTATCGAGATAATTCGGTATTCAACAAACATCTTACCAAGTCAATTTTACAAACAACATATTTATCATTACAATGCGATGTTCTGCACTCTATATTACCTCCATCGATAGTTAATTTATTCAAATTTGGACAGACATCAACAGCTGTTGATAAAACCCGAGGATCACAAGGTGTTGCTATGTTTAATTCTCTGAGAAAATTTCCACACCGATTAACAATATTTTTAATTAAATTTGGATTTTTCTGCACTTCGCGAATTGTTTTAGAGTCCATTTTGCCATTGGAAAATCGTAAGAAGGGTAGATTTTTCAAGTCGTGCCAAGATGTTTTTGCAATTATTCTCCAACGTTTGCATACTATAAAATCAATCAATAATTATTAAAAAATTTTCATGATTTTATAAAAATCAAAGTTTTTTTCATTTTGTTAACATCGAATTATCTCAATAACGAGTAGTTTTAGAAGAAAAAGTGAAAAAATCTTTTAAATAGCTGATAAAATTTCCTAAAAAAAATATCTTCTGACATTTTCCCCTAGAATGAATCGGAATCAAGATAATCCAACAATAAACAATTTAATAATTTCATTGCTCAATTTATCAACTCCAAGGTTGAATTAAAAAATCTCTCACCTTTCTCAATCTCGACTCTCTGATAGATAGGCAATCTTTTAAATATCTCCCTCAAGCAATCATCGGGTAGATTATTAATCATATCGACTCTCAAATCCTCATTTCTCTCATTCTCAATTAAAATTTCACATTTATTTTTCATCCTCAAAACACTCATTTCTTTCATGTTTACACTCGTGGGCCATATGACTCGAAACTCTCTCCCCCACCATCTCGAGGGCCTAAAATCGAAATTTAAATTTCTCCTGAACTCTTGAACTATGCAAACATCAATCAAATTTATTGAGCAGGTAGAATGACTTTTTAAATACGAATAAAATAATTTTTATTAATAAATTCTCGTTTGAGCCGCCTGGGTCATTCCAGTGAATTGTTTTCGCGTTTATTAATGTTCAATTGGTTCTCCGAGAAAGGCAAATACATATGGACGACTGAATTATTCTTTGTTGTGAATGCGTTCATGGAGAATAAAGGAGAGGGGATTATTATCAGAACAGGTAGTGTTTACCTTGGATAAAAGGTCAGTTACTTACCTGACGACTTTCGATTGATAATTATTATTATGATTATGTCGCCATCATTGGCCTCGTTGAAATTTTAAGCGCCTTTCCAAGGTGTCGGTAATGTAGAAATCGAAGGGGGTAGCTAAAAAATGAGGGCAAGTATCAAAAGGCAAAATATCCCAAATTACCCGATTCGCGAAATTTGAAGTTTCGACTTTGATATTACTTTTCGATATGTCGAAAGGTTTATGTAGTCAATTTCGCGATCGGAGGTGATAATTGACATTTCCTCATTCCTTGATGGTAAGCAAACTCCATGGGGGTCCTCTGAGGAACCCCCAGAAGTTTGAGATATTTCTCACCAACGGAATGGAAGCTTTTGACCAGAATGGGAAATTCGTTTATTAACATAATTGATAAGGGATTGATAAATGACATTTCCTCATTTCTCGAGGGTGAGCAAACTCCATGGGGGTCCATAACGATAAGTAATTGAGGGGATCCATGGGGGTATCATAGGTATTCAAGAAGGAAGTTGTAGAACGAGATGAGTCAATCTTCAAGGAAAGCTTTTCAGATTTCGAAAGAATCAATAATTTTTCATAAATTATGTTCTCTTCGAATCTTATGAGAGTATTTATAAGAATCTTCTCGAATGAAAATTCTTATAAAATCCCCTTCATTCCTCTCCAATTTCAAACGATTATAAAGTGCAATTAAGTTTTCTCATTCTACCACTCCACTAGCCATTTCGATTCATTCATAGCCTTCTCTAATCTCGAGAAGGCTATGAATAGTCTTCTTCTAGGGCTCTTCTGTAATTCAATCATTCTCGATGACTGAGATAGTCTTCTGGGGTGCCCAGGAATGTGTATGCCCAAGGTCAAAGTTTCCTCACCCTCAGAACCAGAGTTTTCAAGCTAGCAGACAATAGAAATCGCTAAATAACCAATTTTAATTAGTCAATGATTTTTTCAATCATTCTCGATGGCTGAGATTGTCTTCTGGGGTGCCCCGGAATGTGTATGCCCAAGGTCAAAGTTTCCTCACCCTTAGAACCAGAGTTTTCAAGCTAGCAGACAATAGAAATCACTCCCGCTCGCGTGAATCACTCTCATTTTGAGTTAAATTCGGAGTGTACGGAGTGTACCAGCGTTATTCACTATGTAGTGCAAATAGCCACTGCCATAATTTAATTATCTTTAAAAAAATTATCTATTTCCCCAACTTAATTATATCCTCAAGAGACACCCCACCTCTTAGAGAACCCCTAAAAAAAATTTCAACCCCCTCGGCTTTTGCAAACCCCCTCCACCTCTCTATTTTTTTAAAGAATTGCCCGATCACAGGAATGGTTTAATTATTTAAAAAAAAAATATTTATTTCCCCAACCTAATTATAATTTTAGAAGACACCCCTCCCCTTGGAGAAGCCCTAAAAAAAATTTCAACCCCTTTCGGCTTTTGCAAAACTACACGGAGAAAAAAAATTCAGTAAAAATTCCGTGTCAGTTTCGTAATTGTGGGGCGACCTTGAAATGTGGGAAAAATTACGTGAAGTTCCGTAATTTTTTACTTAAAATCACGGAAAGACTACGTTCACTTGAAGTAAAAATTACTAAAAGTCACGTAATTTTTCCCCACACTCCAAGGTCCCCCCACGATTACGAAACTGAAACGGAATTTTTACTGAATTTTTTTCTTCGTGTATTATAGTGACAACAGTACAGTCCGCCCCAAAAGTATGAAAATTCCTGTTGCGAGCGCTCCTGCTAACTTCAGCGTCATATTTTGAGAAGGAAGAGCAAGAAAAATGCAGAAGATAAGCTCTTCAGACATTCTTTCGTGAAGAAGCTCATTTCACAGATACAGTCGAAATTCCTTACTTTTCCCGACTCGGGACGTGCCCTCGAGCGAATTCCGAGGGAAGGTAGAGATAGTGGGTGAGAATAATTGTGGTAGCGGGGGAAAAAGAACAGAAACTACAACTGTCGATCGTTTCATTTGTGTGAAAATACGCATTTCCACGCGCATAAAGTCGTGAACAAGGAAGAATGATGCATAAGGAGTGGGAAGAGTTTTTAGAGAGAGAACAGGCCATGCCATGTGGGAATCACCAGTCAACAATGTGCCTATCAGCATAACTATCGGTGGATACCTCGCAGCAGTATCGAACGTCTTCAACTTTTAAAACAGTCAATTTTTCGTTTTTAAAATGACAAGCATATTCCATATGGCACTCGGTATTCTAGTCATCGTCAACGTGGCGAATTCAGATAAAGACTGTCCAGACACTTTGAAGGAATACAGGGATAAGTGTTATGCAAAAGGTATATCTCGCAATTTATTTTTTCAAGAATTCCATGAAAATTCATATTTTATGTTTCCAGAACTAAACGGAGGAGAATTAACCATCTGCACGGCTATAACTTCCGGATATGTAAGATTGACCATAAGCCTGAATAAATTGAATAAATGATTGTATTTTCTCAATCTATTAATCAGGCATCTATTTATGATTTCGTTCACAGGTTGATAAAAAAGGTCGGTTCAATGCAGATAAATTCAAAGAACTACTTCAACCAAAGGTCATCCCTGGTAAAGAGCAAGAGTTCAATATTGCTGTCCAAGCGATGGAGAAATTTTTGACTAACAAAGGTAAAGTATTGATATCTTAAAAACACAAATTTTCCTTAAATTGAGAATATTGTTTTCAATTTAATAACCATTGAAGGTTGTCAATAGTTTCTTTAGAAATCTAGAATAATTGCATATTTTAATTTCTGAGAAAGACGATCAATATTGCCCCAATAGTTTTGAAGAAATTATAAAAATGAATTTAATTCAATTAACAATTTATCATTAGCGGTACTCTATTTATTGCTACAGCGAAATCTATTAAGTCACCGGAAGACACATTCATGGTTCTCGCAAATAGTTCTACGGCGGTATCTGCCATGGAGTTATTAAAGGAGACTATATGCATGTCCTGAATAAATGAATATTCTGTATTTCTTAATATTGTATTAAAGATACAAATGGACAATTCAATGTGGAAATGTTGATAAAAATTCACTGATGTTAATAATAAACAGATAATAGACGTTTTTTGTCGTAAAATTCAATTTACCTCCAGTACTGAGAAAAAAAGTCGATTCAACGATATTGAAAATATTTTACAAATGAATTAGTTGGAAATATTTTTTCCAGAGAAACAATGAAAAAAGAAAATGAACACAGCATTGAGTTTATCACGAGAAGGAAAATCTGTGGGATATAGAAACACTACCGATACATGGAGAAAAATTTCACATGTAATACCACAAGAGCTTCAAAATTATCGGGTTATTCCCGATAGGTTCATTGCAAACAAATGAAGGAGTCAAGTTTTTCAGTTCAAAAAATCACGACCCATTTTACCGTGCTAGCACCCGAATTTTTACCCTATTTTTTCTCCGTGTAAATTTTCAGCAAGAAAAAAGTTTCCGAATTATATCAAAAGTGAGGGCAAGTGTCAAAAGTCGAAATATCCCTAATGGCCTGATTCATGAAATTTGGAGTTTCCAATTTGATATTCTATTTAGACATGTCAAAAGGTTTTTCTGGTCAATTTCTCAATTGGAGATTCATCGGAGGGTCCAAGAGGAATAGCTCCTGAATTTTCAAAAGAAAAAAAGTGGTTTTACTGTGTCAAAAGTGAAGGCAAGTGTCAAAATGCAAAATATTCCAATCGGCCTAGTTCGCGAAATTTGAAGTTTCAACTTTGATATTACACACAAAAAACCTTAGAGCTGTTTCAACTCCTGGTAGGCATATTTCAGTTCTTCTTGGGGGAGTTTTACCCCTAACTTGGGGATTTTTTATCAAGTTGTGAAATATCTCATATTTGGGTGTGATTTACCCCTACTTGGGGTGATAACATCATTCTGTCATGGGCATGAATTACCACGACGCTGAAGCTAACCGCTGAATTGGCCGCCAAACAGGGGCGGATGGTGGCCCCACGGGGCCCTGTGTACGAAAATACGGAAAATCAAGTGGAGAGAGAAAATATTCAGATTTCGATTTTTTTTACAAATAAAAATATTTAAGAGATTATTCCAAATAAAAAAAAAAAAAAAAAAAAGAGATTATTCCGCACACCGATCTCATGATTACTCTTGAAATATATTCAGGGATGCTTCCCGAAGCCTGTGACCAAAAATCATTTCCCTGAAGTCGTTACTCGGGGGGTGGAGAGGGCGAAATCTTTCAATTTTCATGTTCAAAAGATGAAAAAAAATATTAAAAATATTATTTAACACAACGACCGCGTCGATACCCTTGGAATATGTCGGGGGATGCTACCCGAAGCCTGCGACCAAAAATCATCCCCCTGGGGCCGGTACTAAGGGTGATTCAGGGGTTGAAACATGAAATTTTCATATTTTCAAAAAAAACAATTATGTGGGCGTTTTAAACAATTAGCTACCGAAATTTTTTGATTTCTAAATATTCGGGGATGTCCACTGAGGGTCCCCAAAAATCATCATCCCTCTCGGATCGGTACTAAGGGTGATTCAGGCATTGAAACCGAGCTGAAACCGCCCCACCCAAAATTTTGTCTTTTCGATTCTTTCGCGTTTGATATCTCAATAATAGCTGCCCGGCTACTCAGAACTCGCGAAAAAAAATTAAAAAATCGGTAAATTAGGGAAAATGTCAAAATTGGCCATTTTGACTGAAGAATGGAGAGTGCATCCTCCATTTAAAATGCCCTCCTCGGGCTGTCGCTTCACAGAGACTATCAGTACCCTCTCCACAAAGTACTCAAAAAGTTAGAAAAGAATCTGTCGGTGAATTCAAAAAATATTGATCTTGACAGGTCATCACATTTAAGTCAAAAATTTGTCACCTCTTCCTGTCTATTCATTTTTGATTTTTCTTTCTTATTGAACATTCATTTTTGATTTCATGATTTCACTGATCTGAACCGATTTCATGTGGTTTCTTTTGAAATCATCCGAAATCATTGAAATCGCGATTTCACTGATTTCGACCGATTTCCTGTGATTTCAAGACTGATTTCATTCCGGAGTGACACAGTGATTTCACAAATGCCAAGTCAAGTGCCAAGTCAAATGGCAAGTGTCAATGGGCAAAATATTCAAAAAGTTAACAATCCAAACAATGTTTCATAATCAATTACCTTTATGTCAAACGATTATGACTTCATCATTTTCTATTCAAATTCTACACCGCCTATTTGAGTATCGTTAATGTAGACCCCGAAATTTCATTATCGACAGAGATAAAAATAGAAGAGTGAAAAATAAATGAGAGAGTTCGATTATTGAGGTTAAGGCCCGGCCTGCACGTTTTTTTTTACTTATTTTTACTACTAGGGTCCCTAGAATTGGCCCAATTCCCTACAAATTATTATCATTTACGGGGTTACAAATCACAAGCTACAGAGAAGTTGAAAAAATCTGATCTTGGGGTCAAATGAAAGTTCATAATCTCCCACATGTCGGTAATTAGGTCTAAAAGGGTAATGATGTTCATTTAGAGGGTAATTATGCGATTATAATAAACTCTAAAGTTCCCACCGTTCCTTGTCTAGTATTGTTCCACTCCGTTCCACATGTCCAATATGCCGCACAAATTCCACTTGTAAAAAAACACTTATTATAATTCACACAGACACAACACACCCTTCAGACCTAATTACCGACATGTAGGAGGTTATGACCTTTTATTTGAGCGTAAAATCAGATTTTTTAACACACTCTCGAGGTCACAATTTGTAATCCCGTAAATGAGGAAAATAACTGTCAATTTCCACTGAATCTAGCTTGACTAAAGCCTGTCAGATGGCGCTACCATGAACTCGGGAAAAAGTCAAGATCAACCGAAAATTGCTCTCAGGATCGCAGGCATTGGAGGGCCCTGCGGGTGCTTCACATGCGATTAGGTGGGAATCAGTGGGAATGAAGCACGTATAGTTGTATATAATTATAGTCCTTATATATAATTATATATAATTATATATTATAATTATAATTATATAATCATTATAATGTAATTATATATATAATTATAATTATAATTATAATTATATATATAATAATTATAATTATATTATAATAATTATATAATTATATATATAATTATAATTATAATTATAATTTTATATATAATAATTATAATTATATTATAATAATTATATGATTATATATATAATTATAATTATATATAATTGTAATTATAACTATAGTCCTATGTATTTCAAGAGCATTGAAGAAACATATTACATTTTTTTTATTGTCTATTTTAGAAAAATTTGGAAAACAGATAAATATTGAACAATGACTAATTAGGTGAAAAATCGCGGTCTTCACTCTTTTTTTTTCAATTTTCAATTCGAAACATTGGTAACAAATTAATTTTACCCTATTTATTTTTCGAAATTTTATTCCATTATTTTTCAATCTCTTTGAAGCTACAAATACTACAATGGAACAATAGCTCTCTGAGAGCTCTAAAAGAATCTTCCATGAAAATTCTTCTATTTCCTTTATTCCGTTATCTATTCCATCCTTAACCCCCCCCCTCCCCCGTGCTATCACCGCCTAAGAGACATGGCGACATTTATGAACACAAGTACAGTACTCCGCATAATTCCGATTGGGGAAGGCGACTTCCCCCATTACTAAGTTATCACTGCGGAGCGAGTGAAATAAAGAGATTCACTTTCTCTATTCCTCTAGCATCCTCAACAGAAGAGTGGAAGGGTTTCAGGACGTAGAATTGGTAACCTTGAAGCCTAAATCATAGAGACACCCCACTGTATGAAATTCCCGCTGTCTCCCCTATTCTTTGGAACGCCCCCCCCCCCCCTCCTTGCCCGTTTATTGCTAACTGAGAAGAATGGCGACATTTTCTCAACGACTTCATTTGTAAATCAAAGTCGAAACTAGGAAAAAGGTCTTTATGACAATTTCGCAATCCCCCCTACTCTTACCCTCGCATATCCATCTCGATATCACAATCGCTCCTCCAGAAAATATAAAATCCCTTCTATTTTGAAGTCTTTTCGGAGTAATTTTACTTACAAAATCTTCGGTGGAGAATATTTGGAAATCTAAGAAAGATGGAGATTTTTGCAAGAGACCTTATTTACAGAGCAAAATAAAAGCTCGAACAAACAGATTGGAAAAGAAATCAAAATTTCGCTATTTCCTCTTTCCAAAGATATTCAGTAATAACTCAGAGTCCAATGTATTTTTTTTCCATCTTGGAAAATTGTTTTTGAGCAATATTTTGGAAACTATTACATAGATACCAAAATTTTTGCAAGGATGTCGCTAATATCTCTGCCCTCTCTAATCATCCCTAGTTTCCACTATGACCTTGAGATTGAAGAAATTACCATTACTCACGAATCTTACAACAAAGCATAGTCAAATAACAGAAAAATTTTCGGAATGAATGACCCAAAAAAATAAAGATAAGTTGAATTGATTTTTTTTTCAAAGGTTTGTTTATTTATAATCTGATGTATCAAATGGACCTATTACATTTCACCACTTGGTTCCCAGAACCCGATCCACCAGCCCATAAGCCTCAGACACTGCCTTTTCCCCCTCCCCAAACCCTTCCCCCTCCTTTTTTGCCAGTCGATTGGCCCATCGTCTTTTTACTCTCCTCCTTCTCTTCCAATTCTTGAGGAAGTCTTTTCTCGAGGACGGCCAGCCTCTGCAAATCATCCTCTATTTGAGATTGGACTACAGCAACAGGTACAACTTGTCCTTGAGCACGTGCACCAGCACTACCACCAGCAGAAGCATCATCCCCAAGTATGGTAGGTAGTAGCGGCGGCGGTGGTGGTGGTGACTATTTCACCCCCCTGTATTCATTGGAGGAGAAAAAAAATCGGAAAAAATCGATTTGTTATACCAATGTTTCAAATTGCCTATATTTTCAAATTGAAAAAAAAATCTAAAGGTCCCGATTTTTCACTGATTAGTCATTATTCAGTTTTTATTTATTTATTTTTCCTCACTTTATTTAACTATTTTCATGTTTTTCTGAGCTAAAAATATTACAACGGAACAATAATGGAGCAACAACGCAACAGAGCTGTTGTTATGTTCTTCCTGAATCAGCAGAGTAATTATTGAAAATTTATGAAAGTAAGACGGTACTTACTTGTCATGATGCAGCATTCGCGCGCTTATGACGCAACTGGTGGCGCATTGTGTCGGCACATTGTTATTATCGTTTGACTCAACGCTGATTGGTCGACGACGGTGACCCCCTATAAACAATCGGATCTAGCGGCATGGCATCGTTTCCATTATATTCCTTTCACAGGAATGCACAAAAATCTGGATAACCGTTAACAAACGCGAGTGTCAGTTTATTTGTGTATACAGTGTTGTGAAATAACTTGACAGTGAAATTTAACTCTAATAAAATTATAGTGATAACAGAGATTGTGAAGAGTCACTCTTTCATTTGAAATTTTTTACGATGGGTTTACCATCACGTAATGTAAAAAAGAGTGATAAGGAGAAGGGAAGGTTACGTTTATCTACAAGACGGCGTAAGCCGGGACCCAAGAAGTAAGTGAAATGTAGCATTTTATGTCTCCTCAGAAAATAAATTTTGCGCCAAAATATGACAGTAATGACTTTGTCATATTTTGATATATTTTCAGGTCTTATCAACTGTCAGAATTCCTCAGAATATCTCATTGTTCGTGATGATATTCGAGCAATACTCTCTTCGTATTCTGACATGATTGGACCTCTGAGGGGTCTGGAACCTAGAGAATGGCATGAGAGGAACCTTTTCTGGGTAATTGATTACCCGAGAAAAGATGTAGAATTTTCAGAAGTCTCTATCTCCACTGGTGCTTCAGGAAATGGAGATCAATAGATTTCTCAAGAATTTTCAAAATTCTACATCTTCTTCCGGGTGATCAATTACCTGGAAAAGGTTTCTTACATGCCAGACTCTGCATTTCAAAACCCCCAGAAGTTCAACAATGTCAGAAATTGCTTGCAAAATTTTTCGAGAAATCCATTGGTCTCTATATTTCCAAAAATCAGTCGAGATGGCGACCTATACTCTTTTACAAGCAATTTATGACATGATTGGACCTCTGTGAGATCTGGAACTCAGAGCCTGGCATGTGAAAAATCTTTTCTGGGTAATTGATCAGCCAGGAGGAGATGTGGAATTTTCAGAAGTCTCTATCTCCACTGGTGCTCGAGGAAATAGAGATCAATGGATTTCTCGAGAATTTTCAAAATTCTACTTTTCCTCTTGGCTGATAAAACACTCATAGAAGGTTTTTTACATGCCAGGCTATGGGTTCCAGACTTCACAGAGGTCTAATCATGGAAAAAATGGCTTGCAGAAGACTAGAAGTCTCCCATCTCCACTGGTGCTTGAGGAAATGGAGATCAATGGATTTCTCGAGAATTTTCATAATTCTACTTCTTCTCTCGGGTGATCAATGAACCAGAAAAGATTTCTCACATGCCACACTCTGCATTTCAGACCCCCCAGAGGTTCAACCATGTCAGAAATTGATTTCAAAATTTTTCAAAAAAATCCATTGGTCTCTATTTCTTCAAACACCAGTGGAGAAAGACCCCTCTAGTCTTCTGCAAGCAATTTTTTGCATGATTAGATCTCTGTAAGGTCTGGAATGCAGAGCCTGGAATGTGAGAAATCTTTTCTGGTTCATTGATCACCCGAGAGAAGAAGTAGAATTATGAAAATTCTCGAGAAATCCATTGATCTCCATTCCCTCAAGCACCAGTGAAGATGGAGACCCCTACTCTTTTGCAAGCAATTTATGACATGATTGGACCTCTGTGAGGTCTGGAACCCAGAGCCTGGCATGTGAGAAACCCTTCCTGGGTAATTGGTCACCCGAGAGAAGATGTAGAATTTTGAAAATTCTCGACTCACTTCGGTTCACTTCGGTTCAATGCTTCCGGAGTTGCAAAAATCACCATTTCGGAGTCTTTATACCACAGTAGCATTTGACACTCGTTCTTGCTTACTTACGATTGAAGCAATCCATCATTTTCAGGAAGAAGCAAGTTCCTGGGCCAACTGAAGATGGACCGAACCGGACTGGTTCCAACGATGACCGGGCAGATGAGCAGGTACGTATGAACTCCTTTTTTGGTAGCGAGCATGGGTCCGATGAGGAGTTATCTAGAATGTCAGGAGATGCAACAGAAGCCCCCATTCTATGTAGTACATCGGCAAGGGAACAGGCCAGAAGTAAATCACAAGAAGATATTGGCGAGAGCGTTCCAATTCTGGCCAATCAATTATCCCAAACATATAGCTCCTCAGGCAACAGCTCATGTGGATCATGGCTCGCGAGGGCGGGTTTGACAGAGGCTGATTTACTGATGGGCATCACTGACAGCGAAAGTTCTGACGCTCCACAAGCATCACAAGACGTGAACTTTGCTGAAGAAGCTAACGAAAGAATTACATCAGAAGAACTGTTCACGAATGATGCCAATGAAACTGATGTTACGTCAAGACCAACAAACGAAGAAACAAATGCTATTTCTACTGTTCAAGAGGCTAATTCGTCAAATGAGAACAAAGTCGTTAGTGGGAACGTTGGAACAGTATCTTCCAACGGCAACACCACAATCAACAGAGAGCAGTCAATTGCAAATGAACTTGTTTCGGCTGGGAAAGATTCTATTGCCAGAAAAATCATGAAAATACCCGTTCTTCATCCCCAAAAAGGTACTCAAAGGCCAAATGTAACTCCTGGTGTTCCATGGAATGTCCAATTCGGATTTACAGAAGTTGCCCAGACGGTTGAGATTGGAGATAACAGTCATGAAGAGCAACAAGTTATCTTGAGCGATCGATCTTCCACTGTGGATGAGGTAAGAGAGTGTCCAACGAACAGAGCTACTGGTTCGATGGATTCTCAAGAGAGACCTCAGAGTGTTTCAACAATAGGTAGTGATGAAGGTAGACAGTTGACGAAACGAACGGGCCAACTTTGTGGAGATCATGATTACTTCAGAGTTGCAAGTCAGTCCTCCCACCAGTCCCACCAGTCCCAATGCTCTAGTCAATACTCTCACAGTACAAGTTCCGATTGTTGCTGGGCTAATGAAGCAGGAATCTTGGAAGGCGACCTGTTCAATGATACGGAAGATCACATCGTTGACAGGGCTGTAACAGGATCTGTTGACCCACTCAACACGGAAATTATCAACAATGTGACTAATCCAGTGATAACTACAGGTACAAATGGCCAAGTGGAAAGTAATCCAACTCACGAAGAAACTGATACTGCTATTCATTCACCAACTGAGAGCTATGCAGTACAGACAGAAGAATCACAACTGCCTCCAACGTCCAATCCAAACCAAGCAGGTATTGATGGGCGATCAGATGATGCTGACAGAACAGAGATTCCCCAAAGTGGATCTATGACAGCCAATCAATCCAAGTCACCAAAAAAGAAATCAGGTGCATTGAATCCTGCATCACGCTGCATTGTCAGATTCGCTGATATAATGAAACAGTTTAAGGAGCAGTTCGACAGTGCATTACACGAACCTTTCGGCTGTGGCATCAATAACTTAAGACAAATTGGTGAAGTTCACGATGGGTTCAGAACGAAATTTATCTTTGAATGTGAAATGTGTAAGGCAAAGAGCGAGGTATGGTCAGAGCTTGTGGATGATAATACCATGGATATCAACCGATGTTGTGTCCTTGGTACTCATGCAATAGGGAAAGGATACGCGGGATTACAGGAATGGACTGCCAATGTTGATATTCACTGCCCGGATTGGAAGAAATATCAGAAATTAGCAGTTGAAATGAACGAACTTTACATAGACATCTGCGAAGAAGAAATCAAACAGAACGGCATTGAAGTATGCCGTTTAGCTAGAGAGAAAGGATCGCTGATCAACGGTGTTCCGGCCTGCCCAGTAACGGTCGATGGTTCGTGGCCCGTTCGATCTTATGGCGGAAAAAGTCGTGCAGAGTCTGGAATGGCTGTGATCATTTCTACGTGGACCGGGAAAGTTCTCTTCAAGGGCTATCGGTCTCGTTATTGTTATGTTTGTCAACGTGTCAAGAATGGTACTCTTACCCCACGTGACCACAAATGCTACACGAATTGGCCAGCAAATCAAAGTGTTCTCGGCATTGAAAGTGATATTATCGTAGAAGGTTTCTTGAAAAGCCAAGAACAGCATGGACTTATCTATTCCGAGATGGTAGCTGACGGTGATAGCAGCGTGTATTCAAACGTGCTACAAGCTGACCCATACTCTGGTATCGTTACCGTTAAAAAAATTGAATGTCGCCTTCACTTACAACGATGTCGTACGAGAGAAATGAGGCATGAGATACTTTCATTCAAAACAGGTCGTTCCGATGAAGCGAAACAACTAAAAACTTTCATGTTCCGCACTATTCCACGCATTTGTAGGGATGTCACATGCGCTGCACGTCACTGGGCAAAAGAAGAAGTATCGCGAGCTGAGAAACTAGCTGAATTGAGGAGAGATATTACCAATGTGATAGACCATGTTTATGGAAATCATGCAAACTGTGCTTCATATTTCTGTGATGGACAAAGCAAGCCAGGAGAAACCAATCTGGTTCCATTACTTGAAGCGTATGGATTGTATGTGCGATTGCAGGGTATAATGGAAACATGGAGTAATAATGCCACGGATTTGTTGGAAGGTCAAACAGCCAATTTAGCCGAATGCTTCAATTCAGTTTTGGCCAAATATAACTATCACAAAGGTGTCAATGTTCAGTTGAGAGGAATGTATCCAGCACGCATTGCGATGGCTGCTATCCAGTTCAGTAATCAAACTGTTGCTAGTACTTTCCATGAAAAAGCAGGCAAGACAGTACCACTGCAAATCAGTAGAATGGAAAGAAAAAGGAAGGCGAAGAATCAATACAATCGCAAGTACAAAAAAGTAAAGAAGTTTTCTCAATTAGCCCCAGGTGAAACTGAATCGATGAAGAAATCCGCAGATTATGGACAAAACCCTGACAAGCCAGACATGTTACCGGAGGTCTACCAGCTAGCTGTACAAGCACACGAAAGAATGCTTTACCAGTGGCAACAAGACCGTGCTGCGATCGAACAACTCACTCGAGACAATTGGAACCAACAATGTCTGAAAGAGAAGAAGATCCTTTTAAGTCGACATTTCGGCCACATATGTCGTATGAGGAAAGAAACTCCAACTGCTAAAACTGTTAAAGAAATTCTTTATAAGCCTGATAACAGTGACGCAAGAAAGTACGCAGAGAACGTAAGAAACGAAGTCCGAAAACACTTCACCGGATTAATACCATGTGGCATAATTATTGATGCAAATGTTCCATTCCTGGGCGCAAAACCTGATGGTTTGCTGCCAAATGACAGCATCTTGATCATTCACAGTCCCTATAACATTCGCAATAATTCGATTGCAGAAGCAGAGAGAACCAAAAAATTAGATCTACAAAAGATTCTCGTGGATGGTCAAGATGGAGGAGGGAACCCCACCCTGAAAATGAAGGCAAATCATGTTCTATACTACGAAGTAGTTGGAGCTCTTGCTATCACAGGAAGAAAGTCATGCCACTTTGTTATTGGAACGAATGTCGATTTTATAACAGTTATTGTTGAACCCAACGAAAACCTCTGGAGAGAGATGACCCCAAAATTGAATGCATTTTATCGAGATTACCTGATGCCAGAAATCATTGACAGTCGAAGTAAGAAAAAAATGCCTCTGCGAGATTCTAAACGTTCAACCGATCAGCCAACAGTTGATACTCTTCAAATACCTCAGCTGGGCTTGTCCAATCGGTTTGATTCGGATGGAAATCCTAACGATATTCAGCAGACGAACAGTGACAGAGAACAAAATGTAAACTGCAATGATAATGAGCCATCGCTCAATCAAATTGAGCGGAACGAGGATGATTTTAGTGACGGTGGCGTCGAAGCTTTTCTGCCTAATCACCTATCTGCTCAAGATTATGACATATTGTTGCACTATAAGGGTGGTGGTGAATTGGAAGCCACTCATATTGACGTTTTTGGTAAAATCATGGTAAATTCTACCCATGGGCTTTATCAATATCGATCACCCACACTGCTTGATGCATTAGGAAGAATTGAACCAATTGATCCCCTTCGCAAGCATATCCAAATTTTGAATCGAGGCCGCCGACATTGGGTCTGCGCTTATTATGATACACAGCAAATTTATATTTATGATTCATTATGGCCAGAGAACGGGACTCCAGATGCGCAGTGTTACCGTCCATTTCTCCAGAAATTGTTTCCCAACTATGATTTCCTAACGAAACCTGTAATCTTTCCATATGGGCAACAACAAGGTAACGGCATAGATTGCGGTGTTTTTGCTATTGCGTACGCAGTGAGTCTGATATATGGGCTCGATCCCATCTCTATACTCATTACTTATAATCACCAAGCTATGCGGGCTCATTTGGGTCAAATTTATGAGACAAACATCCTTGCACATTTTCCATTAGCTGAAGCTCAATGTGCTATCACAATCCCTAATTTGGAAAAAGTTCTGGATGAGCAAATGCATGAGTTGACAGCACGTATCCTTGAGCATAGATAGGTGTTCATAATAATGAATCGGAAAATAATCTATATGATAATGATATGATAATGCAACATTTGGTATTGATAGACAGTGGCCCTCCGTAACGTTGGTCGCAAAAATGCCAATAACATGGTGACTGTGAGCAAAAGTTTGATATCTTCTAGTATATGGCAATCATATAGTTCGATTTAGATGCTAGTTTGTACTTGTGGGTTCCATTCATTTGATGCACGAATCCTGTTCAGCTCATAGTTGTCATTGAGTAGAATTTAAAAAACTTATTCGGGCTCCACTGAGAATCGAAAGTGAGGAATTAACCTAATTCCATATATCTCATATTTGATACAGCTGTTCTTACGTAGTAACTGTCAAATTGTCAATGATGTCAAAGCAAAGTATCTTTGGAATCGGAAGTTATCAAACGAATTAGTAAAAAGAGGTAGCGCTGCAACACAGTGTACATAAAATTTTAAATATAAGAAATTGATTATATGACAACAAGGCCTCAATAGAAACGAGGGTAGGTGAAAATCACTGAGCATAGAATCATTCCAGTGATAGCAATATCATCCTCGTATGATGGAGTTTCGTGTTGAGTACTTGTACGCGGTAAGTGAAAAAGTCAATCTCCATCGGCCGGAAGTTGGAGCCTGAAAATCAGGATGTGTTGTCCATGGCCAGTAATGAGTCGAGGCAGAATGGGATTGTGAACATCGAATCATCTACAGACTCTTGGAGTACGAAAGGGCATGTGCGAAAATTGATGTTGCACATACACGAATAAGAGCTGTAATGTTTTTCACACCATGAGAAACGCGCAACGTTGAATTACACACATTGAATATGCCTCCTTCACCTTTTGCTTCCTTCCCTAACACCCCGCGTCCATCATCTTCACAGAGAAGGCACATCTAACATGTGTATTGAACGTTGTGCATTTCTTGTTGTGTGCAAAACCTCAGTGTTCATTTGTGCATGTGCAAAATGAGTTTTTGCGCATCCCCTTTTGTGCAAAAAGAATCCGTAGACAATTTGATAGGAACAATCCCATTCTGACTCAATTTTTTGCGTGCCATGAACGACATAGCCTGAAAATCGAGGATGAAACTCAGTGGACGTAATCCAACCACTTATATTGAAAGAGCCCAGAAATGTCTCACAAGACCTCCACAATATCAATGTTATGTTATTTCCCGCTATCAACCATGCGTTTCAAAACGTAATTAGTATATATAATAATATAGCTAAAAATAGACAAATGACAAATCAATTCGTTAAACCAAGTGAAGATAAAGTGGGCTATCATGGATGGAGCATGTGAGACATTATCCACTGAGTATCAGTAAATGGCGCAAACCTACCCTCATTGACATACCGTATGCCTACTGCGAATAGTTTTAGAAGCGCCACGAGAGAGAAATAAAAAAGCAGCGGGCTATAAAGCTAAAAATATAGATAAAAGAATGTTGATAGTGGGAGTTTGGCCTTTGAGTTTCTGTACACTGTGCGTATCAGCAAAACTCTTAACAATTTCAGACATAATCGTATAATCAATAATCTACTACAATTAATTGTGGCTGCATTGCTCTCTATTCCGAAATAAAGAATTGCACCGAAGGAAGTAATTCCTGGAGATGCTCAATGAGGGGAAGAAAGTAATGTTTTTGAAATAATCATATCGACGATGCATTCGCAGCGATGCAGCCACAAGAAATGTACAAAATAACCTCATGAATCTTCAAATTTGTCCACGATTGCGATCATAACTGAAGGAAGTAAGAAGGGCCAAGATAAGTAACTAAATGTGAAAGGAAAGTATGGGAAAAGAGGGAAATATGGACAAATTTGGGAATTCATGCAGGTTCACGACTGCATTGATAAAAAGAAAATGAACGAATGAACTAAAATTGGAAGAAACTCTGCCAAGTCAGGGTGTGAGAATATACAATATGCGAATATTCTTCGTTCATTGATAGTCTTATGTTATCGGCAGTCTACTTCTTACTTCCCGACGTTATGATCGCAATCGATCCATCACCATTTCACCTTGCTATTGGTAATGGAAAAATTTATGTTACAGGACTTCAAAGGATCATCATGTACTATACCGAGGAAGGGACCTATACATAAGCTGCACGGAGAAGGCACCATGTACCGAAGACTCCATAAGCGAAGAGGCACACTATTACTCAATAATGGGTGGAGTTTTGTGTGGCGTGAGGCGTGGCGACGCTTTTCGACCCTGATATGTTTCATGAAAGGCCAAGTTTACTAATAAATACAGATGCATTGAATCCTAACACTGATATATTTTTGTTAATTGTTTCCCTTTCTTAAAAAGCTTTACCATATATCTTCATTTTTTTCCCTCCAAGGAAATCATTCCTCCGCTTCGAACATTAGTTAGTGGCGAATAGTAGTGATCCAAAGGAGGGATTTCACAGCTCATCATTTTGTCAAGTTTTCATATTGAAATACACTGGCTTCATTTCCATTGTGACTAGATTGGCAATTGTTCTAAAATACACATATCTAGAACGCAGCATTGAATATTTATCTCATCTCTCCACAAAGCTGCATCTCACTATGATAGTTAGACCCAAGTAGACACAAAGCTCCGCCCATCACTCTGAGGTTTGAACTTCGTGAATAGGCAATACAACAATGAATTCTTTTTGTATACTGCCCCTCAAGTCCACTCTTGCCACTATCTTGTAAAGATGCATTTGATTAGATGTGATAAGAATTTGCAAAAAATTTCAATCAATAATGATGCAAAATTATCGATTTTGATCATTACTTCAGAAAGTAAGGAGGCGCGAACTAACGAGGTCATGGTAGTGGAGAAAAAACTGATGAGATTCAATCTCCATTCTTCGATCTGATTAAATCGCAGCTGTGGTATATTCTTCTCCTGTTTTCAATTTTTTCAAAATTACCTTTCATTTGTATTTTCTACTACTTTATTATACTCACTCCTATTATTTCTATGACCTCCTTGACTGCGTTCATAGCATCATAAATCCGTGACTTCATAGGAAAGCCTTCCTACAGAACATTTGTAATGCTTATTGTCTTTACCTTCATGCGTTATGAATGCAATCGTAGACGAATTTGTCAAAAATGATGGCATTCATCGAGACATCATAACCGCACAGAAATCTATTGTGAAATTATCCGAGTCATGTATAGGAGGCATTTAATTTTTTCCATGAAGATACGCTCTGGGTAAGAATGAGCATTCATTACCACATTGTAGAAGCTGCTATCACCATCCCCTATCTTCCCCACGTAGATCAAATTGTGCATTTCTATGCTATTACAGAATTATTCCTTGATAATCCCACCTTCCATTCTTAGTCAATTTTGTGTATTATTGACTCAATTTGATGAGAATGAGATGAGAAGAATTAGGGGAGAGTAGGACAATACGGACCGTGGGGTCAAAAGGGACCCGGAGAACAAAACAGAACATGTGACTTTCTGCCTTTTTCTAAACTTGATTTGGCTATGAAAGATGAGCTCAAATGAAATAAGATATATAGATCAAACGGTCAAGAGGGGAGGGTGGAAGGTGAATTGAAGTACCAAACGGTCTAGAGAGATGCTGAAAAGTCAAGTCAAGAGTCAGATGGTCTAGAAAGGAGGTTGAAAGGTCAGTTCGAATATCAAACGATAAAGAGTGGAAAGTGAAATGTGGATTCAATGGTCAAACAGTCTAGAGTGGAGGCTGGAAGGTCAATTGAAGCAGCATGCCTGCTGGAATCGACCTTTCAAACTCCCCCCTGGATTGTTTGACTCTTGAATTGTCCTTCCAGATTCGATTCAATAACCGTTTGATCCTTGAGTGAATCGTTCCGCCTCCACCCTAGGCCACTTGACCCTTCCATTGACATTTCAGCCTCTCCTCAGACTGTTTAATCCTTGAATTGACTTACCAGCCCATGCTCTAGACTGTTTGACCAATATCAAATGAAGGACAGCTCGAAATGGGATTTCAGAAGATTTCAGGATACTTCAGAGATTTCACGAAAATTTTATGGGATTTTCAGGATTTGATGGAATCTCTGAGTATCTGAAGATTTCTAGGATTTCAAACATTGCAAAAGATTTCATGAGATTTCATGATGTTTCTCCGCTTTTCATCGATTTTCTAATCGAAAATCCGTGAAAAAAAAGTTGTAACGAACAGGCGTAACGACCAGTTTGTAATAAGAAAGGGCGTATCTCCACACTTACACCCCATTCATTTTTTTCAAAGAATAACACTTACGCCCTTTTCATATTATTTGTTATCCTCATCATAAAATGAAAGGAGCGTTCTCCACACTTACACCCCTTTACGTAAAAAATAACACTTATGCCCCTTTCACATTATTTGTTATGCTCATCATAAAATAAAAGGAGCGTATCTCCACACTTACGCCCCTTTCATATTACATGTGATGCTTATCGTAGGATAAAAGGGGCGTATGTGCTGGAAATACGTCCCTTTCTGATTAACTTTGTGGAACGCCCATTTGTTCCTACA
This sequence comes from Coelinius sp. EB29, assembly GCA_035578325.1. Classification (NCBI taxonomy): domain Eukaryota; kingdom Metazoa; phylum Arthropoda; class Insecta; order Hymenoptera; family Braconidae; genus Coelinius; species Coelinius sp. EB29. The sequence continues at coordinate 4,721,139 of JAOZGT010000008.1, forward strand.
AAAATTGATCATCTAAGATCATTCCTAAAAGGTAGGACATCTAATTCCGAGGAAAAAAAAATACCCCCTTTGTTGTGACCCAAAAAAATGAAAGATTTTCGGCGCTTACGCCCCTTTCACTCTACGGCGATGATATAAAAACAGGATAGGTGTATTTTGATTGTGCTAGAGAAGACATCATGACGAACATTTAGAAAGAAAAACAATCAAATCAATTTAGTAGTTTTTGAGATATTGAAGAAAATAATTTGAGAACGCACAGAAACTTGTAAAACTTCTTAGAAATTTTCAGAAATTCTAGGAATGTTTGGCATTTTTCGAGTAGTCAACTTCTGAGAACTCTCCGACATCCAGGAAACTCGGACGAATAACCTCCATCATAAATTATAGAGAACAAGACTGAAAATTCTGGAAATTTACAGGAATTTTAAATACTCAGGCACTTCGAGAAATTATTAGAAATTTCCCGAAATTTGCTAAATTTTTAACTTTTTTTAAGGATTTTGCCGAAGTATCTCACATTTTGAGAGCTGAAATGGATAGTGCAGATCATAAGTTATAGAAAACGAGAATGAAAATATGGAAATTTACAGGAATTCACGAAAGTCCTTCGATATTTCGAGAACTTATCGGGAATTCGGTGAAATTTGGGACATTGACATAATTTCGATTATTTTTGGGCATTCCCAAAACACTTCACAAATTTTTGGGCATTCCCAAAACACTTCACAAATTTTTCGGATTTTTTCAAAATGCTCCAAAACTTCATTCATAAACTATTTTTGAAGCTGAAAGAGTGGGAATTGTGAAACTTATCAAGGGAGAGATTTCGCGCGTCATAACAAACGTAACAAACAAACAATTGAGACTAGAGGGTGGTAGAGGAAGTGTAATTTCATACAGTTTGAGACTGCCCTCTAGTCCAAATTGTTTGTTGTTACGTTGTTTTGACGCGCAAATTCTCTCCCCAGGGATTGTTTTTACTTTTGTCCCATAGACATAAAAATTCCCACTAGAACAGCATTTCCATGTGAGGGGTCGCGCGAACCCTTACCAACCAATGAGCGTGTGCCCCTCTGAAAAAGGAAAGAACGGTACCGCACGCTGCCTTCGCACCTCGTGTCCGCCATTGTGAGTTCAACAGTCCTTCACGCTACAATGGCTGGTAAGTACCTGTTGACACATACTTATGTTTTCCGAATTATTCGTGAACAGTGGTAACATCTTGAGTATTATAGTAATTCCAATCAAGTGTACAATGCAGTGATTGTGTTAATTGTGTTGATCTCCGATTTTCATGGGGTTGTATAAAAATTAGATCGGGAAGAGAAATGGGGTTAGGTAGTTTTAGAAATATGTTATCTCACGGAATTGACTGATTTGTGTTTCAGGAAATAATAATGATAATCAGCAACACGCTGACCATGATCATGAGGGAAATTTACCTCGTTTCCCCCCCGAGTTGGTGGAAGCCTTCCAGGCGTGGCTCCAGCAAAACGGGGCCCAGGTGAGATCTCAATCATCTACTCAATTGTTCGTTTCCCTCCCATTTTCTAATGAATGAAATTCTTCAATGTTTTTAGATCTTTGAGCAATTTATACCCCAGCACCTCAGGCAACCACCTGCTGCAGACCCTGGACAGGCTGGTGAACGACAACAACCTGATAACCACCAACAGCCTGGTGATATCCAACAGCCTGATGACCCCCAACAGCATGTCAACCCCCCACCTGCTAATCCAGAGCAGGAGGCCAGGGCCCCAGAAGAGGCTGAGGGACTGAACAGGCTCATCCTCGAGGAGCTGAGGCTGTCCAGAGTTGCCAGGGAGAAGGGGGGAGGAAAATGGCGTGGTAGTGAGCACGGTGGAAGGAGGGGAAGAGGCGGGAAACGTGGGAGGGGCGGAAGAGGAGGGGGAGGAGCTGGAGGAGGAAGATATCCTCGTGGATACATTTCTTTTTAGTTGAATAAAAACTTAAAAAATATTAGAATCATAAATATAAAATGAATAAATAAATAAAAAATGATCCTTGTCTAATTCATTGATTTTTTAATGGAAAAAGAAACTAAAAATAATAATTTTTTCGCCCCGGCGGGCGGAAAGTGCACACTTCCCTCCCGCTACGCGGGAGGGAAATCTGACTTCCCGCCCACGCCGGGGCGAAAAATTCGATTCTAACCACGGAATGTAAAATAAAGGATCCCTACCCACGTGCTTATCAACCTCGCCTTCGGCTCGGCTGATAATTCTGCACGTGGGCAGGGATCCCTTATTTCACCTCCCTAGGTTAGAAATATACTATTGAATTGATGTCACTTTGGAGTAGCGAATAGCGGTATTTCTCAGACGGGGTGGAAGTGAGTAGTTGATGATAGTTCATTCATAGTTCATAGGTCGGTAATTAGGTCCTAACATGCTCATATAAATTATGATAAGAATGGTTATTCAGACGCGTGATTTGGTCGACATGTTCATGATAATATCAACATGGATGTTGTGATATCCGGTTACAAGTCCTGTCATTTATGATTTAGACAAGTATTGTCATCTCTCTCAGTTTCTGAAATATTCTCTAAAAAAAAAAAAAAGTAGAATTCCTCCAAAAAGTGGAAAAAAATAGAAGAGACTTCAAAAAATAAAATTGGAAGGTGGGGGGGGGGGGGAGATGAGAATAAGAGAGATAAAGGAGTATGCATCTCTCTTTGTTTGTGAACTATTGCCCAAAGAAGATTATCTTGTAAAAATCATTCATCCCCTATTCTCACCTCCCCCCTTCCTATTCTACCATCTTCCTATATCTGATACTATTTCCATCTATAAAAAGTTTTTCTAAGAAGGAAGGGGCCGAATAGTTTTTTATTTCGATTTTGCTTGCATTAGATCCTGTCATTATCAATTATTTTTCACCGCTATGATATGCATTATTTTTTATAGCATAAAATATGTTATAAATATAAAATATGTTGAAATATGTTTTCAAGATATTTATAAAAAATGATTTTACTAGAAAAATCCCCGGAGATGAAAGATAAAAAATCAACTCTGATGTCCGGGCCATATTTTTGAAGAAAAAATTATGGGAAAGGAGAAAAAAAAATAAACTTTGATCTTACAAAATAAAAAATAAAATACTGTTTATAAGATATTCTTCTGAGAAAACCAATAAGATAGCCCGGGCAGTACTTTTTTTTTTCTTTATTTTTACTACTAGGGTCCCTAGAATTGACCCAATTCCCTCCAAATTATTATCATTTAGGGGGTGACTAATTACAAGTCACAGGAGGGTTGAAAAAATCTGAACTTGGGGTCAAATGAAAGGTCATAACCTCCCACATGTCGGTAATTAGGTCTGAAAGGGTAATCATGTTCATTTAGAGGGTAATTATGCGATTATAATAAAGTCTGAAGTTCCCACCGTTCCTCCTCCAGTATCGTTCCACTTTGTTCCACATGTCCAATATGGCGGCCAATTTCCACTTGCAAAAAAACCCTTACCATAATTCACACAGATACAACACACCCTTCAGACCTAATTACCGACATGTAGGAGGTTATGACCTTTCATTTGACTCCAAGATCATATTTTTTCAACCTTTTTGTGACTTGTAATTAGTCGTCCCATAAATGATGATAATGAATTTCTTACAACGAAAAAAGAGGGGGACAAAATTAGGCACCCTAAATTCAACACTACTGCACGGTCCTGATAAATTATCCTATTCTGCCAGTTTCGCTGTTACCGACAGGGTAAATTTTGATATCGAGCTTCCAAATCCGCCGCAAACCATGGGGGGGTAAAAGGCAGAAAAAAAGTCACCAGTCGAGCAGGCCGGGCCTTAAATTCGTGCTAGTTGCTCTCGAATTAAAACAAAGTGAATGTTTATCATTGGAACCGTATAAATAAAATCAAGAAGTGACTCATTTTCATGGAGGATTAATTAATCATCTAGAAGTGATTGAAGTGGTTAAAAGCTGATGACACATGATGAATAAATTGAAATCTGCTATTTTTCTGTCTTTAAGAGGTTATCACGGTAAAAGGCCTCGAGGAAGCCGATTCAGACCTTCGAAACCGGTCTTAACTGAGAAACAACTCTATCCCGATTCCCATGATTATGATGAGCCCGATGAGGCTGATTTTGATGATGTGGAGAAGGATGAGGCTGATTTTATGGGGGCAAATCAAACTTACAGGGAACACATGCGGTAAATAAAATTGCTAAAGCTCTGGATTATACTTGGAAGTAATTGGGGCATAATGGGTCCTCTCAAAGATGAAAAAAGGCCCATTTTGCCCCGTGTATCTATTTCTTCAGCAAATCTACTCAGATCAGATTCAGTTTTTTGAGGATATTTTTGAATTTGAAGGAGATAGAGAAATCTTTATGAGGACCTTTTTAGTAAAGCCTACTGAGAGCTTCAAAAAAGGTCATTCCAAAAATTTTGATATCTTCATTAGATTCTGAGATATTCGAGAAAAAGTAAAGTCCAGTGTTGAACTCATTTTGTTTCACAATGATTTAATCGATGAATATCTTTGAATCTAAGGGATATATAACGATTTTAATGAAGACCTTTTTTGTAGCTCTCATTTCGCTCTACAAAAAAAATCCTCATGAAAATTTTTATATCTCCCTTAGATTCAGAGATATCCGTAGAAAAGTGATTCAATATTTTATTTTCCAGAGAACAACGTTTTGAGAGAGAAAAACTAAAAATGAGGATAATTGCGAGAAAATATTTTAAACCAGAGGATCCAAATTTTGTAACGTGGAGTGAAAAAATGCAGATAAAATCTCTACACGAGAAAGATCCATTGGAGTGGTCTGTGGAGAGACTCAGCGAATCATTTCCAGCACTTCCAGACACAATTCGTAGAATTATTCGTGCAAAATGGCTTCCAAAAAATGCTAAAACTGTTTTAAAATACGATGAAAAAGTCATAGATAACTGGAATAAATTTAAAAGTGGAAATATTGCAATTAGCCCTAAACTCGAGGCTCATTTACAACAATTTAAAGGACGAAAAATTGAAGCTGCTGATTTGGAAACAATAGCTGAAAAATTTATCAAGCCAAAGCCAGTTTTTCCAGATCCTCAAGCAACTCTATTTACTTCTATGATTCGAAATTTTATTGCACCCTCAGAGGTTCCAAACAGTGTTCCTCGCCTCTCAGATGGAGAAAAAAATGATAAAATTCGTTTTTCAAAGTTAAATATTCGAGGTAACGAGAGAATCAATTTTGATACCTTCATGAAATCTACTGTTAATGAAATTTCTAATTCTGAGAATTTGAGTTTGGAAGTTCAGTTATTAGTTGATGAATATAAAAAAGAGAAGGATAATGAGACTTTAGAGAATTTTGAGAGAAAAATTGAAGATAAAAGGCTTGAAAATACGAATGAAATTGTTAAAAATGAAAAAAATTGTGAAAATACGAGAGAAATTGTTCTATTTGATGCAGAAGATGATAAAAAAATTGTAGCAAGAGATGAAAATCCTAAAGATTCGCAAATTGGAGAGAAAATTGAGGAGATTAAAGAGGTGGGAGAGGTGAAAAAATCAGTAGAGAAAAAAGTTATCCATGTAGATGTACCCAAATTGAATATAGAACAAGACAGTTTAGCTACTGGAATTATCGAATGGAAGAAGAAGGAAATTTGTGGAGCAGAGGATTATCCCAAGTTCATAAAAATTCCGAAGAATAAGGCACAGAAACAAATAACGTTCAGAGTTGAGGATCGTTATTATGACTGTGATGGTGAATTTTTGTACAGAGTTCCCGGATTAAAGTCGATGTAATAATTTTTTTTTTCTCATTGAAATGTACATAATTTATGGAGAAATAGTGAATAAATTTGGTTCAATATTGAATTGAATTATTTTTTCAATAATAAAATTGATGGTAATAGTAGTGAATTATTTGTAAAATAAATAAATAAATAAAGTTGATTTGACTCACCGGCGTTGGATGAAAACAACAGCTACATTTTCCATGGATTCGAATCCTCCCGAATGCCTTCACACTGCAATCCATGGGATTTGATCCTCTCGAATGCACTCGTACTCGCAAAATAATTCACTGTATCTCCACTAATTACGAATAATAAACTAAATAAATTCCCTGAATGAAAAATTGCCACAATAATCATCACAACACAACCGAAAAAAAAAAATTATAATTTCTCTGAATTTTACTATTTTCCCTATGACAATTGACACTAGAATTACTCTAAATATAACTGCACTTGTTAAACACTCGGAATAATACTCATTGAAGCACTCAAAACACTACAAACGACTGTTTGTAAACAGACAAAGGCTACTTGCCGCCATTTTGAGCCCTTAAGTCCATTATCACAATAATAATCTCAAATATCGCACGATGTAAATTATTAACTCGATAAATATTTTTGTCACACGAAAAAATCACCACAGGCTCTCTCAACAGAGTCAAATATTTTATTTAAACAACCGGCATCGGCTCGTACATAAGGTACACATGACCAATCCACTGTCCTCACACACCACACGTCCACTGAATTGACAATTTACGCGTACCGGCACGAGAGCAAAAACTTCCGACATGTTGCCACGACGAGAGCCCGTGGCGTATTGACTCGACTCTGAGGTGGCGTCAACTGGGGGACTCTCCGAGCCACGCGCATGCGCACAACAAGATAGTTCGGAATAAATCCGCTAGATAGAGCTACCAGTTGAATTATTCCCAACGAGTCGCCCAATCTCCCTAAAATCACATTTATCACGGTGTTTCGGGTATCAGAGAGCATCTGATTGGAAATAAAAAAAATTTTCCGATTAATTTCAATGCAACCACCGTCCCAATTGTCCAACATGGACTTGGGTAACTGGGGAAAATATCCAAAAGAATTCAATCCAGCTATCCACGGACCCTATGATCCTGCCAAGTACTATGGAAAAGGTAGGAAAAATCATCTTGTTGAATTCTCAAATTATCCCAATAGTATCCTGATATTTAATTCGTTTATTTCAGCTGACATTCCATTTGGTCAAGTAAAAATCAGTGAACTTGGTGCATGGTTCGGTCGCCGTGAGAAAGGACCCATTCGTCTAGCTCAAATGATCAGCAGAGGTAAAATAATTGAAATACTCGTGATACCAGTGCGCCATGTTGCCAAAATATGTTGCATAATAGATGAGAATAATTTAAAAATTATGAGTTTAAAAATAAATATATGTTTTTCATTGTTTTATCTAGCTTACTGGCGTTGGCAGCATAAATATGTCTTACCCAAGAAATGTGGGGTTGCTCCATTTTTCCAAGTGACAGTGGCTGCCATGATATTCTTCTATACCATCAATTACCCAAGAATCAGTAAGTAGCAAAATCGTCAAGTTATAATTTTGCTATTATCTCCGGAAGGAAAGGTTTTATGAGGAAATATCAATAGACATTTTTTGTAGCAAATTGAATCTTCTACAAAAAATGTCTCTTGACATTTTTCTCTAAAATCGATAACTACCGAGATAATGGGATATTTTAAAAAATGTAGAAAATTGAATTGTTCACAAACGTTTAATCACATTATTAATGAATTTGTAATCCACAACAATACTTAGAAGTGGAACGATTGTTATAACTTTAATAATAACACTGTTCTTTTATCATTTTTCAGAATGGCACGGATATTACAAATACCACTAAACAATGAACTTACGTCAAGAATGAATTTTTAAAAACGTAGAGTTCGATGTTGGCGAGTTAAACTAGTTGTTCAACTCCACTGCGCAAGTTTATTTCAATGAAATTGTCGTGTAATTATACTGATAAATAAAAACATCGTATTACAATTATGATATTGTGAGTCTTTTTTAAACAATTATATCGTTAATTAAATAAGTAAATCAGTAATTTATCAATTATTAAATCATCTCGATAACGAGTGATTTGAGAAGAAAATGTCAAGAGACCTTTTTTATTGGAAATATAATTTTCTACAAAAAAGGTCTTCTGTCATTTTCTCCTAAAATCACTCGTTCACCAGATAAATCCACAATTATTTCCACTCATCAGATTCACTTAATTACCACATCTCATTAAACACGTGATTATCTCGATAACGATTAATTCTACATGAAAATGTCAAAAGACCTTTTTTACAGAGAATTTTCTCATCTACAAAAAAGGTCCTCTGATATTTATCTCTAAAACCACTGATTCTCATGATAAATAAACAATTAATAAACATTACCGAATTGGTAAGTTTTCATGAAGTTTATTGTAAATTCATCTTAATAATTCAATATCCCAACAAACTCAAATCTGATTGGTGTAACCCTTCCCTCATTTACCCACTGAATTGGCCAATCCGGTCATAATCAAGGGACAAAACTGAGGTTCACCAGCAATATGGCTGTCAGTATAAATTTGATGCTTGTAACATGCCTTTCTCTCCGAAAAATTGCCAATTACATACGTACGAATGTATTATCAAGTTATTATGTTATCGTGATGTGACTAACAGTGATCAAATTGAGTGGGAAATAGCAATGAGGGTCAGTTGATCAATTTTAAAATTGATTATTCATCGATACAACAGATAATAAACACAGGTGGGGACACTGAGTTTATTTTTATTTTATCAAATCAAAATTTGGCATTTTTGGTGCAACACAAGGCGTCTTATTCTTGTTTGTATCCTCCATATTGCAACGTATTGATGAAAAAAAAAAAAAAATTTCATCCAATTTAATCAAATTAGAAACCAATGATGGTATTGTATTGTTGTACGTATAGCCTATTCAGATTTTTACGTTTTGAATGCTCAAGACTTTGATAATTTCTCAATTGCTCAGAGCCGGACTCGAACCCAGGTCCATCACGGATTCCTCTCATCCAGCCAAGCGCCTTTAACCACTTGGCCAGTGTTGTCGGTAATGGGAAAGCTATTATTTCTTCGTATATACAGCTGGAAAATATATTTGAGCTCATTCTTTTTTTTTTTAACCTTTCACTTTTCCTGGCGAGTCCAGTCGTAGCGTCACTATCAACTCCCCACTTATGTTTATGATTTGATGAGTGAGAATGTCATATGGGTTTTACAGTTATATAGAATTTTTATTCAAATTAGCCTTTCATCGGTTTAATTATTTAGAGATTCGCATTCAAAATGGAATTCAGAGGTTTATTAATTTTTTATATTGTTCATAAAGAGGAATTTTCTTCATTTTTTTCAATTCTATAGAGATTTAGTAAAATTAGATGAGTTAACAGAGTTTTTGGTGAGGCCCTTTTTTATAGAGCACATTGAGATCTAGAAAAAAGGTCATTGTGATGATTTCGCTATCTCCTCTAGATTCCAAGATAATCATGAAAAACTGTTTATGAAAATGATAAAAAAGAGTCAATAAAATTTTTTTAAATTGTTTACAGGACCTTTTCAACATTCTCACCACATAAATAAAAATAATGGCATCAAGGTATGTACATATCCCCCCCTCCCCAAAAACAAACCTGAATATTGACATGACCGTTCTCTTCATTAATTTATCCTCTCCAATTGTATCAACAGACTCGACCGACTGTTTATTCTATTAGAAACTGGTACAAATCCAGTGACAAAACGAGCTGCTGCACAGCAATTAGGTGAAGCCCAGCGTCTCCATCCCCACGAGTTGCACCACCTTCTCGGTAGGGTATCAGCCCTTCTAAAATCCCCCCAATGGGACACAAGAGTCTCAGCAGCACAAGCAATCCAAGCAATTCTAGCTCAAGTGCCAGTTTGGGATCCCGAGCCAATAGAAAAAAAGCCTCTCGATGAAACCAATGGAAAACGTCAAAATGATAATCATAAAAATCGTTTAACCCTCCAGGGTTTTGATATGGGTCAAGTATTAGCTAAAAGTTCACATTTAACTGGCTCTGAGGGTAGTGAATATGATCTTGTTATTGCTGAGGGTGATCATAATAATCTACAGTCCCAGGGTAATCAAGTTTTAGCTGCTAAATTGGGTATTCATCCAAGATTAATGGGAGTTGATCCCTCGGATTTATTTACACCAGAGGATCTTACTATTCATTCACAACCACCTCAGACATCGAGAATGTCCATTGATGAGACACTCAGAGAGCCTGGAGGTCTGAGTAATCGTGAAATGAACAGAGCAAGACGTAAAGCTAGACAATCAATGTCTAAACAACGATCAAGAGAGCCTGATGAACAAGAACAAAGTGAAGCTATGAGGAAAAAAATAAAATTGGAGGATGTTACACCTCTTGAGGCTGTTGGTTATTATGAGGGAAAGAGTACAGAGGCTGTATCAGCTGGTGCTGTACCTGATGGTACAGGATGCTGGCCAGATAGTGCCATGGATTGGCCACTTGAGGTATTTGGTGAGAGTCTTTGTCAGGATTTATTCAGTCAAAAATGGGAGATTCGTCATGGTGCTGCTACAGCACTCAGGGAACTTGTGAGAATTCATGGGAGAGGGGCTGGAAAATCTAGGGATCAGACTAAAGAGGAGATGGAGGAGAGTAATCGAAGATGGGTTGTGGACGCAGCCCTTCGTCTCCTCTGCGTTCTGGGTCTGGACAGATTCGGTGATTTTGTCTCTGACCAAGTAGTAGCCCCAGTACGTGAGACATGTGCCCAAGCTCTAGGCTCCCTGGTATTACACATGCCACCCACAACAGACACAGGTGTCCTGGGAATTTTGAAAGTAATGCTAAAACTCTTGGAACACGATGAATGGGAAGCTCGTCACGGCTCCCTCCTTGCCCTCAAATATCTCCTGGCAGTACGAGACGATCTTCTGGACCAGCTCCTTCCCCAGGCTTTTCCAGCAGCAATGAGAGGTCTTGCAGATCCAGTGGATGACGTTGGAGCAGCAGCAGCAAGTGCCCTTATTCCAGTAGCCTCATCCCTCCCAAGACTCCTGAAACCCCAAGAACTTCAGGCAGTAGTAGCTCGCCTCTGGGAACTTCTTCACGAGCAAGACGATCTAGCAGCAGCTTGCAACAGTTTCATGGGCCTTTTAGCAGCAATCCTCTCTCTACCAGCAGCTCGTGCCTGTCTCTCACCCCAACCCCTCTCCAAAGTACTCCCCCGACTGTGGCCCTTTCTATCCCACGCAAGCTCCAGCGTACGCAAAGCCACTCTCCAAACCCTCCAGACCCTAACTGGCGAGGACACTGATCACTTTGAAAATCGTAAAGATCGTTGGGGTGGTGAAGAAGGTGGAATTGTCCTCCAGGAAGCACTTCGTCATGTATTCCAAAGAGTCCTTATTGAGCATGTACCAGCAATTCAAGAAGTTGCTGAAAGTGTCTGGGAGAATCTAGTAATTAGAAGTGATCTGGAACAACTTCTTCATGCAGCATGTCCTTTAGTAAGTACATGGTTATGTCTAGCAATGCAACCAGATCATGCACCCTTCAATCCAACTCTTTTGAATCCCATTATACCCTCAAATCTTCAAAAAATTCCAAAACAAACCAATGGAGATGGACAATCAGACTCAAGCTGTTCATCCCTCAGCACAACTGGTAAATCATCATCAGAATTAAAAGTATATATCGGTGGAATTGAAACAGTACCACAAAATATAAGACTATCAAATACAGTACGTGCAAGAATAATGGCATCAAGAATGCTTGGTTTACTATCAAAATATGTTGTTAAACCAGCACCTGGTGTTATTTATACACCAGATATACCAAGTCCAGGTGTTTGTTATGCACGTGTACTATTAGCACATTTAGCATCACGTTCAGCACTACAAAGAACAGTTGTTGGTTTAACAATAGCCCATTGGGCATCACTGGAGCAACCAAAACCACCAGAGATACCTGATGTACTGAGAGATAAATTATTAGGATGTTTGAATGAGTGTGTCTATTACGATGAAATTGCTGGCTCATTCACTAGACTTCTTCACGAGAGTAAAGACTATATTGCTACATTGAAACATTATAAATTATCAATACCAGTGGATATTGATAGTACTGGTACAAGTGTATTGACACTTGATCAAATAACTGGATTAGCTGGTAAATCAATTGGTAGTATACAGTTAATATCATCAACTGGTAATTCACCACAAAATAAATTAAAACCAAAATTAATAACTGAACTTGAGGAAAGAAGAAAAGCACTTGATATTGGTGCAACAAATACTGGACAACAGCAACAATATCTAAATACAATGTCAATGGCAGCATTAGCTGGTGCTGCAACAATGTTACATTGTTTACCAGAATCACCAAGACCATTGAATCCACTTGTTAAACCACTTATGGAGGCTATCAAACGTGAAGATGATGAGGATCTTCAAAAATTAGCTGCTAAACATTTATCACATCTTGTTGATTTATGTACTGAAAGAATACCATCACCAAATACAAAAATAATAACTAATCTATGTACATTTTTGTGTTCAGACAGTGAATTTACACCAAGAGTTGGTGATAATGAGACTGATCAATTTGATGGTATTTTAACACTGAATAATCGTCAGAGACATGCAGAGAGAGTTACTTATACAAGGGGCACTGGTATTGGTGGTATTGGTGGTGGTAGAGGTCCTGGAAGGCCACCAGCAACTGATATACCACTTGAAGAACTTTTGGCATATGAAGAACCAGAGGCTAAAGCTTCTAGAACTAGACGAAGAGGTGCAACTCTAGCTTTAACAGCTATATCGAGTTTAATTGGTGGTAATTTGGACAAGAGATTGCCACATCTTTGGGACATTATGGTGGTGAAGAATCAGAGGAATGAGGTGAAGATTGAGGAAGAAAGTGGAGATGTTCAGAGAGAACATGTAAATAATATTATTTTTGGTCTTCAAGTTTTGGAGATTGTTTCACCTAGTCTTGATAGATCATTGCTGGTACCAGTTTTAGATTGTTTACCACATTTGTGTTCATTGTTGGAACATGAGTACAAGGGAGTGAGGCATATGGCTGCAAGGTGTATAGCCACTTTGGCTGTTATTGATACTGTAAAAACAATGGATATTGTTGTTAAATTGGTTGTACCTCTGTTGGAGGTGTGCAATTCTGGTGAGGCAAGTGCTCATATTTTGACTACACCAAATGATGTTGATGTTAGGAGGCAGGGAGCTGCTGAAGCACTTACATGTATTGTGGATAGTCTAGGGGTCAATGTTGTACCTTATGCTGTATTGTTTATGGTACCATTACTTGGAAGAATGTCTGATCAGAATTATGCTGTGAGATTGGCATGTAATGCTACTTTTGCTACATTGGTACAACTATTACCACTGGATCCAGGGGCTATTTCTGATCCACCTAATCTTGTGGAGGAGAGGGCACAGGAGAGAAAATTTTTGGAACAGTTGTTGAATCCTAGGAGTATTCCTGATACCATATTGACGATTCCAGTTGCTGCAGAATTGAGATCTTATCAGCAGCAGGGACTCAATTGGCTTGATTTTTTGAATCGGTATAAGCTGCATGGGGTACTCTGTGATGACATGGGATTAGGTATGTTGATTTTTGTTTGGTTTATTTATTGTAGAGAATTGAATAATTTGTGATTGTTGGGTTTCAAGAGAATTTCGTTAGGTTCTTTTATGACAAAATGAAGGATATTTCGGGAATTTTTAATTTCCTTGAAAACTAAAGGAGATAGCGACTTCTCGTCTTTTGCAATCGATTTCTGAGATGATTTGACCTCTGGTTGGTCCGAAACCCAAAGCCTGACACGCCAGAAACCCGTTTTTCTATGTTTAATCAGCCAAAAAGAGAAACCAAAATTTTCAAAAAATCCAACTCTTTAAAATTTCACAATTTCCAAAGATTAAAAAACTGCAACATTCAAATAAATCTTTAAAATTAATTCATTTCCAGGTAAAACTCTCCAAACGCTGTGCATCTTAGCCCTAGACCACCACAGAAATCCTAAATCTCCCCCAAGTCTCGTAATTTGTCCCCCAACCCTAACCGGTCACTGGGTCTACGAGGCTGAAAAATTTTTCCAACAAAATGACCTATCAGTGATACAATACGGTGGATCACCCCCTGAGCGTGAAAAAATACGTCCAAAAATAACAAATTATCGTCTAGTCGTAGCAAGTTACGATATTGTTCGTAAAGATTTAGAATTTTTCGAAAATATCCAGTGGAACTATTGCGTTCTCGATGAAGGACACATAATAAAAAATGGTAAAACAAAATCAGCAAAAGCAGCTAAAAAATTACATGCCTATCATCGATTGATTCTATCAGGCACACCAGTCCAAAATGATGTCCTAGAACTCTGGTCACTATTTGACTTTCTAATGCCTGGTTTCCTAGGAACTGAAAAACAATTTGCTGCTAGATACTCTAGGCCAATATTAGCATGTCGTGAGCCAAAAGCTGGCCCCAAAGAGCAAGAAGCTGGTGCTCTAGCTATGGAAGCACTTCATCGTCAAGTTTTACCATTTTTATTGCGTAGAAATAAAGAAGACGTATTGAAAGATTTACCACCTAAAATAACACAAGACTACTACTGCGATTTATCCCCATTACAAAAGAGCCTCTACGAAGATTTTAAAACACGTCATTCAGCTAATTTAATACCCACAACATCATCAACATCATCACCAACAAATCCACCGAGAGGTCATGTTTTTGAGGCTTTGAGATATCTGAGAAATGTATGCAATCATCCAAAATTAGTACTTGGTCCTAAACATCCACTTTATCATACAATTTGTGGACAAATGAAGGGGCAGGGTACTAGTCTTGGTGAGATTGAGCATGGAGCTAAATTATTGGCATTGAAACAATTATTGTTGGATTGTGGAATTGGGGGAAATCAGGCTGTACAGAAGGCTCAGGCTGCTGTCACTGAGGGACAGGGACAACAGCAGCTTGTTAGTCAGCACAGGGCACTTATTTTTTGCCAGCTCAAGGCCATGTTGGATATTGTGGAGAAGGATCTTTTAGCTGTACATTTATCATATGTCACGTATTTGAGATTAGATGGAGGGGTACCAGCTACTCAGAGACATGCTGTTGTAGCTAGATTCAATGCTGATCCTTCTATTGATGTACTGTTATTGACAACTCAGGTGGGTGGACTTGGTCTCAATCTCACGGGTGCTGATACTGTTATTTTTGTGGAGCACGATTGGAATCCTATGAAGGATCTTCAGGCTATGGACAGAGCACACAGAATTGGACAGAAGAAGGTGGTTAATGTTTATAGGCTCATTACCAGGGCTACTGTTGAGGAGAAAATCATGGGACTGCAAAAGTTTAAATTACATACGGCTAATACTGTTATTTCTACGGATAATGCTGCTTTGGAGACTATGGGTACTGAGCAAGTGAGTTTTTTTTTTTTTGTTTTTCTGGGGTTATCTTTGGAGGGAAGGAGTTTAGGAAAATTTGTCAAAAGACATTTTTTGTGGAGAATTTTGTGGGCTACAAAAAAGGCCTCTTGACATTTTTCTCTAAAATCACTCCTCATCGAGATAATTCAATATTTAACGTGAATTTATTTGTTCGCAGTTATTAGACTTATTCTCATTGGACAATGGAAAAGAGAAAAAGACCGATGAGCTTGGAATACCCAGATCACTCGGTAATGTACCCGGATTGAGTAAAACAGTGTTGGAAATACTGCCAGAACTGTGGGAACAACAGCAGTACGAAGATGAGTATGATCTTGACTCATTTTTATTGACACTAAAGGGAAGCAACAATTGATGACAAAACAAAAATAATTATAAATTAAGAATAAAACAATTACAACGATGTCAAGTAAATGGCAGCCATTTAACTGTCAATTAAGACAACAATCCTATTATCTATGGTCAAATCAATGATAAAATTTAAGAACATAATTAATTAAGTGAGTAACTATTAATCATTCTTCTTTGTTTCTTTATTTATAATAATTTATGAAAAAAAAACAAGAAAAATTTCGTATTTGTACCAGAAAGAATTTGTTGTTTTTTTTTTTTTTCAATTTTTCATCTCCAAATTTCTGTAGTGAAAAAATATTTTCATTAGTTTTCTTAAAACATTTCGGAATCTAAGAGAGATAATGAAATTTTTGATAAGACCTTTTTTGCAGAGTGAAAAAAAATCTATAATAAAGGTCCTCATAAAAATTATGATATCTACTTTAGATTCATAGATATTCAAGTTAATATCATCAGTACAGAAATTTAATTCTCACATATTTCCTTAAAATCAAAAACTCCTGGTAACTGTCACCGTAAAAAAGTTACATGTCCATGAGAACACGAAAAATGTTCTTTAAAACCTAGTATTACCGAACAGAAAGTCAATCACTCCTGAAAAATCAAATTATCTCGATACCAAGTGGTTCAATGAAAAAATATCAAGAGATCTTTTTCCTTGTAAATTAAATTCTCTACAAAAACCCTCTCTTGACATTTTCCCCTAAACCCCTACATTTTCTCGATAATTCCAAAATTCAAAATTGAAAATTCTGTAAATCCTACAATTTCGCTTTAGGATCAATATTACCAGCAGCAAAAACATTAAAAGGATCCAAATGTGCCTTAGTAGCTCTATAAAGTGCCACTCCAGCTTCACCAACAGCATCTGGATAAAATTTAGCCCTCATTTTTCCTACCCCATGATGATGTGAAATTGATCCACCACTCGCTAATATTTCAGCCCTAGCATTCTCCTCAATAGCTTCATAAGTCTCAACAGGATTACTCTGTCCCAAATAAGTAAAACCAAGATAAAAATAGATGCAACATCCAGCATCATAAGTCTGTGTAACACGACAGGAAATTAAATAATGAGTTATTCCTCTCTCTTTGCAATCCCTTCCAACCCTAGACTTGACATTATTACAGAGTGACAGGGCACGTGACCAGGGTACAGATGTCTCAAACGACTCAGCAAGTACACCAAATTCAAGCCCAAAATCCCTTATATAAGCTATAACAAATGTTAGAATATAACCACGTTCTCCATTACTATCACCAGCTGCTAATCCACCATATTCCTTAGCTATTCCATAAATTTTTTTCTCTTGTCTAGCAACATCATTAGCATCATATCCCTCAAATAACAATGTAGCAACACAAACACTTGTCCATTTGAATCCCTTGATTTTAGTGACATAAGCCTGTTTCATTGTTTGCATTATTTTATCACCAATGCCATACTGCGGTCTCAATGCTTGACCAAAGTTAAATTGTTCATTGTCCATTAAACGTATACTTGCTGGTTGACAACGTTGTTTAGCAACTTCTCTCATAGCATCAACTCCACATTGAAAATTTGGAAATATAACTGATCCGTATTTAACAATTTTTGGCAGAGGACGAATTTTTAATACAACTTCTGTTATAACACCTAGAGTACCTTCAGAGCCAAGAATCATGTGATCAAAATCTGGACCACTGGAGATTCTTGGTACTTGGCTATTGCGTTCTAATGTTATGGATGAGTCATCAGTACGACCTGTTACCATTCTAACGCGTATTAAGAGGTCCTCTATGTTGCCATAGGTGTTTTTTTTCATTCCACTTGCACGTGTCGCTACCCAACCACCCAAACTGTAATTGAAATTAATTTTTTTTGTTTATTATTCATTTATCTCGGGAATTGAGGGGTTTAGGAAGAAATGTCAAAAGAGATTTTTTAAAGGGAATTTAATTATCTACAAAAAAGGTCAAAATTGATTCTGTTAATTATGCAATTATCTCGATAACGAGTCATCCTAGAAGAAAATGTCAAAAGACATTTTTTTTTAGAGAATTAAATTCCCAACAAACAATGTTTCTTGACATTTTCTCTCAAAACCTACCATTATCGAGATAATTGAATATTTCAAATGTGGTGAATAGTTAAAATCTCAAAAATCTCGTCACCTGGAAAATTCATAAGAATCAGGCTCATGTCCAGTTGTAAAACCTTTCAGTCTCAACTCCCTCTCAAGATCCTGTCCAATAATACCAGATTCACAACAAGCAACAAGATTATCCCTATCAATCCAGAGTATTCGATTCATCTGTGATGTATCGAGTGAAACAATTGTTCTTCTCTCATTAATTGGACAACTTACTGCCCTACTGACACTAGTACCACCCCCAATGGGTATACAAGCAACCCCATACTTAACACATATCCTAATAATTTTTTCCACATCATCATGACACTCTGAAACAAAAAATTGTATTAACCCCTGAACTTTGTCTCGACCCTCGTTAATTAATTAATTTTTTTTCCCTCAATTATTCTCCAGAAAAACACAAGTTTTTGTTTATTTTTCCTCGTCGAAAAATTTACATTTATAAATAAAAGAAAGAATAATATATTCAAATTAATTACGCTGAGGTCAACACAATCTACCTGATGACGTAATTCATACTAAGAACATTCGTCATTTCTGATAATATTGGCTCTCTACTTACTTTACAGGATAATTATTGTCATATCTTATCGTTGTAGACAGTTTTAAAATGGAGTACGTAAAGAAAATGTACTATTTTACTTGAACGTATTTTTTTTCAGTCAAGTTAGTAAAATTTGAAATTTATCAATCTCTAATTTTCCATTTTTCTCAGGTACAAATAATTCTAGAAAAAAATGTCAAGAGACCTTTTTTATTGGAAATTCAATTATCTAAAAAAAAGTCTCTTGACATTTTCCTCTAAAATCACTCAATCTCAAGATAATTCGATATTTAGAATAATTAAGGATATTAATTTAATTAATAACATACTTGGCCAAAGAACAATATCAGGTATTCGTTCAATATTTCCTCTTTTCAATTCATAAATTTCTCTCAGCGTATGCCCATGTGCTCTGAAGAGTCTATCCATTCCATCAATAGAATAGGTAATTTTTAATTCTTCAATTGCATCGATAAATTCACTAGAAACAATTGGCTCTGGATATTTATCTGGCATTGGTTGTGCCGGTGTTCTATTCTCCAAATCAACTCCAAAAATATCTTTCACCCATTGGGTAAAATATGGCAATTGTAGATTACCAATTGGATACCTTAAATAACAAATAACATAATATTGAAAAAAAAAAATTATCAATAGTCAATTAAATTATCTCATTACGTAAAGAAATATCATTGAGTAAATAATTGAGATTGAAAAGTGATCTTCGAGACATTTTTAATGTATTCACTTACTCACAATTGTGAATAAACCATTCGCTAATTTGTTTTCGTCATTTCTTGGTGAACAAATGCTAATGTTTCTCAAAAAGGGAAACTTATTTATTCAAGTATTATGACATCAGAATATTTTGTGTCAAGTATTTTATTTTTTTAACGTTCAACGACAGGAACAAATAGCAAAAATACTCGAGTGCTAATTATCGTATGGAAATTTTTTTTTTTTTAAGATGTTTTCACTTTTTGTCTTTGTATGGAGAGTTTGCGTGACAGAAGGACAAATTGAGAATTTAAATTGTGTTTTTTTTTATTCAGTTCTAAAGGAAATGTTTTGAATGAATATCATTGTTGGGTAATTCATTAGCAGAGTTGTAAATTATAATTAGTGATATTTTAATTTTATATTATCTCGTAAACGAGTGATTTTGGAGGAAAATGTCAAAAGATGTTTTTTGTGGAGAATTGAATTTTTTATAAAAAGTGTCTCATGACATTTATCCCTCAAATCACTAATTATCAAGATAATGTACATTTAAGAATATTGACTTTTCTTCGGTTTTACAACTTCATTAATAACTCAATATTCTTATTTTAATAGTTATTAAATTATTCAATGGATTTGCTCACCTCGATCCAGTAAACTCAATGACCATTTTGTCATTAACACGAAACTCTGAATCTTTGTAGCCCCAGCCATTCCACTTGAGTAATTCTTGCCTAAAATGAGCAAAAAATATAATAAATTCAATTGATCCACATTGATACCTAAACTGTCAGCTGCAGGGTAACGTTTTCCACCCCAAACAAGACATTTTCGTTATGTTTATCGATCGATTCATCAAACTGGGGGAGGTAAAATGTCTCGATGACTCACTCATGTCTGTTAATTATCCATTTACCTCCTAAGCCAGTAATTTTAGAGAAAAATGTCATAAAACCTTTTTTATGGAGAATTCAATCCTCCACAAAAATTTTTTACGTGTCACTATCAAATTTTTTGTTGATTAAGGGTTTTTCTCTAAAACCACTAATTATTGAGATAATCAGCATGAAGGAAACCGTAAAAATTCAAAAAAAAATTCTATCATCATCAAAGATATTTTTAATTAAATTATTTAAATTAATAAATTAATAATAATAGTTTATTTATTCTGTATATACTGACCTGGTTCTTGGCACAACGCTCTCAACACTGGTGGGCCCACAAACTCCCTTTGTAACACCATCCACTGGTTGAGAGCTTGTAATTTTCCTCGACATTTTAAATATTTTCCCCTATTTCACTTGAGCATAACCTTTCATCCAAACTCTTGTGTCACCCAATTATTCACAAACAAAAATCAACAATTGATGTGCCCTCAACGGTGGTTTTACACGTACTAATGCCTATTTTCTTTTTTTTTTGCCCCCCTCGTGTGCGATAACTTTCGTCGTTGTGCACCACGACACCGGTTAAACCAAATTTAAATCGATACAGCCCCCGCCCGTACACTACGCTCCGCCCATAATCTACTTCACCCATGTGGGACATGTGCGCAGATGGTTTTATTGAGGCAAAGTGTGAAAAAATTATTTTGCTCATTTTAGATATTCAATTATCTCGGTAATAAGTGATTTTAGGGAAAAATGTCAGAAGACATTTTTTGTAGAGAATTTTCTAATCTACAAAAAATGTCTTTTGACATTATCTCCTAAAATCACTTGTTCACGAGATAAATCAATAAAATCAATTAACAAAAATTTCAAATTGTAAAATATAAAAAAAAGTCAATTTTTTAGTTGTTAAATCTCGATTTATCACAATAATGAATGATTTTACGTGAATATGTCAAAAGACATTTTATATAGAAAATTCAATTCTTAACAAAAAATGTCTCTTGACATTTTTCCCTAAAACCGTTCATTACCGAGTTATTCCCAAATTAAGAAAAATAATGTTAAATATAAAAGAATAATTTCAGATTTAAAAAAATTTCCCAAAAATCCCTGGGCTCAATCCCCTCCCCTGATTGCTCCAGTTCCACCCAATGAACATCCACCTTTACAAGAATCCACCAATCCCCATCTCCTCCCTCCACTTCTGATCGACTCGCTCCCGAAAAAAAAGAAGAAAATAAAAAAGACAATTAACACGGTTGAGAGGAACGTGCACTGTAGTTGTCTTTTAACAAAAGGATTAACAATAGAAAGGAGTGGGCAAGTTGCTATTTAACGTGGCCATTGTGATTTAAATAATAATTCAGCTGTATTCTAGTGTATTTCACGATTCCCAATTGATGTAAAATAATTAATTAATTGTAATTAGTGCTTCGTAGATTTTTGGAATAATAATGTTGATAGATTAAGAATATTTTTAGACACTGTAACGTATTTATTAGGATAAAATATTGTCATTTTTTGTCACTTATTTGGGGGTAAAGAGGAATATAATGCCAGACAGTGAAGCTGTTTATCAACCTACGACTGTAGGTTATACCTATGAGACAGGGGGTGATAGTCATGAGGTTGGTGGTGGTTCTGGATTGAGAAATGGATTTTCCAGGATCATGTTTAGGCACAAAGTCAGTACGAGAAAGTGGTTAGAGTGGGTTTTGTTGTCTGTTGCACTTTGTGCTACTGTTGCTGGTTTTACAACACTTGTCGTCAATCTTGTGGCTACTGATGGTGTAACAGTGTCTAGTAATAGTACTCAGGTATTTTTTTTTTGTTTATGTAGAGACTAGTTTAGGTTTTATCAAGTGGTTAGACTTGAATATTGATTTATCTCGGGAATGAGGGGTTTTGAGGGAAATTGTCAAGAGACATTTTTTGTTGGAAATTGAATTCTCTAAAAAAAATGTCCTTTGATATTTTCCTCTAAAATCAGTTGTTCTTGAGATAAATGAAGAATTGATGAAAGTGTCATGAGTGAATCAATGTTGATTTTTTGATTATCTCGATAATGAGTGGTTTTAGAGGAAAATGTTAAGAGAATTTTTTTTTTGGAAATTGAATTAGCTACAAAAAAGATCTCTTGATATTTTTTCATAAAACTACTCATTCTCAAGATATGGACAATTTTAAAAAATATCAAATTCAACACTTTTCGGTTAACGACTTTACTACTGAATTCAATGTTTCGTAATTGTGTTTGTGAGTCAATTAATTGTTAATTATCGGTATTAGAGATTAGTTATTGGAATTTTGGAAATAGTTAGACTGAAAAAGTAATTTGCATTGAGTCACATGGAGAATGTTGGTTGACGTAAGTACATAAATTCTTATCAATATCTGATAAAATCAGATGTTTATGACAATTTGATGATACATTCATTCATCCAAGAATCTATCACGCCAAAAGGTTATTTATTCAAGATAAAATAAAGCGAAAGACTAAAACTTTGATATTTTACAAAAAATCGTGTTGATGTTTCTTTTTATCGAGTGATTAGTTTGGAAATGAGTAATTTTATGAGAAAAAGTCAAAAGACCTTTTTTGTAGCCCCGAAAATTCTCCACATAAAAGGTCTTTTAACATTTTTATCTATAAAGTCCTTCATTATTGAAATAATTCAAAAATAATCAATTAAAATCGTTTAATTATTTGAGAAAAAATACACCGACAAGATTTTCTGGTTTTAGACGGATAGTAAACCTCATTCAGATCCAAATGGGGGTACTAAAGTGGAGGATAAAGCTCCAGAGGATCCATCACGTGGATCTCTAGCTGTTGGAGCATGCATAACACTTCTTGGCGTCTCTATGGGTGCCCTGTGGATATGGCTACGATTTTTCCGTCGTGGGGGCAAATCCCAGAGAGGTGGAGTGAGTCGTGCCAGTGGACAGGTAAGCCCTACCCCCCCAACCCCAGTGTTGAACACAGTAAACTCAATGTACAATCCTCAACCTCACACCAGAGTTAATTTCATTCAGTTGTTGAATATCTCAAGATCTACTGGAGATGGAGAAATGATCATAGAAACCTTTTTTGTAGATCTCATTCTGCTCTACAAAAAAGGTCCTCATGAAAATCTCTCCATCTCCATTGAATTTAGAGATATTTATAAAAAACTGTTTAATCACTTTGCTCACAGAAGAAAAAAATAATAATTTTATTTTATTTTTAATTTGTTGAAACAATTTCCCTTTGACCACATTATTTTACCCCTTATGTAACACGTAAGATGTTGGGCGGTTTGAATCCATCGACTGACTTGCTGGTGGGTTCAACTTCGCAGTACGGGCCAGTACTTACTGAGGTACCAAGCCAGATGACAGTTAAGCAGATTGTCAATGATACTCGAGTTGTACCATTGTCGGATCAAGAAGAGGAGACTTATACACTGATGGAGGATACAACTGGCAAATTCAAGACAAGTGATAATCCACAGGAGACTAACATCAACAATGAGAACGCGGGCTGAGATAATCCAGCATTGATCACAGTTTTTTAAACTGATGATCACGAGATTTCTGGGCTTAAGGGAATTCTAGTACCCGAATGAATATTCTAATATCCTTCATTGATACCTTTTTATTAATTTAGGGTATTTTTTTCGATAATTTTACCGAGAGTTGATTGGTCTTTCAGAAGAATCAGTTTTATTTTTTAAAATTGGTTCATATCTCAAGAACGATTGATCTTAGGAGGAAATGTCAGAAGACTTTTTTTGTAGAAAATTTAATTCTCTACAAAAAAGGTCTTATGACATTTTTCTCTAGAGTCTATAATCACTGAGATAATTGCGTTTTTAGTTTACGAGAAAAATAGATTTTTGTTAATTACACAATTATCTCAGTAATGAGGGGCTAGAGGAGATAATGATGAGAGACCTTTTTTTGTAGCTTATTACATTTCCAACAAAATGCGTCTCTTGACATTTTCCTTTAAAACCACTCATTACAGAGATAAATCGATATTTAACAATTTGTATCACTCAATTACTGAATTTTGATTGGAAAAAGTACTAGGATCTCCTTAAAAAAAAATAAAAATCATAAAGTAAAATGTAGATTCGCTCACCCTGGCAAATATGACATTATTTGAGTAATACTAAACATTCTACCTTCCTCGATAAAGAAATACTATATTTTTTTTAATAGGTTGTAGATGAGTCACAATATCGAAATAATATTTTTCAATTTTAATTAATTGTAAAAATAATTATTCAATTTAAATTGTGACTCATAGTAGATTTCGTTAGATTTTAGAGAGCTCTGTGATCCCGCGGAAGCGAGTCACCTCGCGACCCAATGCACAACGACTTTGAAGGAAAATAAAAATTGAAACAAAAAAAAAAATGAAAGAGAATCAGTTGAATCACTGAAAAGAGAGAATGTTCCTCTTGTGTACTGTATGTGTGTAATTGACAATTATTCGCCCACTTCCTATTCTCAAGATAATTAATTGAATTCATTTGTGAAAGTGGTAGAATGAGATGAGTCAATTTTACATTTAGTTTTTGATGAATATCTCGGAATCTGAGGGAGATGGAGAAATTTTGATAGAGACCTTTTTTGTAGAGCTGAATGTGAGCTACAAAAAAGATCTCTACGGAAATTTTGATATCTCTGATGGATTACAAGATATTAAGCAAAAATTCAAATCTACTGATTTCTGTTATTTCAGGACATAACCAAATAGTTTGTCGAATTTTTTTGTTATTAATTTAATTCCGTCCATACCGTAATACTTGTACAATTGGGTCGAGCTTAACGAAACGTATATCTTTAAACAATTTTCGTCATTATTAGTAAATTGTACTGAGCAATTACTACTGAACATTATCATCATTTTATTTTAAATGTTACATTTTATTATTGAATTTATGTACGATTATACCACGAATATATGAACGAAAATAAAGACTGAGTGAGTGAATGAGAAAAATGTAATGCAGTTTTTTCTATTTGTCCTCGATTACCAAAGTGTAAATATTGTTATTGGTTTGACTCACCGGCGTTGGATGAAAACAACAGCCACGTTTTCATCTTTGGAACAGCTGCCCTTGGTTGTAATCCATGGCTTCGAGTTCCTCGAATACACTGTAATCCATGGGGTTTGATTCTCTTGAATGCACTCGTACTCGCAAAATAATTCACTGTGTTTCCAACAATTACGAATAATAAACTAAATAAATTCCCTGAACCATGAAAAATTGCCACAATAATCATCACAACACAACCGAAAAAAAAAAAATAATAATTTCTCTGAATTTTAGTATTTTTCCTATGAGAATTGACACTAGAATCACTCTAAATATAACTGCACTTGTTAAACACTCGGAATAATACTCATTGAAGCACTCAAAACACTACAAACGACTGTTTGTAAACAGACAAAGGCTACTTGCCGCCATTTTGAGCCCTTAAGTCCATTATCACAATAATAATCTCAAATATCGCACGATGTAAATTATTAACTCGATAAATATTTTTGTCACACGAAAAAATCACCACGGGCTCTCTCAACAGAGTCAATTATTTTATTTAAACAACCGGCATCGGCTCGTACATAAGGTACACATGACCAATCCACTGTCCTCACACACCACACGTCCACTGAATTGACAATTTACGCGTACCGGCACGAGAGCAAAAAATTCCGACATGTTGCCACGACGAGAGCCCGTGGCGTATTGACTCGACTCTGTGGTGGCGTCAACTGGGGGGCTCTCGGAGCCACGCGCATGTGTACTCACCCCGAGCCAAACAGTGGCGCCATCTGCTCTCTTTAAAATAAGAGCGGGAAAGTCG
The DNA here is from genome assembly GCA_035578325.1 of Coelinius sp. EB29. Taxonomy (NCBI): domain Eukaryota; kingdom Metazoa; phylum Arthropoda; class Insecta; order Hymenoptera; family Braconidae; genus Coelinius; species Coelinius sp. EB29. The sequence goes on from JAOZGT010000008.1 coordinate 4,746,992, forward strand.
AGGTTATGTGTCCCAAAACACAAATTGAATGTTTACCTGTAATACAAAGCTGAATAATATTATTAAAATCATGAGTAAACGATCAAAAGTTAATTTAACAAGTGTCAAAAATAAAACTACAAAAAATCAAATTAAATCTGAAACTAATCATGGGGAAAGTGACACTGTGTCCAAGTACTTTGTCGCTGAAATACTAGAGCCAAAAAAACGTGAATTACCTAAAAAACGTAAATCCATTGAAATAAAATACGATAGAGAGTCACAATCTCCTGAAAATCCCCAAAAATCACAAAAAAATGAGAAAACTGCAGATGATAGAGAGAATAAACATTCAGAAAATAACAAATGGGTGCCAAACAACTGGGAGAAGACACTGGAACTCATCAGAGAGATGAGGAAGAATAAAACAGCTCCTGTGGATGAGATGGGCTGTGACAAGTGTTCAGACGATAAAGCAAGTCCTCCAGTTTTTCGTTTTCATTCGCTGCTGGCTCTCATGCTGAGTAGTCAAACGAAAGATCAAGTGACACATGCAGCTATGGAGAGACTTAGAAACTACGGATGCACCCCTGAAATTCTTCTAAAGACACCTGACAATGTCCTTGAGAAATTAATCCATCCAGTTGGTTTTTACAAGGTGAAAACAAAATTTTCCATTATTTATTTCGTCAATATCTCGAGAATCACTGGGTTTAGAGTGAAATGTCAAGAGACCTTTTTTATAGAGCATGAAATTTTCTATAAAAAAGGTCTCTTGATAAATTTCTCTAACTCTCTTCCTTCTGGAGATGATTGCAGTAGGGTCAGTCATTTCATCATTCCACTACTGAAATCACTCATTTTCTCTTTTATTTTGTCCAGCGTAAGGCGCAGTACATAAAAAAGACGTGTGAAATACTCCTTCGAGACTACAAAGGTGATATACCAGACACAATCGAAGGGCTCTGTGGTCTTCCAGGTGTTGGGCCTAAAATGGGCCACATATGCATGCTAGTTGCTTGGAACAAAGTAACAGGAATTGGTGTTGATACTCATGTCCACAGAATCTGTAATCGTCTCAATTGGGTTAAGAAACAGGCAAAAACACCAGAGGATACTAGGAAATACTTGGAGGAGTGGTTGCCCAAGGATCTGTGGACTGAGATTAATCACTTGCTGGTTGGATTTGGCCAGGAAATTTGTCTACCTCAGCATCCCAAGTGTGAGCAATGTCTCAACAAACATCTCTGCCCCTTTGCAAAAGAGAGAAAATCCTAAAGTGTTAGATTTTTTAAATAAAATCACAGTATTATTAATGTTAAATAACAATAAAGTGGTAAATCCTCACAAGTCCATTTCTGAATTTTTGTCAATTGATTTATCTCGTTAACAAGTGATTTTAGGAGAAAATGTTAAGAGACCTTTTTTGTGGGAAATTTAATTCTCTAGAAAAAAGGTCTTATGATATTTTCGGTTAAAATGAGTAATTACCGAGATAATTGGATATTTACTAGTGAATAATGTGATGAAAATAAATAGGAAAAAAATTAATAAAGAATTGAATGAAATAATCGTTATCCTGTTTCCTAGTGTGATAATCAATCATTGCATATATATTTATGATAAAATCTTTATTCTCATTCCTTTTCATTATGATTAATCACGATTTCTACCTTGAGTTCAAAATATGCGCATTGTTAATTTTATTGATACCCATCCATATGCAGCATAAAAGGCTATATAAGATTTGTAGATCTCATCTGCGAGTGAGTACATCAAAGACAAGAAACTAAATCACTCCTTCAGCTTGATTATTTCGATTACTAAGGTATTTATATGGATATAACGAATCATGTTATCAGGTTTTCTTAAATATCTCTGAATCTAATAGAAACAGCGAAATTTTAAAGAGGACCTTTTTTGTAGAGAAAACTGGGATCTACAAGAAAGGTCTTTATGAAAATTTCGATATGTCGATCAGATTTCGAGATATTCAACAAAAAACAATAAAATTTCACTGTAACTTGATAAATTTGACTTGGAGAAAAGTTTTTGTTGAATATCTTTGAATCTGAAGGAGATGGAGAAAATTTCATAACGACCTTTTTTGTAGCTCTCATTCTCTTCTACAAAAAAGGTCCTTAAGAAAATTTCGCCGTCTCCATTGGATACGAAGATATTCATCAGAAACTACAGTCAGGATTGATTTTAAACGGTTTTTCTACATTCCCCAGATGAAAGGACATCTTTTCTTCGTTGTGATGCTGTTTGTGGCAATTAGTATCACTGTGGTACTTGCAGATTGTCCATCTGGAAGATTCTCAGGACCTTGTTTCCTCTGGGACAATGAACAATGTCGTCGTGTTTGTGGAGAAGCTGGACATCGTAGTGGACACTGCAGTGCTGGTCTAAAATGTTGGTGTGAAGGCTGTTAATCTCACCTTATCAACAATTTTTTCCTGAATTAATTATGATATTTTTATCTATTTTTGTCTAGTATTGAATTTTATTCACAAAATGAAGTAATAAGAACTATTTTTTCTTCAATAATTTCGTATTAATTACACTCAAATCCTTTTTATATCCCCCTCCTCCTGAAATATTGATTTTAAATTCAATATTTCACTCCTAAACATTTTTTCTATTCAATAAATCGATGATCAGTCCAATTGAGGACAAATGTCCTCATTCTCTTGCAGTTATCTCGAGAATGGAGAGAGTTAGAAAAATTTATCAAAAGACCTTTTTTGTAGAGAATTCAATGCCCCACAAAAAAAGGTTTATTGACATTTTTCTCTAAAATCAATAGTTTTCGAGATATCTATAAAATACTATACGTTGATGTTAATTTTTTTTTGTTTCAATGAATTTGTTGATTAATATTATTTCGATAATTTATTAATTTAACCACTTTTATTGAAATTGAATAAAAAGTAATGATTTAAAATGAAAATTAAACTATTTTTATGGATAATTGCACCGGAAATGGAAAAACCTGGAATTTTAATTATTCAACGAGTCATATCTAATATTTCTTATCTGTGGGAACATCTTGTGATGCAGTATATATAAATTCTATTGAATTATTTTCGAAAAATGATGAAAAAAATGTTTATTCAACGTTTATAAAAAATTTTCTTTTGCTTATCAACAACAAATGATTAATTAATCGTTAATTATTTAGCCTCAATTTAGATTAATTGGTATGATTAACGCATAATCAAAAAAATATGCGCATTGCATATGTATTTATGAAGTATAAAAGGCTACATAAGATTCGTACATTTTGTCTGAGAGTGAGTGCATCAAAGACAAGATACTGAACAACTATTATTATTTTGTGAACACGAAGGTATAACTAATCATTCCAGCAATGAAGTGATAAAACGAGTCAAGTAGATTAAACTTACCCATCAGTTTTTCTAAAATATCTCTGAATCTAATAGAGATAGCAGAATTTTCATAGAGACCTTTTTTGTAGCTCTCATTTTTCTCTACAAAAAAGGTCTCTATGAAAATTTTTTCATCTCCATTAGATACGGAGATATTTATCAAAATTGAAATTCTTGTTTTGATGAATATCTTTGAAACTAAGGGAGATGGAGAAATTTTTATAGAAACCTTTTTTATAGCTTTCATTTTGCTCTACAAAAAAGGTCCTTATGAAAATTACGCTATCTCCATTAGATCAATCAACAGATGATTCTAAATAATTTTATTTATTCTCTAGATGAAAAAAAATCTCTTCTTCATTACGATACTATTTATGGCAATAACCATTACAATGGTACAAGCAGATTGTTCATCTGGTAAATACTCAGACTCTTCTGGTAGATTTACAGAGTCTTGTTTCGACACAAATCATGAAAAATGTCATCGTGCTTGTGATGAACCAAGCATACCCACTGGACAATGCAGTACAAATCGTAAATCTAATAGATGTGAAGACTGCTAATATCTTCTAATAAACAATTTCTGTAGATAAAAAAATTTAATTTACGAAATAAAAAAAAATTCTAAGACTTTTTCTTCAGTAATTTCCTTTTAGTCTTGCCCTTGGCTTTTTTAATAACTCTCTCTTTTTGAAATTGCGCCTTTTTCGCGAGTTTTTTATTCCTCTGACGATCTAGTCTCTCTTTTAATTTAAATACTTTGCTTCTACTTGTTTGTTTAAGTGTCTCCTTCTGTCTAGCTTTAATTATAAATTTTTTTGATAGTTGTGGTTTAGTTTCCTCCTCATCTTTTGGATCCTTTGGCTTTTTGGGTTTCAATTCCATCCCAGGTATTTCATATTCTGCATCAGATGTTTCTTCTTCTTTATCGCTTGTTTCTTCTTCGTATTTGGGTTTATTCTCACCTATCCAATTGGAGCTTTGAGCTAAATCGTTGACATTTAGCTCTAGTATACTAACAGTCTTTCCATCTGCCTCGTATTCCTCTTTTTGGAGGAGTTCCTCGAGCTCTGGGATGTCTCGTTGGGATACGAGTGTCTTGAAACGTTCACGAGCCTGAAAAAAAAAATGATAATAATTTGAAAATTCAATATATCTCGATAATGAGCGGTTTTGGAGGAAAAAGTCAAAAGACATTTTTTATCGGAAATTTTCTGATCTACAAAAAAGGTCTCTTGATATTTTCTCCTAAAATCACTTGTTAACGAGATAAATGAATAATTGATAAAAATGTTAAATTTAACTCAATTTTTATGCTTTACCTCTTGTTTTATTCGTTTTTTCTCCTCTTTTAGTTTAACTTTGAGCTCCTCCTGTGCCTTCTGCTTCCTCTGGAGCTTCCTCTTGTGGAAACCACCCAGAAATTCCCTGAGGATCAACGATATAATCATCAGTTGAGTTTTAAAACAATTTCAATGATTTTTTACCTTCGTTTCTCCTCATCGAATACCAGAGTGATTTTTCTACGTTTTTTAGGTTTACTCGGCTGACGATCTACGTTCAGAAGCTGGGGAACTCCTTTTACTCCAGGTCGCATGGCAATATTTACTGTTTCTTGAGGTTATGATGACCATGTGTGAAAATGGTGAAAATTGAGATTAGGTTATAAATTCCTAAATATTGATTTATCTCAATAACCATTGATTTTAGAGAAAAATGACACAAGACCATTTTTGTTGAAAATTTTCTCAGCTACAAAAAAGGTCTATTGACATTTTCCTCTAAAATCGATAATTACTGAGATAAATGATAAAATAGCAAAGAATTCGAATTATTCAGGAATAAATGAGAATTTTTATTTATTTATTTTTGCAGTTTATCACATGCAAACAACTGTAGTTACATACATAAGGAGATTATCTTTAAAATAGCTTTTGATGTATTGAAAAAAAATATTATGGATACAGCACATCTTTCCTCTTATTCTATGACTTGAGTTTTATCGAATTAATCGATTGGCTGACAGAATCCTGGGCCATGCCATTGTCCTGGCATTCTGTACAATCCACAGGTGTCACAGAAAGCGTCAATGGGAATACCATCAGGGGACATTGCCTCTTGTCCACCTCGAGATCCTGATGTCGCTGGATTTGGACCATTTATTCGTTGCAACAATTGCTGATTGTACTCTCGAATTTTTCCCAATTGATCGGTCAATTCCTCTCGTTGACTCAATAAATCTTGTCGTGATTTCTTTTCTTCCTCAAAATCGAGTTTGTAGCTCTCCATTTGTGCACGAAGATGGGAAATTTCATCTTTCTGAGAATCAAACTATTGATAAATTCAATTATTTAAGTGATAAATTTTCTATTTTAAAATTATCTCGATAATGAGTGAATTTAGGAGAAAATGTCACAAGACATTTTTTGTGGGAAATTTGATTCTCTACAAAAACGGTCTCTTGACATTTTCCTCTAGAATAACTCATTACTGAGATAATTCAAAATTTGAAAAACGAAATATCAAAAACTAATAAAAAAATAAAACCAAAAGTATTTACATCATCCTTGGCGATGGCCAGACGAGCTCGCAGCCCATCAAGTTCAATATCTTTACTCTCATTCTCTTTCTTCAGTTTGGTCACTGCTGAAACAAGATCATCATGTCTCTTCTCCAGAACCCTATGATTATCCTGGAGATTTCTCATCTGCGCCTCATAGAGCATACTCTGTGAATTAAGTGAAGCTTTCTCCCCATCGAGAGCCTCTTTCTCCTGTTCAAACATCATTTTTTCAGCCAAAAAACTCTTTTTTTCCAATTGAAAAACTTCCTTCTCCTCCTCAAGACATTTTTTCTCCCTCAAAATATCCAATTTTCCTGGTTCTTGTGATGATTTACGTTCCACTGGTTTTGAATTTTCCTCACGAAGAATTTCCAACTCATGGAGAGCAGAATTATAATCAGAAAATATTCTCTCAAATTGTTTTTGTGCTTTTATCAAATTTTGTCTCTCTTTTATATTATTCAATTGCTCTGAGATTAATTTTTTTCTTGCATCATCCAATGATTGTTTGTGAGCTAGCCTCGTGTCTAGAAAGAGTTGAGAGGGCTCGAAATTATCGTAATAGTCAAGTGTATCGATACAGTGTTTCAGGCACTCCTGAATATCAGTGAAACGACTCATTTGTTCAGTGTAGCATTTGGCAAGAATAGCTAATTTTTCGTTGTAATGAGTAAAATTCTCTAGGAATTTTTTACGATTTGATTCTTCTGAATTCTCTGAATCAATGTTTAGTTGTAAAGGGGTGAATGACGATTCACTGAGGACTTTTATTTGCTCTTTGAGAGAATTAATTATCTCTTGCTGATACTCCAGATTACGATCAAGAGATTTTTCTGGTTCTTGGGGGAGAATTGAGCTCTTGGAGCCTGATTTTGATGATGTTTGAGAGGTAATACTGTCTACTGGTGTGTCGAGAGTGTTTGAAGGACTGAGAGATGGGTACTCGATGTTTTTCTGCTGATTTTGGCTGATTGATTCACCAATCTAAGGAATTTAAAGGAAAATTAGGGAATAATTCATCCTTTCAACTTTTTTACTACTGATTCAGGGCTTTTAAAGGAAAATGTCAAGAGACACTTTTTGTAGAAATTTTCATGAACAACAAAAAAGGTCTTTTGACATTTTTTTGTCAAGTCACTTAATCACGAGATAAAGGGAGAATTAAGGGAGAATCCAAATTTACCAGTTCCCCTGAGAATCTTGAACTCATCATTGTGGCCTCCATCGCCAGTTTTGTCTTCAATTCAGCATTTTCATTCTTTAAAATTGTCACCATGTCACGTGTCTCTGCAAATTTTTGCTTATGATTCTCATGGACTTTCTTCAATTCCTCCTGATAGACTGCCAGAGTATTAAAATGATGTTTCATCGTGTTATTATTCTGCGAAAGTGTATCCTTTAATTTTTGATTTTCCTGCAGTAATTCCACAACTTTTTTCTCAATTTCTTCTTGATTCAGAGTGGATACTATTGAGGTGTCCTAAAACATTGAGAGAACGAATGAAATATTGATTCATTTATGAAAAATTAAATTATCTCGATTATGAGCCATTTTAACGAAAAATAACAAGAGACATTTTTTGTTGAAAATTGAATTTCCTACAAAAAATATCTCTTGACATTTTTCCCTAAAATTGATATTTAATGAAAAAAAAAAAATGAATGAACTTACAACAGCCAAACTATTTTCCTTAATCTGTTCATAATCAGCCAACGATGCAGTATTAATAAAATCCATTGAACTCTTTCCCAAAACAACAAACGAAGTTTCCTCATCATCATCCTGATTAAAATGTTGACTCCTCAATGAGCAAAGCCCAGTGGTAAACACCGGCTCATTGATCCTGAATCTTGGCTTTCCATTATCCATAACAATTCCCAAACTCTCAAAAGCACTTTTCGTCATTGATTGAGGCTCCTGACCCTCTCCATCCTGCCCCGAGGACTCAGTGATCCCCCGAAAATCCATCAAAGAGATCAAACCGAATTAAACCTCGAAATAAACCCCAAAAACTGCAAAAAAACAAAAAAAAAATATATGTCAAGATGTGTCGCAATATCTCCAAATGCCCAGAAATCGTTCTAACCCAGAAGATTTAACTAAATTATTAAATCAAATAATACCTTTACGATTGATAAAATAATTGTTACAAAGTAGAATAAATTCACATGACGAAATTCAATTAAATCAAGTGATTTTATCATTTGTTATGATGCGACTGCTGCGTCAATGGAGAAAGGACTTTTTTTATTTCTTTAAATTCCCCCAGAACTCGTCTCTCATTGGTTGAAATTTGCTAAAATGGCGGATAAAAATGAAAATTTCATGATTTTCATTGGTTACGACTGTTTTGAGGCACGATCCAATGGGATTCAAGGTCGTATTGATTCACCAATGGGGATGCAGGACCATTGGAATATCCAAAACAGTTTGAAATGGATAGCCGTAACCGAAACATCGTGACCCACGCGAGTTTAGTGATGATTTGATTTTTCAGTAAATTATTCGAGTTATTTTTTTAAAAAATACGTTTATCCATCTTTGGATTATTGTGCATATTGTGAGACACAAGGTAAAATAATTGGTAACTATGGAGCCATGGACTAGAGCAATCATCGAGTGGGTGAGTAACGTATTTTTTTTTAGTGTTTACATGTAGAGGATGAAGCGTCCCTGGAGACAATTTCAGGGAGATTGAGGTTTTTCATGAATATCTCGGGATCCAGTAGAGTTGTGAGAATTTTCATGAGGATCTTTTTTGGAGCTCTCATTTTTCTCTACAAAAAAGGTCCTTACAAAAATTCCCCAATCTCCCCTAGATTTCAAAATAATCATGAAAAAAACCTTAAAATTACTATGATTGTTAGAAAAAGTTGATTGAGCAATCGAAAAAATCGTCCAATTTCAGCTAAATTGCCTGGGAGTTCACAAAACCCGGATAAAAAATCCTGGAGATCTGCAGAATAAGGACATCTACAAAAATATAATCTCCCAGCTGACTGATGATCCTCCCTCATCGATCCCCTACGAGCAGGTGTCAAATTTTCTCAAAAAAGAATATCCAGAGTTTCTTCTGCACCACAATCCCACAGAAAAAAATCAAGATCATGTTTACATCGCCTCCCTCCTCCTCCTCAGCATCTCCCAGAACCCAGCCTTCCAACGACCAATGTGTAATCTTCGCAATGATACCCAAATTATCATAAAAAAATACCTAGAGAATCTCTTACCCTACGGTAACACAATAACACGAGAAATTCTCACCTCAACAATATCAGGATTGAGTGATTCAACACTCCAAACACCACCAGTAACCCCCAAAGATCATCCACTCCGTAATTTCTTCACATCACCAGCTGCCCATACAGCCCAACGACACAAAATTCTCAATGAAAAAACCCGTGAAATTCGTGAATTAAAAGCAGAACTTGAAACAATAAAATATGAGAAAAATGATCTCCAGGAGGATTTAAAAAATCGTGAGGAAAAAATAGAAAATTTACAGAAAAAACTCAATGATAAAAATCAAGAGTTGAAGGCTCTGAAGGCAGAGAGATGGAAACCTTTGACTCCTCAATCTACAAGGAAGAATAAAAAATCAGATGGTGAAGGGATTTTTAAGAGAGAAATTCAACAGCTGGAGGATTTTAATGCAACTCTGCAGAAACAATTGGATAGTCTTGAGGATGAGAAAGAAGAATTATCACGACGTTTGATATCTAAAGAACGTCTCAATCAAGGATTGAAGGATAAAGTTGAGATTTATGATAGAAATCTAGAATCTTTGGGCATTCAGTTGAATAAAAAATCGAGTGAACTGTTGGATCTTCGATTGCAGAATGAAGAATTGAGGTCTCATATCAAAGACATGCAGAGATGTTCACTCAATGATGATCAGAGTTTTGAGATTGATTCAGTGTCTAGAGCACAATCACCAACATCTGGATTAAATACGAGTGAAGCACTCAGTACAATTGTTGATATTCAGCTGCAAGAGGCTAGAGAAGAGTCTTTAAAGCTCAAATTACAGGTGGATAGTCTTCATCTGAGGCTCGATGAAGCTCTGAAAAATTGTCAAGAGCTAGAAAATGTCAGAGAAATTTTGAAAGTGAGAGAAATTGAATTAATTGAGGGTAATAATAAATTGACGATCTATGAGGATGAAAAGATGATTTTAGAGAGAGATTTGGAGATTATTCGGAATGAATTGTCTGATAAAAATATTATTTTGAGGGAAACTGATGATAATTGTAAATCATTGAATTTTAAAATTGAAAATCAACTGTCGGTTATTACAAAAATAAATAAACAAGTTGAGGAATTAAATTCATCATTGATGAAACAAAATAATGAGTTGATTAAAATAACGGGGGAAAAGGGAATTTTAGAGAATGATTTGGATGTTTCAATGAAGAAAATTGAGGAATTAAATTCCGAAATATTGAGATATTCAAAGATTTCTGAATCATCTGGAGAAAGGATTGGAATTTTGGAGGAGAAAATTGGATTTATGGAGATGGAGAGAGAAAAATTGAAAGGAGAGATTAATGAGAAAACTATTGATTTAGAAAAAACACTTGATACTCTGAATGACAAGTTAATTACAATAGATTTATTAAATTCTCGTGTGGAACAGCTCAAAGATTATGGAAATGCTCAGGATATTAAATTGAAGGGATTGGAGATGAATATTTGTGAATTGAACGAGTTGAAAGAGGAATTGCAGAGTCAAATTGACGAAGAAAAGAGAAATTTGATGAGAGTTACGTTAGAAAATGATAATTTGAAGGTAAATTTGATGACAATTGACGATGAAAAGAAGAATTTGATGGATCAGTTGATGAAATTAAAGTCAGATCATGAAGGAATGAGGGTGAAAGCGGAACAACTCGATAAACAGAACAGAAATAATGAGGAAAAGTATTTGAATGCATCAGAAAAAATTAAAATTCTTGAAGAAGAGAGTGAAAGATTGAATTTAAAAATCTCAACAGCAATATCTGATATATCACAGTTGAAGGAACTCCAGGAGAATCTGGAGAATCAGTTGACTCAGGAGCAAGAGAGTTCCATGAAATTAATAACTGAAAAATCAATTTTGGAGCACAAATTGTCGACTAAAAATCGTGAAAATTGTGATTTATCACAGAAAGTAACTCATCTTGATGCTGAATTGAATAAAACACTTCAGGAGCTTCAAGATCTGGAGAATCATCATAGAGATCTCAATGGAACTCATCAGGAGACACTGGAGAAGCTTCAGAAACTGGAGTTTGAGGTTTTAAAGGCTAATGATGATATTAAAAAATGTAATTCGGAGATTTATGATATGAAATTATTGATTGATGATTTGGAATGTCAATTGAAAGTGAAAAAAACAAAAATTGAGAGTCTTTTGGATGAAAAAATTACTCTGGAGAATAGATTGTCTTGTTCTGACGGTGAGAGAGAGATTTTGCTGGAGAAATTATCAAAATTGGAAGATTCCTTGAATAATTCAGAAAAAATAATTGAGAAAATTCAGAAAAAATCTGATGAATTTGAATTTTTGTGTGAAAAAAGAGAAAAAATAATTGATGATCAACAGAATGAGCTTTTGGAATTGAAAAAAATTCATGAGATATTGAAAAATGAATTTGATGGAGAGAAAAATAATTTAATGGAAAAATTAACAAAATCACTGGAGGAAATTGAAGAGAGTGAGAGGAAAAATTGGGAGGCTGTTGAGAAGATTAATTTAATGAATTTTGAGATCAAAAAATTGAATTCTGATTTGAAGAGTGCCGATTTTGATAGGGGATCACTTCAAAATGATGTCACTCGTCTGTCTGATGATATTTTGGAGTTGAAGAGAACGAAAGAGGCTTTAGAGAATCAATTAAAATTAGTAAATGAATCTAATGAAGAACTTTCCAATGAAAAATCAACTCTAATCGATGAATTATTGAATTTAAAACAACACAATAATAATTTATTCGATAGTTTGAGTTCGAATGAACGAGAATTGACTGAATCAGGCAAAAAAATTGAGGAATTGAAGATTTATTCTGACGATTTGCAAGAGAAATGCAAAAAATCAACAGAAAAAATTAATTCAATGACTTCTGAAATTGAAAAATTGACATTAAAATTGGAAAACACGATTTTACAACGTGATTCACTCGATAATAATTTGAAAAATTTGAACGATGAATTTATGAGTGAAAAATTGTCTCTCAATGCTGAATTATTGGATTTAAAACGTGAAAATGATGATTTAAGTGAGAAATTAAAGTCACGTGATACAGAATTTCAACAAAAAGAGAGAGAATTTATTGAAAAAATTGATTTATTAAATTCTCAAATTGAAAATTTGAATCTGAATTTACAAAAAATGATTTCAGAACGAGATTCATTTCATAATGATTTAGCACAAGTTCAGAATAGACTCAGAAATTCAGATATTCAATTAAATTCACAGCATGAATTTATTGAGACCCTGAAAACCGAAAAATCGTCATTAAATTCTGAATTATCAGAACTTAAACGAGAAAATGAAAATTTGCTGTTGAATTTGACTCTGAATGAAGGAAAATCACAAGAATCAACTAAAAAAATTGAGCAACTCCAGAGTTATTGTGAAGATTTGCAAGAAAAATTGACAAAATCAGTGAAAAAAATCACTTTTCTGACATCTAAAATTGATAATTCGAGTTTAAAATTGACAGAAATGATTACTTCTCGTGATTCTCTGCAGAATAATTTAACAAAAGTCACTGAGGAGCTAGAAATAATTAAATTACAATCGAAAGATTATCAGAGAAAGCTTGAGGAATCTAAAGAAATGATGGAAAATTCAAAAAAACGTCATGAGGATCAAGAGAATGTATCAAAAGAGCTCATAAAATCATTGGAAAAACGTCTGCTGGCTTCTGAGAATACCCACAAGACATCAGAAGTCAATGAAAAATTGAAACAAGAGACAATAACAATTTTACAGTCAAAACTCGAAGAATTGACGAAAGAAAAAATCGAATCCGAGTTTAAACTCAAAGAAATCATCCTAAATCTTCAGGAAATTCGAGGGAGTCAGGATGCAGTGATGGAGACCCAATCCAAGGCTTTGGCCCAAAAAAATAATGATCTAGAGGCCCTAGAGAAGGAGCATTTGAGCGTCAAAAAAGCCCTCGAAGATAAAATAAATCACCAGGAGTTGAGAGCCACAGAATTGTCTTCAGAGCTCGAATTGCTCAAAAAAACTCACGATAATTCTTCAAAGACTATTGAAGATCTCCAGGAGACCCTGAAAATAGAAAAAGAGAGATTGATATTTTTAAATCAACAGCTTTACAAAACCGAGGAGGAAAAATCTAAAATAACTGAAATATCAAAAATTTTGTCTTCAAGATTATCAAATCTCATCAGCATAATTAAAAATGAGCCAATAGATCCGATAATTCATGAAGAAAAAGAACCTGAAGAGATTGATGAAATTTTTGACGATCCTGACATTCAAGAATTATCAAAAACGGTTAAAAATCTTGTAAAATCGACGAAATTGAGTGAAGAAATTCTTCTCTCATTTCTGGAAGAGAAGGAGAAATTGTTAAAAGAGTTTGAAGAGGTGAAAATTAATTATGAACAAGTTATCAAGGAGAAATTAAAGACTCAAGAGCTTACGGAAAGTGTTTCATTTCTCATTTCACAAAAACAAGAGCTTCAGGGTCTTTTGAATGATGTGATAGCCTCGAGAGATGAAATTGATAAGACATTGTCCTCTCTTCGTCACTCATGGACTCAAATATCCCTGGAAAAACAATCACTATTGATGGAGAGCTCTTCAGCCTGTGACGAAGTGAAACATCTTGATGTTAAAAAAACAGAAATCGAAGAATTGATTAATAAAATCAATGAAAATAATTTCAACAGCTTTCAACCTCTCATTAAATGCCTTTCTCGAGTATTCTCATGGTCTAATCATCAACTGGAGGAATTTTCCTCAAGAATTATCCTCAAAGAAGATGAAAAATCAGATCCTGAAGATGTAAAAATTGATTTAATTGCTGAAGAATCTCTTCTCAAGTCACAATTAAATAATAATAATGATATAAAGGAAGATTTAATTTTAATTGAGAGGAGAATAAATGAATTCAAGGAAGAATTAATTTCTTACGAAGCTAATTTGAAGTCAGGAGTTGTTAAAAGAGAGCCGACATCTGAAGAAAAACTTCAAAATCAGGTGGACCGTCTCAACAGAGAGAAAAAAGAGATAAAAGATAAATTAGATGCTATGAGGGTTCGTAATGCTAAAATGGAGAAAAATATGGATGAGTTGAGGTCTGAGAATAAAAAAATTAAGAGTGATACATCGGATATTGAGAAATTTGAGGTAATTATTGATGATTTGAGGAGAGAAAATGAAGAATTGAAGAAGATTAAAGATGAATTGATGAAAAAATCTAATGATGATAATTTTGATGATAAATTGAAGGAAATTCATAATGAATATGGACAAAAATTGGAGAGAATAAAGGAAAAAATGAAAATTGCGTACAATGAACAAGCAACGAAAATGCAAATTGAGCAGGAGAGGATTATTAGAGAGAAAACGGCTGTTATGAAGGAGAAAATGGAGGCACAGTGTAGAAAATATGTTGAGGATATTGATAAATACAAGGCACATGTTAAGGATATGTCATCACAGTACTGGGATGTTGGTGAGAAACTTTTGGCTGAGAAACAAGAGAAGGAGACTGCTTTGTTGAGACTCAGGGAGTTGCAGAGAAAACATCAGATTGCAATTGCTGAGGCTAGTCACCAGTTTTTAGGATCACAGAGTCAGATGAGATCAGCGAATCTTGATAGGGGATTTGATCATGATAGGAGTGATTTTGGAGTGAGGGCTGGTTACAGGGCTGTACAGGTGAGTTGGAATTTCATTTATTGACTTATTTTTCAATTATCTCCATAACGAGTGATTTTAAGGAAAAATGTTAAGAGATCTTTTTTGTAGAAAATTAAATTATCTACAAAAAATGATTTTTGACACTTTCTCTTAAAATCAGTTATTAATGAGATAATTGATGAGTTAATCCAGCAGGTGATTGAGGAACAAACAACGACGAGACGACACAGTGTGAAGAGCATTCAGGCAATGGGTAATGCCTTCAAGGCTGAGGATGAGGATGAGATATTTGATAATGTCTATCTGGCTGACCTCAAGGAGGGACAGTTTAGGGCTATTGAGCCTCAGACTGATTTCGATAGGCTGTCAGAGTTGAGAATGAGGAATTCACTTTGTCGACCTCATTTGAAGTCTTCTTATGCTGTTGAGACACATCTACATCCAGTTACGTTGACTGAAGAGGATATAAAGAGTGGTCCACATGAGGATTTATTCAATGACAGTTTGAGTCAGAGTCTGCTGCCTGGCCAGAAGGTGAAGAAAAGGGATAGAACTCAGGTAATTATCATTGAAGATGTAATTGTTTGTACATCTCTGGAATCAGTGGTTTTAGACGAAAATTACAAGAGACCTTTTTTGTAGGAAATAAATTTTTTTATAGAAATGGTCTTTTGACAAATGACGCTAAACTCATTTGTTTAGGAGATATTTTTGAAATAAGTAATTTTATTTTAACACATGCACATGTATGTCCAATTAATCAATGTTTATTGCTATTTGTACTTGTCTGTGGTGTGTCTTTGGTAATTGTAGACGTCTTATAAACGCCCTGGGCCTCCCACACCGAGTAAAAATGGTGGCAGACTGTCTTTGCAGGTAAAAAAAAAATGTCTTTGTCTGATATATAATTCAGTTGTGCATTTATCTCAAAAACAATCAATTTTAAAAGAAAATGTCAAGAGACCCTTTTTATAGATAATTCACCATGAATAATATCTCTTGACATTTTTTTCTAAAATCACTCAGTATCGAGATAATCCAATTTTTAATCAAACAATTGAATATTTTTTGATAAAAAATTGAAAAATTTGAAAATTTTTTTTCAAGGGTAATGAGTACAAAAGTCCAAATTCAAGAATTCTGAGGGATAAAAATGGGGATAGAAGGACAACAACAACCCCAAAAAGGCTGAAAGACTTTTTCGGTACATCTTTGTCGAAACGTCATGACGAGGTAATGAAGGGTTACGAGATATCTCCAAGAAGACCCATTCCTCTACCCATTCTCCTGTTTCTCCTGCTTGCATTTCCCCTTCAGCTCTGTGGACTCTTATCCCTGATATTTATTTACAATTTGTAATTATCATTCGTAAATTCAGTGAAATTTATAAAACGAGATCAAGTCGATTTTACTTTTCAATTAGTTTTTGTGAAATATCTCTGAATCTACGAGAGATATCAAAAATTTTGTCAAAACATTTTTTGTAGCTCTCATTTCACTCTACAAAAAAGGTCCTCATCGAAATTTCGCTATCTTCATCAGATTCAGAGATATTTATCAAAATTTAATGGAGAGTTTAGTGATTTTATTTTTTTTATCACTTTAATTATGAATTATCATTCAGGACTTGTAATAATTTATTTATTCAACTCATTTATCTTTCTCAGAATGCTCCGGGCACTCCGAAAGGTCGCAGACTCAGCCACATATTTCGCAAACCGAAGACCGAGAGGAGCTGATGAGATTTAAAATTGATTTTATTAAATACATAAATTCACCTGATATTCTAGATTTTATATAATTTTTATTAAAAAAAAAAAAAATAATGATATTTTTCAATAAAACGTAAATCAGTAGTAACGAGTAATAATTTTGGATACTGTCTTTTTTGCTTTTTCTTATGGTTTTATGGAAAAAAAATATGAAAATACGAATTTTTCGAAAGTGATGAATGATATGATATAATATGAAACATGTGGAAAATGTTTTTACACGTTTTAAATGCACCTTGCAGGCCTTTTTATTCTGAATCAGACTCCTGGAAAAATTTGAAGAAAATCGAAATATTACATTTTGTGAAAAAATAGATTAAAATGATAAAAATGATAATTTTCTCACCATATACTGTCCCTCAATGTATCTCCCTGAATTTCTGGGTGTTCTCCTGAGCTCTCTCGGTCCTGATTGTTCCTGACTCCGACGTCTACAGCAATAATGCAAGATTGACAAGTTTGTTATTCATTTTTTTTTTTTTCGTTGGATAATAATCGAATTATCTCGGTAAATATCATATTTATGAGAAAATGTCAAAAGACATTTTTTGTAGGAAATTTCTCGGACTAAAAAGAAGGTCTCTTGACATCTTTTACTAGAATAATTTTTTAATGAGATAAATGGAGAATTAATCTTACATTTTGCCTTGAATCTGCATTGCTTTAAATCTGTTATCAATATCTTGTGGTGGACTCTGTGAGTCATCAACAATTTGTCCAGGGGATGGTGGATTACCCTGAGCATCACCATTGTCAAAGAAACTTGAGGCTCTGGGACGTCCTGGAGTTTTTGTAGTACTTGGACTATAAAATATCACAGAATCTCCATCAAGTCTTATTATCTCGATAATGAGTAATTTTAGAAGAAAATATCAAGAGACCTTTTTTATCGAGAATTCAATTCCTCACAAAAAAGTTCTCTTGACATTTTCTCCTAAAACCCCTCATTCTCGAGATATTTGCATTATTAATCAAAAAATAGCATCTGCATTTGTTTTGCAATCTTTTCATACATTAATTACGTGTATATCTCTTCAAATATCAATTTTAGATGAAAATGTCAAGAGACCTTTTTTGTAGAGCATCAAATTGCCCACAAAAAATGACTCTTGTCATTTTCTCCTAAAATCACTTGTTCACGAGATAAATGGATAAGTATTATTTCATACTCACGGTATTTTCTTCGTCGTTCTCTTCTTCTTCTGCTTACTAGAAACAAATTATTTTTCTTTACTCTGTTTCCTTTATTCATAACAACAATTGGGTCTAGGAGCAGTAGGGAAAAGGGGTTTTCCAATTAACAAAATAATAATAATAATAATCTTCACTCTTAAAGAAATTTTGTATTATTAAAACACCAATTTACATGATTTTTTTTCTCATAATTCATCAACTTATAAAAAATTATGTTTTCCATTACAATTTAGCATTTGATATTTTTTTTTTAATATTGTAAAATAATAAAAAGGGGCCTTCGAATATACTTCGAGCTCCCACAGTATCCCTAATGCTCCACTGATACTTATTTAATTGTTTTTATTTCATTTCAATCGAATGCGATATCGACAGGCTGGTGCAGGAGGCTTCATCAATTCCTGCAAAATTATTTATCTAATTTTTAAAAATCTCCAATTTTACAACAATAAACCCTCTTGCACTGAGCCATCGATTTTAATTAGTTAATTGATTGATGAATGAAAAAAAAATGTTAAAAATTTTCACTAATTAAACTATGAACTAATTTAATTTTTCATCTATATCCCTGAATCTGAGAGAGATGGAGAATTTTTCATAGAGACCTTTTTTATAGAGTGAAATGAGAGCTATAAAAAAGGTCCTCATAAAAATTTCCATATTTCTCTTCAATTCTGAGATATTTAGGAAAAATAAAAATTCTTGTTTTACTACTGAAGTTAATCAAATACAAATGCAATATTAAAAGAAAAATAAAGCGAGCGAGAATGACGTGACGTAGACACAAATGGTAAAGCAATTATTAGATATTGAAAAAGCACACAAATTTACTAAATTATTTTCACAATAAAAATTATCCCAAAAGCAGAATTTATTGAAAAAAAAAGACTATTCTACTTAAAAATAAAATAGATCAATAATAGAGGAATAAAAATCATCTCACAGTTGTTGATCCACAAAATAATACAACTTACCCCATAAACTCATGATCAGAGCCCTCATCAGCTTCTTCAGCCTCTTCTTCTTCTGAAAAATTGAATAAAAATAAATTAAAATACATTTCTCACTCTATATCTCTCTGAATCTAACCAAGATATCAAAATTTTCATGAAGACCTTTTTTGTAGCTCAGACAATTTCCTACAAAAAAAGTTTCAACAAAAATTCCCCCATCTCCCCTAGATTCCGAGATAATCCAATAAAACCCACGACCCATTGTAAATAATCTCCCCAAATCACCTATCAATTGATCCTTTTTACGTCTGGTATATGCCCTCTTGCTGGTAACAGGCACTTGATCAGTTTCACCATGTAACAAACTATTCCTGTACATGAGCAAAGGCTGCCAATCCTCTCCCCTTGACGATGGCATACCCGCTGGCAATTTTAAATCCAAAAATGTCAAAACAACTTTTTTATCCTGTCTCAGTAATTTATTAGTAAATTCCAAAAGAATCTCCAAATAAGGTAAATTTGGTGGTGGTCCAGTGGGATCCAATTCCTCACCATCAGGTGGTGTTATAGCAAATAGTATACCAGCTCTGTGGAGTGCAGTAATAGCCTCTCTATTTTTGACAGCATCCAATCCAAATGACAATGCAAATCTCTTAGCCAACTCCTTAATCGGTGTTATATCATCAACACTCTTATTATTTCCCTTTTCCACAACAACATCCATATAAAGTTTATTCAAACTCAGTTGCATAGTTAATGCACAATTGACCTTATTAATATCTCTAGCTTTACCAAGTGTTGTTTTAATAATATCTCCATAATCATTGTAATATCTGACATAATGTTTAAAAACATCAGCAGCTGATTTTGTTGGTATCATATTGTAAACAATGAGTTTACAATAGCTAGCCAAAAAATTTCTTCTCTTGTGCAATTCTTCAATTTTAGAATGCTCATCATGATCCTCATCATCCTCATCAAAAAATACATAATCCTGAATAAATTTATTCAACATATCCTGCATATCCTGATCAGGCTCATAAATCAATTTATGCAAAAGTGGATTTGGATTGCTGTTCAATTGATTGCAAAACATAACAAGTAAATCACAAATTGTATTGTATGCCTCTTCTCTCAATGGTACAGCCATTCTACTACCTTCACCAGCAATAAAAAATCTCATTGCATCCATAAACATGTGTAAAGACTTGTACAAATCTCTAGCTTCATCATCACCCCTTGTACCAAGATCATTGGCTTCAAGTAAATGATTTTGTCCCCAGAGTATTGAAAAAAAACATGCTGATATACAGTATTTAGTTGCATCCTCGGGAAATATTTTTTGACAATCTTTAGCATCATCAATATTTTTAAATAGTGAATCCCATATTTCCCAGCCATTCATATCATGACAACTGTAAAATATAGCAACTTTTTTTAATGACTGTACAACATTAAATATTTCATCCTCATCTGGTGTTTCAGCACCATCAATTAAATTTCTGTAATCATCAATAGCTTCTTTATATTTATTAACTATTGTATCAATAAGTGTTCTTCTAGCAGTATCACACTGTGAAAATTTTGCATGTGTCTCAACACACATGTATTCCAATGTTCTAGCTGCTGTTTCAAGTACATCATTGTCATGCATTTTTTCAACAATTCCCTTTATTTTATCGAGTAAAGATTCAAGATTTCTCTCTTGTCTCGATTTAACATAAATATCAAGCTCAAAATATTGTGGTATTGCAAGAAGATTAGCTAATTTTTCAGGATCAGCACGATATTTGTCTAATAAAAGTGGTAGAGTCACAATAAAGTGTTCAGTTAATTTTTGTTTATCATCAGACACTTGTTTTTGTTCTTTAGCTGATAATAATTTACGTGTTGGCCCTCTACCAACTGGTGCTTCACCAGTTGCTGCTTGTTTTATACAACATACCATTAATTCAATCAATGATGTTTCTTTTTGATTGTCAAGGGCCTCCTCCTCGGGTCCAGCCTCCTCAAGCAGTAAATCAGTCATGCACTCCCAGTCCTTCATCATCTGATTAGTCTCAATCAGAGAATCCACTAGATAAGCACCGTGCTCATGTAGTTCAGATTCAATGAAAAATAAAACAAGATCACGTATGAGTGGAGTATTTGGCAATCGTTTTTTTCCTCTTTTAGTTTTAACACCAGCAACAGCCTCTTCGTCTGGTGTAAATAGTCTCTCATTCAAAAATTCACCAGCTGCTTGTGCCACTGCTCTGTGAGACGAGTATACCAATTCGTAAACGTGCTCGCAGTCTTTATCAGTTAAAATTTCTCGGTGATGTTTTAGGATTGATATCACTAGTTTAACTGCTTGAACAGCAACATCATACTCTTTGTCGAGGGTCATTGCTACTATTCTGTCCTTGAATTTTGAGGTAAACAGCTCGAGTTTAGCTTTCAATTCCTCTGATGCATACAAGGGCTGAAGAGCTTGGAGACATTTTAAACGTACCTCACCTACTTTGTCATGAAGGGTCCAGCCAATGTATTTTAGGTAAGAATCGTCGAGAAAATTCTGATGAAATTTCTTCATCCAGACACCTATTTCGGCCATACATATGGCACGTATTTCAGGAAGTGTGTCTCTGTATCTGTGTACAAACACTGATTTAAACATATAAGTAAGCATATTCTTAATTTCATCCATATTCTCCTCAAGTTCTTTTCTCTTAGACATCAATGACTCCAATCTATCAGCAGCCCTCTTCTCTCTGGCTTTCTGTCTCTCAGACTCATAC
Organism: Coelinius sp. EB29; assembly: GCA_035578325.1. Lineage (NCBI taxonomy): Eukaryota > Metazoa > Arthropoda > Insecta > Hymenoptera > Braconidae > Coelinius > Coelinius sp. EB29. The sequence continues at coordinate 4,768,510 of JAOZGT010000008.1, forward strand.
TGACGCTGTGTATTATCCAAATTAACAGAAACAGTCAAAGCAACATCAACAAGTGCTGTCATAAGTTTCATTGCAGCCAGTGTTGCTGTATGACGAAATGCACGTACTTGAGAATCTGATAATCCTGTCAACAATGATATAACATTGTCCATTAGAAATTGATCATAGATTATTGAATACTGGCACTGACGTACGAGAATTTGCACAAATTCACAAAAATTTGAACGAAATTTTTTCCACGGTTGACCAGTCATAATAAGTGGATATTCACCACTCTCTTCATCAAATTCTTCAGTCATTCTTCTTATAATTGCAACGTGCTCCATCGAACTCTGCATTTCAGATGTTATTTTACCTTTACAACCACTAGCATTTATGAAAAATTGCATTAAAAGAAGTAGTGCATTGTCTCGATTTGTCTTGTATTTTTCAATCCAATCGTCTACTATCTGAGTTAAGGATGTTCTGTTGTTTTTAATAGCAAAGTAGAGACTCTGTTCGTCCTCTGATGTAGATGGATTTATAAATTTTTTAGCACGACCACGACCACCTCCTCCACGAGGTTTGTGGACTGGCTGTGAGGGAATGTAGTCTGTATCGACTTCTCTGTATTTAGGTTGATTTACTGCACTTCCTCGCATTCTTGCTCGAGTATTACGAGTTATTCGCATGTTGGGGGTAGCTGGGGTCATTGGTTGCTCAAACTGGGCCTCGTTGGATAATGGTGGATCCTGATATTGTTGATGGGATGTGCTGGGAGAGCTGTAGGTTTCTGAGAGATGATCTGGGCTGTGGGATTCAGAGAAAAAGGGTTATTTTTGAAGTTTTTAGGGTTTTTGCGGGGAATTTAGTGGTTTTAGGGGAAAATGTCAAGTGGGACTTTTTCAAGAAAATTTTCTCAGCTATAAAAAAGGTCTCTTGACATTTTCTTCTAGAACTACTCATTGTGGAGATAATGAATGATTTAGAGAGAGATGTTGAAATTTTTTAAGATTTTTGACTTACTTTTGGGTATGAATTGGGGTCTGTGGTGCCTGATACGAGGAATAACCCCCATAATTATCCCCTGTATCCATGTTTTCAGTCATTGGCGTCATTGGTGTCATTGGTTCCTGATACTCTGGTGGTACAGGATCATCCATTCGTATTCTCTTGCCTCCACGTCGATGCATCATGATTATTGATTATTATAATCCTCAAAACATGAATAAAAATCCCTCTGGAAAGTAAATAAAATAATTTACTGGGGATGGGTCATGAAAAATTGATGGAATTTTGGCGGTTGAATTCGAGGGATGAGAAAACAACAGCAGGAATTGATTTTTGGGGGGTAAAATGGGTCTTTGGAGAGGTATTTTTGTGGAGAATTGAGGGGTGAAGGTGTAGGTGACACTTACCTGATGTTTTTGTTGAGTTATTGGTGTTAATTACGTCACTAATGCATTACCGCGGGAAAATAAAGCCGCAAGTTTATCTCAATCCGCCATTTTTTGATGGTATCGAGATGTTTTGGTCCCGGGAATTTATCAGTGGTGACATCTAGCGGAAGAATTCCTAACCTCAATTATTGTTTCTCCCTTTTTTTTCTCTTATTTTTGACACTTTTATCAATTTTTTATTACTTCTGATTGTTCAATTATGATATTAAAAAGATTATTCAGCTTTTTTAATTACAGATAATCATTCAATTTGTGTTTTGGGACTTGTAAAGCCGTTGGGAATAATTCGACTGGTAGCTCTACCTAGCGGATTTATTCCGAACTATCTTGTTGTGCGCATGCGCGTGGCTCGGAGAGTCCCCCAGTTGACGCCACCTCAGAGTCGAGTCAATACGCCACGGGCTCTCGTCGTGGCAACATGTCGGAAGTTTTGCTCTCGTGCCGGCACGCGTAAATTGTCAATTCAGTGGACGCGATCTGTGAGGACAGTGGATTGGTAATGTGTACCTTATGTACGAGCCGATGCCGGTTATTTAAATAAAATAATTGACTCTGTTGAGAGAGCCCGTGGTGATTTTTTCGTGTGACAAAAATATTTATCGAGTTAATAATTTACATCGTGCGATATTTGAGATTATTATTGTGATAATGGACTCAAGGGCTCAAAATGGCGGCAAGTAGCCTTTGTCTGTTTACAAACAGTCGTTTGTAGTATTTTGAGTGCTTCAATAAGTATTATTCCGAGTGTTCAACAAGTGCAGTTATATTTAGAGTGATTCTAGTGTCAATTCTCATAGGAAAAATACTAAAATTCAGAGAAATTATTATTTTTTTTTTTCGGTTGTGTTGTGATGATTATTGTGGCAATTTTTCATTCAGGGAATTTATTTAGTTTATTATTCGTAATTAGTGGAGAGACAGTGAATTATTTTGCGAGTACGAGTGCATTCGAGAGGACCAAACCCCATGGATTACAGTATATTCGAGGAACTCGAAGCCATGGATCACAATCAAGGTAGGTCATTCTCAAGGTGAAAACGTAGCTCTTTTTTTCATCCAACGCCGGTAAGTCAAACCAAGTTTATTTATTTATTTCATTCGTCGAGGAGGTTTCCTAGGAATGAACACACGTTTATGAGTAAAAGAAATTTATTCAATTTAAAATGAGGAAATTTACATAATTATTATTCATTTCTCCTCTATCATTAATAATCTCAATAACATTATTAAGGATGTTCTGCCTAGATTGCAACGGGGGGGGGGTGAGCTGTAGGGGGAAGGTAGGGTTTTGTGGGGAATTCCAACCCCTGAAGACGAAAAAATGAAATTTTAAATTACCCCATTGAGGTTAAATTTGGTCACTTTTATGGTGTCATTATATTCCTCATAACTCTTTTTCCTAATAAATATTCATAGGATCAATTAAAAAATTTCCGATAATCGATTTAATAATTTCTGAAAAAAACATAAATCTAGTCGTTAACAGCGGCAACGTTGGGAACTAGAGAAATTTGGTAACACGGGCTGGTACCATTGGTTGACTAGGCCACACTCGGCTGTAAACGTTTATTCATTCCCCAGATACCCCAGATTTGTATTTTGCGCGCTGCCCCTCTCTCGTTGAATATATTGCGACGTTGTCGTACTTTCCAGCTGCGCGCGCAAGAAAGGTAAATTTTCGCTTATTTTGGCATTTTTTATTACTAATTATTAGTCTGAGGGATGCGTAAGAATATAACGTTTTTCCGTGACATAACGATTGACCTATAGCCGGAGTTTCATTACGCTAGACCCATTTTTCATCGATTTCACTAACTTTTCGTGAATTTTACATAAGAACACGTGTTAAATTGATATTTTTTAAAAAATCATAACTTTATTATGCAGCTCGCAGGAAAGCTGAAATTTTGCATGCGGTTCTTCAATAGATTGAAGAATCTTACAAAAAAATTTCATCAACTTCTTATATTTCCTTATAATGTCCAAAATGTAGGCAGAACATCCTTAAAGCTCAAGACTTATTTAAGAATTACTCAATTTTTTTTTTTTAATTACTCCCTAGTGACTAGTAAGGCCCTGAATTATCCTATTACCCTAATAATAAGTATTAAAATTCAATGATCAATGGAGAAGAAACTGTGCGTTGTCTAGGAAGATGTAGAGTAGTGTCGTTCCATCTCAGTCAGCATATCGTATAATCTATTTTTTATATCAGCTGGCACTTGTGCTCTAGGCAAGTGTACAGTGTCACCATGGGGATTAGCACACTGTCTGAGAAGTACTGCTAGGCTTCCTGGTGTTCTACGAGACATCAGAAGGCCTGGAATTATTATTGTACCCGATAGAGTCCATCCTAAGAATATTTTTTCGCAGATTATCTGAAAAAAATATATAAAATTAAAAAATCGTGCATTATTTTGCAAATATCTACCGAATGGAGTGATTTACGAAAAATTGTCAGAAGACATTTTTTCTTGAAAATTTCAAGAACAAAAAATGTCCCTTGACATTTTCTTCTAAACCCCTTCATTCTCAAGATAAATGCACAATTGATAAAGTCACTTCTCATGTTGATTAATTATCTCATCATCTCAGTAATCGTTGACTTTGGGAAAAAATGTCAAAAGACATTTTTTGTAGAGAATTCAATTCTCCATAAAAAATATCTTTTGACATTTTTCCCCAAAGTTACTCATTAACGAGATAATTGCATAATCAACTGACTCACTTGTAAATTATCATTCATAACAGGTGCCTCACACCGTTTATTAACAGAACACACTGTTCTGCAGTCAAAATAATCACAGTCATCGTGTTTCTCACATTCTCTCCCATCACCAGTCAACCTCCCAGCGATACTTTTAGGAAATACAGCGTCTAAATCAAGATATTTGAGTCTTGAGTCACCATACGCAAGGCCAAAATGATTTATTTTAACATCACAGAGGTAAAATGCTTCTGGAAAATTGCTCTCAAGCTCGTCAATAAAATCCATTATCATCACAGCTAGTTTAATCCTTTTTCCCCATTCACTCGTTGAGTCTGACATGTCTAGGGCTGTCGTTGGATTATCAATGGGTCTCACATATTCGACACAATAAAAATTACCACAGGTACCAATTAGCCTTGGAAATAGGTCTCGTTCCTCGTAGAGTATCGATATAAGGTACTCATTCTCCTGTACAAGAGCCCAGACATTTTCCATCTCAAATTGACGTTTTTCATCATTAATTTCTATGTGACCTGGTCTCAAACGACTCAGACGTTCCAATTGACGTTTATTCAGTGTTATATTCAATTTATTGAACACAAGGTCTCCTATCATCTTATCAAACTCTGGCTCTGTTGGGTAGTGCTTGTATCCCATTGCATCCATCCAGTTGAGATCTTCGTAGGGCTCTATCGAGGCTAATGATCTGAGAAAATTAATTCAATTATTTTTTGTGGAATTGATGAATGATTTGTGAATATATACCTGGCAGCTTTAAAAACAACTCTAGTGTCTTCCCAATTAGCTGAAAACACTGCCTCCTTTCCTGAATGTAGGCTCTCACAGGCGAGTGAATGAATGGCATTGTCTGAACACAATGGTTTACATAAAACTCCCAAAGCTGATCCATCTCCATGATTTGTGCACTAAAATAAAAAAAAAAATTAATATTTTTCATTATTATCTACGTATCTCGTAAACTAGTCATTTTAAGGAAAAATCACAAAAGACCTTTTTTGTAGCTGAGACAATTTCCAACAAAAAATGTCTCTTGACATTTTCTCCTAAAATCACTCACAATCGCAATTATACCACATTTTAAAAAAACCTTCAAAATCAACTTTTCCAATTTCATTGAATACCCAGTTTTTTATAAATATCTCGTAATCCATTAGAGATATCAAAATTTTTATAGAGACCTTTTTTGTAACTATCATTTCGCTCTAGAAAAAAGCTCCTCATCAAAATCTCTCTATTTCTCCAAGTTTTCAAGATAATTCGACTCCAAATCACCTCAATTATCTCATTTTACTTTTTGGATAAAAATCCCCTTCCATTCCCTTGAAAAAAACCCACCGATGGGTTAGAGGGAGGGCAGGGGAGGGGGGGATAAACCCGAAAGGACATGAGTTGCGCGGTCAGCTGTTCCTAGTGCCCTAAATCGACTAGATATTCCCACCGTATCTCGTGTTCATTCCTAAAAAATAATTGCTCCGAAAAAAAAAAAAAAAAAAAAAAATCATAAATCAATAAAATCTCTTACCACATTGGATACGTGCCTCCTTGCCTCCAAATTAGTGCAAATAATACCCCAGTGATGAAGTAGATAAATAATTATAATAAATAGGATTGAAACAAAAATTGAATAAATCTTGTGGTGATATAAAAAACCGGGTATTCGTCGTACATTCATTACGGTGTATTTGATAAAATTTTTAACATTGAATCAACTAAACTGAATGTATAAAAAATATTTAATATTGATATTAAATTTATTTTCACGTGTTGAAAAAATATAATACATTGTGACTAACGTGAATCTATAACGGGCAATGCGGCTGTATCCACTGCGGCAGCACGCGATTAACAAATCCCAGTGACGAATTACGTCATCCGAGGGCCCATCAATATTCACTGATATCTGATTAAAAGGTAAAAATAAACAAATTGAGTTGATAGAAATAATTCATTATTTGTTGAAGTGAATAGAATTATTTAATCGTTTTTTTTTTTAATTAAAAATTCAAATTTTGCCGCCATTTAAATTGTCGATAAATAATTTCCCTGTCTTACCGATTATCGAACATCAGAGCCAAATATACCGTTTTTAATTGTCAATTAATCGATATTGGCAGAGTGAAATTTGGCATTTTTTTTTTCATTTTGAAGATATTTTTTTGTATTTTAAAATGAGATAAATTAAATCAAAATTGTATTGTTTAATCAGCTGTTGTGGATTGAATAATCAAAAAACTTGAATTTTTCAAACTAAATGAACAATTTTTAATGTTCAATAATTCAAAATTGGTAGAGTGGAAATCAAAAAATTTTATTTCATTTTAACATTTAAAGAAAGTTCTACAAAATGTAGAAATTTCGTGAGACTCGTATTGTTTGGTCATGAGATATTGAATATAAAAAATGTCGGAAAAAGCCGGCAAACACCTACTCTCCTCACGTGCATGTATTGAAATTGTTTTTTTTTTTTTTTTTTATCGTACGTTATATTGAGTTCAGGGTCTTTTGGATTTGAGCAGAAATGCAAGTTTAGTCAGTAATCCCGCAAAAGTTGTCGGAGTGACTGTTTTACTCCTAGAAAATAACCATTAACAAATTAATAATAAAATTCAAATACATGTACGTGATTATATACCCATTACATACCTTTGCGCGCAGCTGCGACCTTGTATGCCCTTGTCAAAATGTTTCTTACGTACCGTCAAAACGACAATTCTACCGCAATCGTACTCATTTTTAACATGTCGTTGTGATCGTAAATTAACTAATTACGTGTTGTTTAGTGCCGGTATCCTCCCACCCTTCCTCAAATGTGTTAATGAACATAATTAAGAGTTTTAAAAAGGAAAAAAGTGTTTTTTTTTGTCGAGTGCCTGAGATATTTCGAATTTTATCATTTCGATTTTTGTGTACGTCCAATTTTTTAAATAATTATCAATTATTATAAACAATTATTATATTCAATTTTATACATCAGAGGACAAATTTCAAGGTCAACATTTAGAGTGAAAAAAAGGCGGGTAAATTTGTGAAAATAATATTTTTTTAAAATTGAGAGATAGATGAGATTTATCTTGTGTGTTAGAGGGCATTTAATCTATTGAAAGGGTTTATATATAGATATCAATCACGCATTCTAGGAGTGTTTTCTCGTATACTTATTTGTATCATTCTTGCGGAGATTATCTCTTGTGTACACGGAATATTCCGTACTCTATATGTTCGACAGTTTTTTATTTTTTTGTTTTATTTTTACTTGAAACCGGATTGAAGAACTTTCTCTCTTGCCTTTATGTATTCTTCGTGCATTTTTTATCAAATATGATATTGGGATGATGGAAAATTTTCCATTGCATTATGAATGAAAGATTGTAAGGAAGAAATCAGTTGTCGAGTGGCAAACCGATTCGATTTTTTATATTTTGTTGAATATTTAATTATTTTGATAATGAAGGTCTCTAGGTGAAAATGTCAAGAGGTATTTTTTATTGAAAATTTTATCAGCTACAAAAAATGTCTCTTGATATTTTCTTCTTGAATCAATAATTCACGAGATAAATACGTAATTGATAAAAATTACATGAAAAATTAGTGGTAAAACTAAAATTTTAATTATCTCGGTAATGAGTAATTTTAGGAGAAAATGTCAAGAGGCATTTTTCGTTTGAAATTTTGTCAGTTACAAAAAATGTCTCTTGACATTTTCTCCTAAAATCACTCGTTACCGAGATAAATTGATTATTACCAAACAAAAATTTTAATTAATTTTTAAAGATGAAAGATTTACTTTTTAATTCGATAATTCGCATCACCTGTGTGACGTCTGTAGTAAAAAACATTCCATTAATCCGGATATAGAGATGATTTTAAAAAATTTTCATTGAAACAATAAATTTCAATAGCGACTGAAGACGATTGAAGTTGAATAACATTTTTAACTGGCGTCAGACAAAATCTATTTTAATTCTCATTACACAGTTAGTCTCACTGCTTCCCTTGGCAAGTATCCCATCCTGTTTTATTTATTCTATCTTTCTCTGTCTCATGCCGTATCGGACATAAAAGTCAGGTCGAAGAAATGGCGCACACCTCGTGGCTGCAGCGCGTGGGCTCACCCCCTTCAACACTATCAACGATACACTCTCTCTTGACCCGTCTTTTTCTTCTTCTTTTGAATCTCCGTCGCGATTTCTTTTTATCTATTTCTGAATGCAATGAGAGGTCGTAGCATTGCCAGAGACGCATTACGTGCCAAAATTGTAATTTTTTTTTTTTTTTTTCATTTTTCGTACTATTTTCAAGTCTAGGCCTACAATGAGTGATTTTAGAAGAAAATGTGAGGAAACCTTTTTTTGTAGAGAATTCAATTCTCTACAAAAAATGTCTTTTGACATTTTATGCTAAAACTGCTTATTCTCGAGATAATCAGAAAACAAAAAAATTAAAATTTCATTGATTCGTTTTAAAACTTCAGGTTTTTGATTTTTAAAAAGGCATTTATCTCGGTATTGAGTTGCTTTAGGGTAAAATGTCAAAAGATGTTTTTTTTAATGGGAAATTTAATTCTCTACAAAAAAGGTCCTCATGAAAATTTTTCCATCTCCCTTTAATTCCAAGATATTCAGGAAAAACTAAATCTGGATTAGATCCAATACGATTTATCACTCGATAAATCATAAATTGATAATGTCCAATTTTTTAAACTCATTTATTGAAATATGATGAGAGAGTTGTCGTGATTTTACCGTTCAATGACCCCATCGAGTGTTAATTATCGTGAATACTTCCTGGAAAAATGCTCAAATTGCCTCCAGACGGATTACCTGCAACTCGAGTGTAGATAGTCTGAAGAAGTCATGTTCCAACAGGCCCAATACAACTAACAATTTGCATGAAAAAAGAAGGAGCTTAAAAAACCGGTCATCATAATCTGAAGTTGATGGCTGGAGCCTCTTGTCCGGCCAATAGATTTAAAAATAAATTGTTTCACCACGAGTTGTTCAGCATTGAGCCACCGATTCTGATCCGTTTATCGGTTTAAATTGAAGAATCGTCATTTTTCGATGAATTGATCTAATAATTTTTCTACGAAATAACTGATTTTACGCATGTTAATAACATTATCTTGATAATTATCGATTTTAGACAAAAATGTCAAGAGACATTTTTTCTCGAAAATTTAATTATCTACAAAAAATGTCTTCTGACATTTTCCCCTCGGATCACTAGTTCTCGAGATGAATAGATAATTAATAAAAAAAATGAATCAATTCTGTATTAATTAATAATATTGATCAGTCGATGTCTCTTTATTATCAACTGGAGTACTCAAAATATTAAAAATCAAGAAATGCACATGAATGAAATACATGATACATTTATCGTAAGACTAACTGAGGTGTACTTGTATGCTCAGACGAGTTGGTTGCTATGCAATCAGTCTCAGTCAGACCAGTAAGAGAGTGGGATGTTGTTAGTGGACACTTGTCCTGTTCTGTTCTGTTCTGTTACTGGTCAATTTTCAAATCATCAAAACTCACACAAATATTATTACAACTCAACGAAATAGGGTATCGTCAATTGTGTTTGTGCTTATGAGCGATAACTAGTGATGTTTATTTTAAAATAACACATTTTGGGATAACCTTGTGATACATAGATATTTTTTCCTATTTTTAGTCCTCATAAATATCTTGAATGAAACATAAATACTCTCTCATTCAACGTGTAAATTTAAATTCTACTAATTGTACATTTATACCGTAAACGAGTGGTTTTAGGAGAAAATGTGTGAGAATATTTTTTGTGGGAAATTTAATTTTTTACAAAAAATGTCTTTTAATATTTTACTCTAAAATCAATAATTACAGAGATAATTGCATAATTCAAAAATTGAATAAAAATAGATTTTACTGATTGTGCTATTATTTTTAAAACTAATGATTTCAATAGAAAATAGCCAGAGACATTTTTTTGAGTTGATGAAATTTTGAAAAAAAAAAAAAAAAAAAAAAAATATCTCTTCACTTTTCCCCCCTAAAACCTCTCATTATCGAGAAATCTACAAGAATATGATAAAACATATTTTATGCATTTTCTCAAGTTGACAAATTCTCATTACTGTACATAATAATTCACTTCTAAAACCGTACATTTATACCATAAAATCAGTATTCACAATAATACATATGATAACCCCTGTAGACTCTTGACCCCAACATTTGCAATTAGTCGTAATGGCTATGATGAATTGAAATCTGCTAATTAAATTTCCATTGAGACCATGACCGTGTTATTAAGGGTCACTATTACATGAACAAAACAATCACAAATAATGGGGTCATGATGCCTCAAGAAGTTCTAAAAATTGACAATTTTTTAAAAATTAAATTAAATTACTAAATTACATGTTATTAGTTTAAATGTTTAAAAAAATCATTTTCATCACCAATTTAACACAAGGACTTAAAGACCATTGAACCATTAGGTGAATAGATAGACGTTACGTCACAGATTGTATACATTGAGGTAATTCACCTCGTGGCTTGTTTAATCGCGTGTTAATGTGTTATAGGTACCTAAATAACTGGTTAAAGTGAGACAAATAATACTGAGGGATAAATAATTGGATATGATTGTCTTCAATTGTTGAGATTAATGTCGATTTAGTTGGTGAATATAAAGGATATCCCAAGAGATTTTTAAAATAATAATATTTAATAATATAAATCAGTGATTAGATATATAAATCATTGAATTCATTATCTAATTGTGATCCTTGATCGTGTGACACTTGATTATTTAACATCATTATTTCACAATTGCACGGGTACCTTGCGTGACTGATATTATGAAGATGCATTTGCACGTTGACGGTATCGAGGTTTGTTGAAGATTATATTATTATTCGAGGTCGTTTGATTTATCGTGAGGATTATCAGTTGATAATATTTTCAATTTTTTTATTATTATTAATTATGTAGATTTATGGAGCAAGTATAATTATTGATTTATCACGTGAATTAATCATTTTAGAGGAAAATATTAAGAGAAATTTTTTTTAGAGAATTTAATTTTCTAAAGAAATAATGTCTTGACATTTTTTTTTTTCTTATAAAACCACTAATTATCAAGATAATCCACTAGTCAATAAAATTATATAAAAAAAAAAAAAATATTGAATTTAATTCAATAAAATTTCTTTTAATTACAGAATTGTCTCAAAGTGATATTACCACAGGACGAGGCCATCCTATCATTTCCACTGAGGACTCCAGCAATGTCTAGCACAGAGCCAATTAATAATGAACACTGTCCAGCATCAGGAGCATCAACATGTGGCCTAGTGGGTACCCTCTTTCCAACATCTTGTCGAGGTCGAGCTGAAGCATTTGCACGTCGTCTACATCGTCGATTGACCACCCTAAGTGGCACTGATACTGAACAATCACAAGATAATACAGATCATCCAAACGAGACATCATGGCTCCAGTCAAACAACCACAATACCGAAGCTCCAAGAGTCCACGAGCATCAGCCACGTCACAGTCCTGAGTCTGATGTGTACTACGATTTTGATTTATCACCTGATCAAGAAATTGACAATTGTCAGGATCCAGAATCACCAGAGGAGGCCATCACTGTTGCAGAATTTGCAAATCTTCTTGTTAATTCATCACAGATGATTAAAACAAATCATGTATTTTCATCACCATTGGACGGTAATACTCCATCAGACAATGAAGCATATTACGATCCAGAATCTTCAGATACTGATAAAACAAAAATTGATGATTACTTTGATCCAATAAATACATCAGTGAGTGAATTATCAAATGGAGATTTACAAAATATTCACAAACCACCAGGACGTCGAAGAGGACAGATTAATGGACACGATGATACATCTGATGAATCAAGTTTGTCATACAATTGTAGAGTCAGGGGTGAAATACCACGGATACAAGCAATTAAAATCAATAATAGCTCTGATGATTCTTTGAATGACATTGCAAGCTCACTTGAAACAACATCACCGAGTCATGAGTCATTATGGAGTACTTTTGATGATTCTACGGTATCTCAGGATGATCCATCATTCTTAGCTATTCCTAATGAAAAAAAAATTCATAAATCTCATTCAGACTCTGAACTGATACCAGGAGTTATCAAGATGGCGCCCATTGATCTGGAATCAATAGACACTGATGAAGTGGATTTTGTGAGTGATCAGAGGCATCATTGCAATGGTATACCTGAGGATGATTCATTGAATTTTGATAAAGCTAATGATGTATCTGGAGATGTTGAGAATCACTCGTCATACAGCTCTAAATTAGATATTCCTGGAGCTCTTGTTATTGAATGTCCTACTGATAATACAAAAATATCTTCAGGTAATTTAACAAATAAAATTGATATGACTGTTGATGAGAGTGAGAATTTAGAGTTTAATTCGACTGAAGATGTTTCGAGATTATTAAAAAAATTATCAACATCACCAAAAGAGAATTGTGAGGGTGATGGTACAGTGGGAGAGAATGGTATTGATGATGATCGTGATGAGGAGAGGCCACAGAGGGTGAGAAGATGTTCATCATTGAAAACTGGTAAAACACCTCCAGGTACACCCGGAAGAAAGAAAATTGTCAGATTTGCTGATGTACTTGGGCTAGATCTTGCTGATGTCAGAACATTTCTTGATGAAATACCCAAGGTGCCTAATTCAGCATATTCAGATCTTGTTTATGATGATATTTTTCAAAAAGATTCGAGTCCAAATTTGTATGGATCTAGTCCAACAAATGGTGGAATTTGTTCAGGTGGTATTAAGCCTGATAGAATACTTGTGCCAATGTTTCAACAGCCTGGGGGTTTAGGTAATTTTTTGGATATTGTTAGAGATCGTCGGGTTTGTCTGGAAAGTGTTATCGTACATGATCCTATAACATTGTGTTTAAAGGGTTGTGTCAGGGTGAGAAATTTGGATTTTCATAAATCTGTACATGTTAGATATACTATGGACTCTTGGAGAACATTTAGCGATCTTCAGGCACTCTATGTCAATGGTTCTTGTGACGGATTCAGTGATAAATTCACATTTGTACTTTATTGTCATACTGTGAGGGTTGGACAGAGGCTAGAAATGGCGGTCAGATTTCAATGCAAGGGAGTGCAGTATTGGGATAATAATGCTGGGGCTAACTACTGTTTTCAGTGTTTTCCCATGGGTTTGACAAATAGTTATGTACCGATAATGGCCAGTGGTCATGCTACTCATGATTGGGCTCCAGCGTTTTATTGAAATTTATGAAATTTGAATTATCTCGGTAATGAGTGATTTTAGGGGAAAATGATGAGAGATACTTTTTATTGGAAATTCAATTCTCTACAAAAAATGTCTTTTGACATTTTCTCGTAGAATCACTCGTTATCGAGATAATTGCATTATTGAAAAAAAAAAAAAAACAATTTTAAAATTTACTTGAAATCACTTGTTTATTAATCTGGAAATTATCTCAGTAATTATTGATTTTATGGGAAAATGTCAAGAGACATTTTTTGTAGAGAATTCAATTGCCAATGAAAATGTCTTTTGACATTTTCTCCTAAACAGATATAATCAGGTAATAATAATTTTAAAAAAATTGAAATTGAATTAATTGTACATAAATGCCATTATTATTTTTTCTCAATAATTATTTTTTCCTGAGAAAAAATCATGCTCGATGTAGTTTTACGGATGAAAATTACTATCACCGGTGTATTAAGGATACTTTTTAGATTTTTTTCTTAGAAGATTTGTTTTTAGGTACTTTAATGATTCGAGTTGGGTCGGATTGGGAAAAAAGTAATTAAAAAATATTCCTACAGTGATTATTTACAACGAACTAATTATTATTTGTTGATTTATTGTCTTTTTTATATGCATGACATCTACAATTCTCTAGTCAATCTAGAGAATAATTAATGACTCAGTTTTTCAACTCGAATCATAATATATCAATTAAATTTTTTAAAATATTATTTTAATCGAGGCGTTAATTACTGATAGGCTGTGAAAGACTGCATGAATATACCGGGAAAATGAATGATTATAAATCATTAATTATATATAATTTAGTTGTTAAAAGGGTGGATGAGACAATTTTACTCATTGCCATAATTTAGTTTTCGTTGAATATTTCAGAATCTGATGGAGATGTGAAAATTTTCATGAATATCTTTTTTGTAGCTCTGATTTTTCTCTACAAAAAAGGTCCTCATGAAAAATCCTCCATCTCCATCAGATTCAAAGATATCAACCAAAAACTCGATCCAAAGTTGAGTTAACTCATCTTGTTGCACCACTTTGTCACTAAATTATACAACTGATGTTTTTTTTTTTTAGTTTAAATGGAATTATTTTTGTCTTAACAATTTTATTATCATGTTTATCTCTTCCTGATGAATACTTGTCCGTTGACTTCCTCAATCAATTTACAACAGAATTCTGTATGAAAATGAAAAAAAAAAAACAAAAAACAGAATTTGTACCTGATAAATATCAGGTCTTAATATTTTTCTACACTGAGATATTAAAAAAAAACAAATACTCAAATTAACTAAAGGCCTGAATATCTGTCCTGTCAAGGAAGAACTGACAACAAATAATTGACTGAAATGCAAATATAATTATCTTTGAGCACAAATAATTAATGAAAATCAATTGAAAAATATCAATTTTATGAAAAATGCGTTATTTACTTTGTACAGAATAAAAAAGGTGTATATCGACGAAATATTTTACAAAAAAAATTAAAGTTTTTATGTTTCTCTCGTCTCTCGATGACAAATAAAATTTTTAAATTGAATTATACTACGAAACTAATGGACCTAGAGCGTTTAATAAATGTTAAATAGTGTATTGTTATTGGTCCCATTGATTGCCTAATTAATGAGTCAACGATGAAATGCGCAAGTTGAGGGGAATAAATGGTTGATTTGATTGAATGATTTGGGGGGGGGGGGGGGGAAAGGAGATTAGAGAGACCTGAGAGAGTCTAACGTATCATTATTCATATACAGTAAAATTATTATATGTAAGAGTTATTCTACGTGTTGTATTAAGACAATAAATTTAACGAAATTGGAAAAATCTTCAGATTTTTTTTTACTGAATGCGACGAAAACGAGTAAATCTCAAGAATTAGAGGTTTTAGGGGAAAATGTCAAAAAACATTTTTTGTAGGAAATTTAATTCTTTATAAAAAAGGTTTCTTGACATTTTCTTCTAAAATCAATAATTTTTGAGATAAATAAACTATTTACCACATCACTAGTGAATTCTACTTCATCATCTTAATATAAATCTTTGTGTTAAACTATTTTAATTCATTACAAAGTTAAAAATTTCATTTGGACATTGTGGCCAATTTCCTATTTCTAACAGAGTCTTCTTATTTATATCACATGAACAGTTGCATGATTTTTATTATCTTCATTTAAAAAAAAAATTAAATTTGTTGGTAATTTTCTACAGACTATTTCCACTGCCTTGAATTGTTGATAATGCCGGTGCGAGTTTGAGGGCATGAAATTGACGATGCAATCTTTGCCGACAGAACTGATAAAATTCAATTTCACGGGTAAAATTACGACGTACCATTTCTTTAACTTCCTCGCTCACTGGAGGTTTGAAAGAATTACGATTTATACTTTTGAATGAATTCATTTCATCTGAAAAATGTTTAAAAAATTGTTGATTAGGGGGAAAATTTAATTTATTTTGATAAAAATTTGATGAATGGTATTATTACCCCAGTAGAGTTCCTTAGCACCCTCGAAAAATTGTGGTATATAATTCTCTAGTACCGTTAGTGTTGTATTAACGTCCTCTAGTACACCAACAACTGAGTAATGCTTTTCCACAGAAAGTTTGGCTCTTTCTAATGCTCCCACGGTGTTGAAAGGCCTAGAAAGTGAATCAACAGTAAATTTGTAATTAAAGGATTTTTAGGGATTGATCAAGAATACAATCAGCCTCGTTTATTCACTCAATTGCAAATAAAATTGGGGTTTAATGACTTTTTTTTAATGATATAATCGTTTTTTTTTTTTACATTTTCACCATTTTCCATTTTTTTTCGAGAGTTCTGAATAGGCGGGCAGCTATCATGAAGATATTAAACGAGGAAAAATCGAAAAGACAAAATTTTGGATGGGCCGATTTCAAGGCTGAGCCATTCTCCAGTCAAAATGGCCAATTTTGACATTTTCTTCAATTCAACTTTTTTCCATTTTTTCCCGCGAGTTCTGAGTAGCCGGGCACCGATTATGAAGATATCAAACGAGAAAAAATTGAAAAGACAAAATTTCGGATGGGCCGGTTTCAGGGGTGAGCCATTCTCCAGCCAAAATGGCCAATTTTGACATTTTCTCTAATTTTACTATTTTCCATTTTTTTCTACGTGTTCTGAGGTGGGGGAAGACTATTTTTAAGATATCAAACGAGAAAGAATCGAAAAGACAAAATTTTGGATGGGCCGGTACCAGGGGTGAACCTTTTTTCCAGCCAAAATGGCCAATTTTGACATTTTCTCTAATTCAACTTTTTTCCATTTTTTACCGCAAGTTCTGAGTAGCCAGGCAGCTACTATAAAGATATCAAACGAGAAAGCCCTAGTAATTAATTAATAATGAATCGACAAATTCAGTATCATGCTGTCCTATAAATTTGTACATACGTGCACTTTTCACTGTGGCCACAAAAAAATAATGTCTGTCTTCTATGATCACCAATGCCCTCATGATACTCTCCCTCGATGTATCTGCACTCACGATCACCATTCAAAACACAACTCTCAAAGTCCTTCTTCAACCATTCAGGATCTGGCAATGGTAGGTCTGGGAATATTTGCTTCCTCTCTACGTAGTACCAGGGTGCACGAACATAGTAATACCAGGATATAACTCGTTCAACCGGATCCCGGACGACGTTCATGTAGATGGGCTGAGGGAGATTGAACCTGTGGATAGGTTGTTTTTTTTTTAAATTACAATCATGATAAGGGGATTTTTTTTTACACAAATAGCGATTCTATGAGCTGAGGAAATGAGCCTCCATCAGTGGAGTATTGACGTTTACGACAAGGAACAATTTTTCGGTCGAGAATACATTACTCGTATCAAGTTGATCATGATTATGATGTGACTAAGATTTTTTAAAAATAATTTTACATTTATCTCGTAAACAAGTGATTTTGAGTTAAAATGTCAAGAGACATTTTTTGTAGGGAATCAAATTTCCAAAAAAAATGTCTCCTGACATTTTTCTCTGAAATCGCTAATTACCGAGTTAATTAGTAATTAGTTGACGAAAGGATTTTAACTGGAATTCGGAAGCGAACTTTATTAATTATGCAATTATCTCGAAAATGGGAGGGTTTTAGGGGATATTGTCAAGAGACCTTTTTTGTAGAGAATTGAATTTCAAACAGAAAATGTCTCTTGACATTTTCTTTCAAAATCCCTTGTTATCGAGATAATTCAATTAATAATACAAGAAAAATTTAATTTTTTCAATTTTCTCAATTTTTACTATTTTATTACTGAATTACTTCTGAAATGATTTATTATCTTAGAAAAAAATACTCACTCTGAAAAATTTGTGAAGCAAACATGTTTAACATAGACAGAAGGTTCAGAATAGCTGTTAACGAGCCTCACAAGTTGCCGCTGTAAATACGAGATAAAAAGACAAATTAAAAAAAGAAAAAAATCACATAATTTCGCATGAAAGACAGCCAAAAGAGATAAGAGGGCCCTTACCTGTTCATAAGGCGCCAGTCTGATGGTCTCAACCCGCTGCACTTGATCTCGGTTGAAGGCAAAGCCATTTCTCATCGAGAGTCTCCTCAGCAATTGCATAAAGGTCTGTGAACCAACCTTAGGTACACGATTGAAGAATAATACATGTTTATCTGCTCTTTTTGTATTATTCAATGCGTCAATGTCCAGTGGATCGAGGTGATCATACTGTGAGATAAATTTATTTATTTATTAGAAGAATTTTTTAATGAAAAAAGTGAAATTAAGAAAAAAAAATAAGCTTGATGATTTTAAAGTCATGAAGGGTTAATCTAATTATTTAAAATAAAAAATATTGCCCTTACAAGTTCTGTACTGGTTCTCTTGAACCCCTGGAGTAGCTGTGCCCCAAATTCTGATTGTACATCTTCTGAAAAAAATTAAGAGTTGTAAAATTGATCTTCTATTTCACTCAATATCGAATTATCTCGGTAATAATAGATTTTAGGAGAAAATATCAAGAGACCTTTTTTATTCAAAATTCAATTTTCCACAAAAAAAGTCTCTTGATATTTATCCATAAAATCATTATTTATGGAGATAATTGGAGAAGAAACAAAAATTAGGGAGAAATTTCATGATTTATGTGCACCAGAAGCCACCACATACCGAGCTCTGGTTTTTACGGATGAAGTAAGAAGTAAAAAAAAGAATTTAGAAGTGAGATAAAATACTCCACTCCCCATTGGAGGTTTCACGCATCTCCGGAGAAAGTTAAACCTTCTCTTTTGCCATTCTAAAAAGAGACTGATCGTAAACTGACCCTTGCACATATTTTTTTACCTCTCTTTCTTCAATGTTAAATTCTCAGGTGTCTTATGGGTACAATGGAAGACAAGAGAGTTGAACAATTTCAAATTAAAACCTATTGGACATTTCCTGGTGTCTGTTAAAATGTACATGTCAGGTATCCACTGACCCAGAACTTGAGAAAGTTGAGGATAATACGTATTTCTCAGGTTTTTTTCCTCTTTTTTTTCGTTGGTCAACTCTATCAAGTTGATGCTCGATCTTGCTAGCTAATTGGGCGGAACACAAAGTCCAGAACTTTCATCTTTCTGGTAATACTACAGTCCAATTGTGAACAGACTTATCCAGGCGAAACTACAGGTATCACTTGAGAATCCTTTGTTTCGTTGAATGTTGGATTATCTCGATAATGGGTAATTCTAGGGGAAAATAGTAAGATATATTTTTTGTTGGAAATTTAATTCTCCGTAAAAAAGGTCTTTTGACATTTTCCTCTGAAACCACTGGTTAACGAGATAAATCGATAATTGTCTGGTGAAGAAATTTATAAAATTTAAAAAATTGAAATTACAAAATTCTCGTTAAATATTTAATTATCTCGGTACTGAGGGGATTTAGGGAGAAATGATAAGAGACATTTTTTGTTGGAAATTTAATTCTCTAAAAAAAATGTCTCTTGATTTTTCCCCGTAGAATCACGCGTTTCAGAGTTATTTGCTGGATAAAAATGTCAGGATAAAAAAATGACAAATTTTTAATTTTTCATCAACTCCATCATTACGAATGGGTTACGGTGAATTCTGGTCCTCTGAGCGCGACGATCTGGATTCACTAGTTATTACATAAACAGTTATCCATTATTCATGGTTGCAGGTATTCAGGGTGTGGTGTCTTGATTTTCCGAGCAATTTGTTTTGTCGTTGTAACGAAAAAAAAAAAGAGACAAAAAAATGATGAAAATAGTGGAGCAGTCAACGGGGCTGAACCAGATAACTCAATCCACTTGTTTCCCACATATTTCTCTAGCATTGTGTGCCATGGCCTTATTTTCATAGTTATATTTTTGCGTAGACTCTCCCGGTCCGGGTGGAATACCCCCCTTTAATTCTATCCTAACCGTGTCGAGCATAATGATGAAGATGGGTAGAACGTGAGATAATCGTGGGAAGGTATCAATCAACGAAATTACCATACATATTGAGGGATATTCTTCAAGACATGGGCACACTTAACAAAAAAATCTTCATATCTCAGAATCAACACGAAATATCGAATTTTTTGTAAATACCATTTTTGTAGATCTCATTAAGCTATACAAAAAAGGTCCTTATAAAAATTCCCCTATCTCCCCTAGATTCCGAGATATCTGTAAAAAAACTCCCCTCACAATTCAGATATCAGTTTTCACTTAATATCTCGTGATTGAAGTGAGATATCAAAATTTTTGTGAATACCATTTTTGTAGAGCAGAATGAGATCTACAAAAAAGGTCCTTATGAAAATTCCCCTATCTCATTCAGATTCGGAGATATTTATGAAAAACTTGCGTGAGTGAATGGGAAAAGAGTCAATCATCGATGAATTTTCCATAAAGACATGGGTATACTCAAGGGCTACCAATACTTCCGCATTATGCTCATGATCTTACTGGTATATATGCCACAGAGGGAACCGTTGCCCCAGCACGAACTCGACCCGGTGCGTGTAACGAGCATTCATGTTGACACGCACCAACGCACGCATACATATCTTCTTCATCAACTTCCACTATCTCACATTGTATTTTTTAAAATTTCTCTCTCTTCTCTTTTTTTTTTTTGAGTAAAAACATCACGTGATTCAACAGCGTTTACATGAAATTCCAACGGCAACGTTGGTTAACCATAAATGGAAGATTGAAAGTCCGGTTCGAGACTGGAAAATGCACTTTTAAAAAAAAAAAAAATGTTGTATCTCTTCCTCTTTTAGACGAGAAGAAACTGTCCTACTGCTTTTAATTGCGTGTCTCGTATGAAATTGTCGTTTGTTCGAGTTCCGGTTTATTTTCATAATGAAATAGGGGGAAGGGGGAGGGGGGGGGGGGAATTTTACCTTTTTCAGAGGTGATTGTTGTGGTTTATTACTGGTCGACATGGGGCAAAGATCAAGTGGTCTAGGAGAACCGGAAGTAGTGGTTGCGTTGGGTTTTATGGGTTTTTTACGTGCTCAAGATTTTTTTAAATTATTTTTTTATAATTAATATTTATTTTTAAAAATTGAATTAAATTAAATGAATTTGATAAATAATTTTAAAAAATGATTTGAATCATTTTTTTAAAGTAGAATTCTTTCTCTTTACGTTGCAATTTTTTCCTCAGACAGACTTATAGTGTTATTTGAGATGGGTTAATAATTGGTGACACGAGAAAATTTATTTGAAATTTTATAAAGTATTTCAGTGTAAACACAATTTTTTTTCCATAATTTTTCTTTTTTCGCAATAAGTTGATTTTGGAATTATTTTGATATCAATAAATCTCGTCAACGAGTGATTTTATGAGAAAATGTCAAAAGACATTTTTTGTGAGAAATTCAATTTTCTACAAAAAATGTCTTTTGACATTTTTTCCTAAAATCATTCATTCTCAAGATAATTCGATATTTAATAAAATAAACTTGCATTTTTTAACTTTAAAGAGATAAAATCTTTCAAAAATTATTGGTTCAATATCCGGAAGACATTGGAATTAATTAATCATAAATATTGCAAGTCAAGTGAAGCAATTATCCATCATTAATAACAATATTACGTTACTCGTAACGAGTCAATCGATACTATGAAATATTCAGTTACTGCAAATGACTTCCTGGGTATTTAAACCGGAAATACCTCTTCTTCATAATTAGAGTGTAGCATAGATGGAACCGTTGGGTGGTAATGCACATCAAATTTAGGTTTACTACCCCATTAGTGTCTACGATAATTCAAGGAGAATTATGGTACATTAACAATAGTAGGCATCTTACACTCGTTCATCAGTATATCTCTCATCAGTGGTTGAATTATTATCATCCATTCAACACATAAATACTGGATACATGTTTTCTTCATTATTATCCGATTGAGGATACAAGTCAATTTTTATTTAATTCAATCGTATTTAAAAAATTGAGCAATTTTTATTAGAGAGTTATGGTTTTAAATTTATGGTCGAAAATTTTTGTTCATAAAATGGTCAAAAATTTTGTTCATGAAAATGGTCAAAAAAATTTGTTCATAAAATGTTAAAAAAAAAAATGAAAAAAAAAAAAAATTGTTGCATGGAATTCAATTGGAATCAACACAAGATGAGTAATTGATCCGAATGAACAAACTGAGGAGGCGTTAGAGCCGTAAGCATGTAAGTCGAGCTGATTAAATACCTCCTCCACAAGACAGTTGAAATGACTGCAGGACTAATTAGCTACACAGTTCGTGATTGCACGCAAATGAGTGAAGAACCCTATTTTACCCCGGTTACCGTTACAAATTCAACTTGATCTCCTCTGGGTATATGTACCTCTGTGAGACTCTAATGTACTTAATGTGTGTACGTGTAGTTTACGAGATGGACTGACTCACGTGCTGGTGAAAGATCGGAGTTGGGGTCATGACTAGAGGGGTTGTATATATGCACATCAAGGAATTCCAGATCTTGAAGAGTTGAGTCTCGAGGCAAAAAGTGAAAAAACCTCTTTTTTTTTTTCAATTCTTCGGAAATTGCATAAAATTACGAATGCGCACGCAAACTTATGGCTAACATAATCAACTTTGAAAGTAATTTTTGTTTTGGTTACTTATGTCTATAATGAAAGTTGAAATTATGGTCAAATTCACTTTGGCGATGAGTTTTTGATGAATATCTCCGAATCTAAGCGAGATACGGAAATTTTCATGGAAACCTTTTTTGTAGAACTCATTTTTCTCTACAAAAAAGGTCCTAATAAAAATTTTGATATCTCGCTTCAATTACGAGATATTCAATAAAAACTAAAATCTTAATTGTGAAAGAGAAACTGAGACAATTTTTAATTCAAACGTGATATCTCGGAATCTAGGGGAGATAGGGGAATTTTCATAAGAACCTTTTTTCTAGAGCACAATGAGATGTACAAAAAAGTTTTTAACAAAAATTTCAATATTCCCACTAGATTCGTAGATATTGACAAAAAACTAAAAATTCAAATTTAATTATCAATAATTTCATATTAATTAATTTACCAGATGACAATTGATTTCCCGAAATTTCATTATCCCCCGGCTGCAATTTCACTTCCATCTCACGTAATCGTGAATGTAGATCACGTGAATGTAGAAAAAGAAATAGAGTACTGGAGAGGGCGATGAGGGCAACGAGCTCGCTGGTTCTAAAAATGATGAAAAAAAAGGAAGAAAAAATATGAAAAAAATATAGAAACATAAACTGGGTAAACAGTGCATTCATAATTACTCTCTCACTGGTGACAATTATTTTACGACTGACCCATTTCCACAGTGCATATCATAGAGATTTATTTAATCATCATGTGCATCAACAAAATTAATTATTTCAATTAAATACAAGTTTTACGGTTTTTATATGAGAGCAGAAAATTGAGATGAAAAAATAATGATAATTATAATGAAAAAAAAAAAAAAAAAAAAATGCGTTCAACCATGAAGATAAAAGGTACAATCGTGATTGTAAAATTCCACCTCGCAGTAAAATACACAAGGTGGGTGGGAGGGGGGGGGGACCCATTATTTCAAAGTCAAGACATTTCCGTGTCGAACGGACAAACGTGTAAAGATTGTACGTTCCGTTAAGGTGGAGTATAACCATATACACTATGGGAATACGCATTGGTCAGTTGTGTCGAATTAATCTAAAAAAAAAAAAAAAATAAATTACCTCTTTGGAACAGCTAGCCGCCTTTGCCGCCACACATTGTCCTTAACCATCATAATCACGATAATTTAAATATAATAAATTTTATTTATTTATCACAAATTAAATCAATCATTCGATTTAAAAGAAATTTTTTTTTTTCCACAATCAGTGAAATTTCATCATTTTCAATTGATGAATTATCGATCTTTGAGAGACAATTGGAATTGTCATACCCCACTGGGTGCACCCGTTTAGATGTAATTAATTTTTTTTTTTTTTATGTTGTACGTTCACTTCATGATTATAAATTTTTTAAAAAAATTTTATTTAAAGAAAAATGCAAATCACTTTGATTAGGGGGAAAAAAAATAAATATTTGATGGTGATCATCCATCAGTGGATAGTCAATG
Organism: Coelinius sp. EB29; assembly: GCA_035578325.1. NCBI lineage: Eukaryota > Metazoa > Arthropoda > Insecta > Hymenoptera > Braconidae > Coelinius > Coelinius sp. EB29. Next base: position 4,792,574 of record JAOZGT010000008.1, read on the forward strand.
TATGACTGGAGTTCCGCATCGCTCCTTGATTCTTACTAGACTGCAAGAATGAGCCTTCTACCTCGTGGATGAGGCCTCCTCGTTGTGGGCAGCAGTTTGAGAAAACGAGGCGCCTTCCACCAACAGTCCAAACCGGTGTATATGTGCGACGGCCCCGTTACGAATCCTCTCCCTGTATCCAATGCAATTCTACTCTACATTCGTCGCTTCCCCACTCTCATCATTAATTCGTTGACTTTTTTTTGTCTCTCTCGGATCTATTCTCAATTTTTTTTTTCTTTTTTTTTTTTTCTCACCATCCTTTCACCTCGTGACTGCCACGCGACTGTGGGGGCTTCTGTAGCGTGTGTTCATTGGGGATGGAGAGTAAAAAAAATGTGTATTTATGGTTGAAAAATATTGTGCTAATAGATTATGTGAGACTTTCGATTTTTCTTAAAAGTTTATTTTTTTTATATATATATAATTATCTCGATAATTAATGATTTTGAGGAAAAATGTAATGAGACATTTTTTATTCAAAATTTTATCAGCTACAAAAAATGTCTTTTGATATTTTTCCCTAAAATCACTGGTTGTCAAGATAATCACGTATTTATAAAAATACGTAATGTTTTCCAAGTTTTTTTTTTTTTACTAGAAAAAATGTCATTTTCAAATTGAGAAATTTCGAATTTTTATTTCTCACGTTAATGTGAAGAAAAAAAAAAAAAGAGTTATTTTTACACAGAAAGTGCAATGTCTGAACAAACACGTGCCGACTTTCCCACATTACAAATTTTTCATTATTTTGCAATGGGGTGGAGGAGTGGAGTCTGTTGCTCGTAGGTTGAGTATGGAAATTAGCATCATGTATACTAGTGTATTCAGCATGAATAAACTATGTATATACTACATATTCAGGGCTCATTGCTTTGAAGAATAATAACTTGTGTTGAGAGTCTATTGATCTTCCTTTTGAATTTTTTAAAAAGTTGTTTCTGTTCGAGTTTCCGGAACCTTTTTTTCATTTATTTTTATAATTTTTTTAAAAATTTTTAATTATTTTTTTTTCCTTTTTAATTTCGAATAATTTTTTGTTACGAAAAAAAATTTTTTTTAAGCCTCTAAGTAATATCAATTGTGAGGTAAAATATACCCAAATAATCAAACATTTAATATACATATACATACCATAAATCTTCTCCAGAATAAAAAACTCAATATTGAGAAATTCTCATATCAAAACAGCACATCTCTCTTTCCGAATAAACCAAACAAATTTTCATGGTGTTGACTACGCCAAAGAATGATTGATTCAACCGCTTCCCCCAATCCCTCGGACGATCTCGATCGATTATCTATCATCTCAGTCTCACGGAGAATCGTGACAACGTGCCTCTACATTAGCCAATGATTTCGTTATGATTCAGAACAATTTTTTCTTTTATCAAGAATTAAGATCATCTTGTTCTGAGAATAATAAAATAACCTAGCCTAACGGTGAATTCATTCGTGATGCCCTATTGTGTATTTTCCAGCTGCGACAAAATTTAAAGCATTCCAAACGAGATATACCATCTTGTTGATATTATGAGCAACTCACATTGACTTATTCGGTGTTGAGAAAATTTTTGACGATTTAACTATTTACTGGATATTTTCAAATGCTTTCATGCATTATAGAACCTCTTCCAGCATTGATTATATCGATTTATCCAGCCCGTATTAATTCTACTGGATATTCTTGCTGGAAAGCTTGAGTCCTCAAATAGTCTTTCATCTCATAATTCTCCAAAATTTGTACAAACTCATTCTCCAGTCATCCACTAGCGATATGATGATGAGAACACTGATATTTCTGCTTGAAGTAATCTCCTCTATAGCAGCAAATAGGCTCGACAGTGGAAATAATCGCCCGGAAGATTGAGAATGGGTGTCCTGCAGAGCTGAACACCCAACAGGTGACTCAACTGACATTGAACTCTGATCTTAAAATCCAATGAGTTGAGGATAATATTCTTGATAGTTTGACCGAGCCAATAACCTTGAACCCTCAAGAATTAACTCCAGCGTCTTCAGTATTTGTTCTTCCAGGAATTAATAGATCTGGTAACATTTTAAGTTGGATATTTTCTTTCAGTCTGGAGTCAATTTTTTTTTACTCCTATTTATCTACAAGAGAATTGAGAGAATGGAGTGAAAAAAAATAGTACCTCTCAACAATTTCTCCAGTTCTGGAAGATGAAGTTTGTGAGACAAATTATGGGTATTGTAATCACAGCGAAACAGCAACAAAAGAATAATGCCCCAGTGCTGATTCTGGATCTCGTGGTTTTGGTACAAAGGAATTCCAAATAAGAGTGCTTTCAAGGTTTATCATTTTCTCTTTCTCAATACTCAAATATCCTTTCTATTTCGATCTTCATATGAAAAAAACTCGCAATTAGGTTTAGGGTTCGGGAATAATAATTAAAGTGAAATGATGAAAATTCGACTAGAGGAAATTGATGAAAATATGGATTTCACTCTTTTGATCATACTTGGCCTATTCCGATCTTCACCAAGATTTGAGGGAATAATCTCTGGGACCCTCCAATGCTATAGGAACAATAAAATTTTTAGTGCAATTAGGCGAGGAAATCAAAATTAAATAATATAGTTAAATTCTCATAAATCATATTCATGAATCATCACAATCATAACTAAACAAATTTTCCTTTCATACTCAATTCAAGTCCTTTCACCTTCACTCCTCTCTACATCATCTCATATATTATAATTTTATTTAAATCAACAAGTGAGTGGATGATTTAACATTTCCTTATTTTAAAAAAATTCTTATTCACTTTCTTTTTTCAAAAAATAAAAAAAAAATAAAAAATTCGAGAATTAAACTAAAATTTCTAATTTCAACTTTTAACATATTTTTTTTATTTAACACTCGAATTTCAATGCTTCTTGGACTCATCCAGACGCAATAATTCACGCGTTAACTTTCCACAATAAATTCACCATGAGTCAACAAAAAATATTACCTCTCTAATTTTATTTAAATAAAATTGAAAAAAAAGGGATGATTAATAATACTCTCCTTATCAGTGTCACGAGTTGACTACCCTAGCGCCTCTGAATAATCAAGACATAATCCAGCAGAGTTTTCCCACGATTATTTTCCGTTCCGGAATTCAATATAAAACGTAGGAAGGAAGTTTCACAGGGTTATTTTGTGGCATTGACACCAGTACTCGTCTTAACTCCTCTTTTCTTTTTTTCTCAAGGTAATATCAGGGCAAAGTGGAGGTAATAATGAGAATTGATGCTTGCCATCTATTACGATTATTCCATACAGCTGTAATCATTATAATTCTTCAAGATTTTAAATTATTCATAACACCGTGACTCAAGAGAATATCAAGAGTCAAGGGGAATTTTGCATAATCAATTACCGGAATTAATGATCCGTCCGGGCATACTCTGATCTCGCCTCGGTAACGACGATAAATATTTTTTTATTTTATTTTTTTTAATTTTTAAATAAATTGAAAAAAAAATTAAAATTTTTTTGAAAAAATTAAAAAAATCGAAAAAAAAATAATCAACTTTTTTTTCACATCAGACGGTGAAATTTTCAAGATCAAGTTCATGATGAAGGGGCGGAGGGGTGGGGTAGAAGGGGAATTGCCGGATTTTGTGGTAAGAATATGGAACGATCAAGGTAAGGAGATTCGTGCGCATAACGAGGGACTTTCAGAGTGAAAGGTATCATGTTTTTCAGGTCTTGGGTTCGTTGTACCAGAACGTCATTCGTTTCTCTAGATCTTTGAGTGCAATCTCTGGGGGGGTTTGGTTATGAGGATGAGTGAGATGATTTTTTTTTTTTTGAGGATTGAAAGGGTGACATAATTCATCTTTAAAGATTTCGATTGATTTATCTCGGTAACTAGGGGTTTTAGGAGAAAGTGACATAGGACCTTTTTTGTAGATATGGAAATTTCCTATAAAAAATGTCTCTTGACATTTTTCTCCAAAATCTCTCGTTATCGAGATAATTGTATAATTAACAGAATGTGTGAAATTAATTTGTCATTTCTGCTCATTTCCAATGATAAAAAGCCATTTCAACAAAAATTAAATTTAATAATCGAATTATCATTCTTTTATTTTGCAAGGGAATTGAGGTCAATGAATGATAATTTTACGCATTACTCAACGTAAATTGTTCATCTCATTTTATTATTGAAACTTTCTCATTCCGTTCCACTCATATCATCTCATGTTAATCATTAGACCGACAAAAGTAACGGAAAGGAAGATGAAATAATAACGAGATATTCACCTATCCATTTTCAATCATTAGTGAAGTAATAAAAAAATATTTAAATAAATCAATTTTTACAATTTTCTTAAATACCGAATTATTTCAAAAACGAGTGATTTAAGAGGAAAATGTCAAGAGACCTTTTTTGTAGAGAATTAAATTTCCTACAAAAAATGTCTTTTTACATTTTCTTCTAAAATCACTCGTTATTGAGATAATTCAATATTTATCAAAACTAATCACAAAATTTTCACTATAAAAACATAAATTTCATGACTTTTCAATCTAAAATCAATTTCCATGCATTCAATAATGACTCATCACATTATACTCAATTCTGCTGAGTTCAAGTCTGTCTCCAATTACCAGAAACACGTACATACTTCTTAATACAATGTTATACCTGTTTTTGGAGTAACAAAGTGTGACAAAAAAAAAATTACGAATACAATAGGATTCGTCATACAAGTCAGCACAAACCAATTATTCAGTATAAACTTCTCTATTAAGATATCAAATATTGTATGATTGTATCTCACGGTGGGAGCGTGAGAGTCACGACCTCTTATGACGAATGGCCTTGATTCCAGTGCTAAATTTACTCCAGCAAATTGAAAAAAATTATTTTTTCCAACGACCCATTTTGCCCCGGGGGTATAAAAAAAATACAAATGTGAGATAATAATAATTTTTACTTGAAAAAAAAAAATTAAATTACAAAAAAATTATATTTCCGAATTATTTAATTCACTCATCGAATCATCTTTATCCACTGGTTATGCAACAATAAATAAATAAATAAAAAATATCAAAGGCCGAACATAAACGTCTTTAAGACATATCGTGAGAAACTAGTAAAATCTACAGCCACGAGTCTCTCCCTCGTAAACATTCATTTTCATGCTACCCCATTTTCTTCACCGCTAGACGCATTTCCGCATTCTTGTCTCGATAATTTATAATATTTTTATAAATAGTGTAGAATTTTTTTAACAGGAGTAATTGTTTATAAAATTGAGAAAAAACAATTTTTAATAATTTTTTTTTTTCATCAATTTCCTCGTTCAATGATGCTTGTCCTAGTTTGATCGCAGATCTCGTTTTGCCACATGATCTTCTGTGTCAGTGGACCTTCGATGAAGGAATAAAACAAATCAAACGTCTGGGTGCTGGTTTATCCAACACGTAGTGATAGATTTAAGCAGCATGCGTTTTCTCAATCTTTTTCTTCTCTTTCATCTCATTTATTCATTAAAAATTAATTTTTTTTTCATTATCAGAATATATTTGACTGTTTTGAGCAGAAAAAATAATTTTTTTTTTTTCGTCATTTGAGAGATAGAGAACGATGGATGTTTGTTTTTATCACTATAATCCGGTTCCAGGTTGATACATGTTTTTTTTTTTTTAATTAAAAAATATATGAGGCCACTCCTGGCCGACTTACGTTTAACGGTTCCCCGAATCTACTTTTATTCGCACAATCTGGATTGAGGGTTTCACATCCCGTCTGATGAATGGAACGTTCAATTAACAAAAATGAATTTTAATTATTTAAACTATTTTTATTTCTTATTTCTATTTTTACATTACGAGACACTTGAATAAATATTGTATTTACATTAAAAAATTTCTCTTCTAATAGAACAGAAAAATTACACTCGTGAAATATCGAATTATCTCAAGAATTCTCGATTTTAGGAAAAAATGTTAAGAGACATTTTTTACAGAAAAATTTTGAAATCTACAAAAAAGATTTTTTGACATTTTCCCCTAAATCTACTCGTTCCCAAGCTATTCCAAAAAAATAAAAACTCTCACTTCGTTAAAATTCATCTCTCCAATGAATTAATCAAATTATCTTGTTAATTAACAATTGTAGAGAAAAATAACAAAAGATCTTTTTTATCAGAAATTTTCCAACAAACAAAAAAGTTCTCTTGACATTTTCCCCCAAACTCACTCCCTCCCAAGATAACTCTAAATTTCAATCAATCCTCATCATGTTCCTCCAAATGCTGAAGTTTCAGCTGTTTACCCCTGTCTACTTTCTCCACCCTCTTCTCCTTCTTCCCCTTATTCAACTTCTGTCCAATAACATACTCAGGCAATACAATTTTACTACCCCTGAATACTGGTTTCTCCTGTCTATCCTCAATGGCAAGAGTCCCCTGTATTTTCTTGCTCCAAGGTTTTCTAAAAGCAACCCTAGATGTCGATGGACTCTCATGACTATCTCCATACCCTTCACTCTCCTCATTATCCCTGACTGCCTGTTCCTTGAGCCTCCTAGCTCTCAATCCACTGAGAAATGATAATGCAGCCTGAGTATTACTCTTATCTGACATATCCTCATTTGAAACATCAGCTAGACTGTATTTAGCCCATTTATGAGGATTTCTGAGATAATCTGGTATATTTTTATCAGCAAATGGTGATGGCAAATCTGGCCTCTTAAATATACTCTCCTGTCCCTTAAATTTTCTTGTTACAGTCCTTCGACGTTTACCTGGGGGTGCAGGCCTCTGAAATTCCTCAATTGTCAAGTCTGGATAATTGGATACTGGTTTTACAATGTTACAAGCTATTTCTGCTTGTGATAATCCATTAAATAGTGCTTCTTGACGACTTGCAAAGGTTGAATCACCTCCTTGCAGTGTGAAACACGATGATGGTGACTTCATGGTTAATCCTGATAATCTGTTGGATAGATTTGTTAGAAAAGTATATTTATTTTTCAATAATTGTGACATACTTTTATGTGGTAATCACCTATGAGTTTGATAAAAATTTCTGGGATTTTTAGAGATGAAATGATGGATTTTAGACTTTTTTTTTTTTGAGGTTATGTTTATAAATTCAGTGGGTAACAGAGTCTTCAGGGAGATTCTGTTGATAAATACTCTCAGATGATAACAGAATTTTTTTAGAACCAGTTTTTGATTGATAACTCAGAATCTGGAGCAGATGGAGAAATTTTTATAAGGACCTTTTTTGTAAATCTGAGATTTCTCTGTAAAAAAGGTTCTTATAAGTATTTCGCTAGCTCTCTTGGATTTCGAGATATTTTTCAAAAACTGATGGAGTGAAATTTATCATGATTTGCTCAACTTTAGGGAGAGTTTTTGATGGATATCTTTGAAACCAGGACAGATAGCAGAATTTTGATAAGAGCCTTTTTTGTAGAGAAAAACAAGAGCTACAAAAAAGGTCTTGACAAACATTTTGATATATGCGTTACATTCGGAGATATTCATCAAAAACAATTTATCCTGTTTTACCAACTCGATTGAGGGAGCCAGTTACCACGTAAATAAAGATTTTGCTGCCTAGCAACCGCAAGTGACAACTCAAACGTAACCTTTTGAAAGTTTTTATTCAATTGTGACAAGTGTCACATCTCCCTCAGATTAAAAAAAAAAAATGAGAATTCAATTAAATGATTCTCTTTATTCTAATGAAAAGTGAAGATTTATCAAGTTTATATGTTTGGAGCAGTCTCCAGCATCTTAAAACAACTTTCCCTGAATATTATTCATGTCCGGTGTGTCTATGGAGTGTTCCACAATCCAAATCGTCGAATATTTTACGTTAAACTGAACAATAATGATCGAGCAGTGCTATTGTATAAAAAGGAAAACAATACCCTGGATATGCAATCAATTAATGTACCAGGGGAGTATCAAGGACAAGGCGTGGCAAGAATATTAGCTGAGGTAGTTATTTCTTAATGAAAATGAGTAAAAAGAATACTAAGAGGAGAGAAAATGAAACTAAATTTGGATTTTCGTTGATATTTTCATGGATATCTCTGAAATTAATGGAGATATCAAAATTTTCATCAGGACCTTTTTTGTAGCTCTTGTTTTTCTCTACGAAAAAGGTCCCCATTGAAATTCTGCTATCTCCCTTGGTTTCAAAGATATCCATCAAAAATTCTCCCTAAAGTTGAGTAAATCATGATAAACTTCACTTCATAAGTTTTTGGAAAATATCTCGAAATTCAAGAGAGCTAGCGAAATATATATAAAGACCTTTTTTGTAGAGAAAAATGAGAGCTACAAAAAAGGTCCTCATCAAAATTTCTCCATCTCCCTTTGATTCCAAGATATCTTAAAAAAAATTAAGGTGAAATGGACTTTCTCCACTTTTTAAATAAAAATAAAAAAAATAATTTTCTAGGCTGCATTGACCTACGCAATAGTCCACGATTATCGTATAATCTTGACCTGCAAGTACATGCAAAAGTTTTACCTCGCAACAAAGACCCCAGAGTTGGAAAAACTCGTGATTGGTCCATCGAAAATTCTCGAAAAACCTCAATCCTGATAGCACAATAAATTCCCTTTAAAAAAATGGAAAAAATGGATGAATCAGACTATCAGGCCCTCATCACCTGGTACAACCAGCAATGCTATTACACCAGCATGCTGAGACAATGTAAAGAAGGAGTAGAAGCATTTCCCACTAGTGAAAATTTAAAGATTCTTCTCTCAGTATCCTACATCTTAACAAATCGTCCACATGATGCATTACAACAAGTCAATGACCTCATTGGCCCCGAGGACACAACTCTTCCTTCGCTAATAATCCAAACATTTGCCTACAAACTCAACAGCAATAAAGATCGCTCAATAATAACACAAATAGACTCTAGAATACGTGAAGACAGAAGGAAAGCAACTTTTCTATCTTTAACTCGAACTGCAACTGTTCTTTATCTTCTTAAAAAAATAGAAAAGGCCAAAGAATATGCAGAAAAAGCCCTCAAAATGAATTCCCACGATCCCGATGTTCTTCTTATAAATTCACTGATAGATTTGAAGACTTCAAAGGGTCAACATAATTATCTATCAGCAATTCAGAAAGATCACAGCAGACGTTTGAGTGTTTTGCTAGCAACAGCAAAATTTCACGATGTTAATGGCACCCACGAACAAGCTATTCTTATTCTAAACGCGATGATAGTTCGTTATTCAAATTTGTGTATTCCATTGATTGAAAAAATGATTAATCAATTAGCAATGAAGGACTGGGAACAAGTGTTGGAGACATCAAACAGAATTTTATCAATTGATTCTAATGATTTAGATGCAATAAAGGCTAAAATTGTTGTCACAATATGCAGAGATGGTGATTATCCTTCAGCAATGAAAAATATTCAATTATTCTTCAGGAATATGATCCTAGCAGAGCCTAAGAATATTGAACTTTTCGTGAGGAATATTCAGTTATTCACGAGAATAACAAATAGAGATAAAGATATTCTTCAAGAATTGTCCAAAGTCACTGATAAATTGATTCAGCAGAATTCAAATTCCAGTGAACCTATGATTGAACTTGGAAATATTTATTTAATGATGAATCGATTGAAAGAAGCTGAACACTGGTACAGGAGTGCAGTAAGAATTGACGAGTCATCATTTGCAGCACTGATGGGTCTAGCTCACTGTCAAGTCCTAGAGATAACACCAGGATCATCAGATTTAGCTAGACAACAGCTTGATTTTCTCATGGAAGTACAGTCAAACACATTAGATCCAAAACTTTACTTTATGTCAGCAAAACTAAGTGCAAATGATCCACCAAAAGCCCTCAATTATTTGGAAAAATCCATCAAATTGATCCTAAAGAATTCTTCAGGCTTCCAATATAATTATGACTATCTTATTGAATTGAATCCGACAATGTCACTTGAAATAGTGAGCGAACACTTGTCTTATTCCCCGACAACAATGAGTGAAAAATTGCTTGAGGATAAACCGAGTTTGATCCTCCTAGAGATGATTGCAGACGCCTGTCCTGGATGCTCTGAAGCTTTATTGATGCTAGCTAAAGCTAAGATGCAGTCTGGTGATTTTGACGGTGCCTTGGTCACCCTAAAACGATTACTAGACACTGTCGATCCTTCAAATGCACCAGCACACCTCTTAATGGCCCAAATTCAAACACGTCAGGGTAATTACAACTCAGCATCTCAGAGTCTTGAAGTGGGATTGAGCTACAACTTCAAAGTTCGTGATGATCCAATATATCACTTGATATCTGGTATTGTTGAGAAGCAGAATAACGATTTGGAGAGTAGCATAACGAGTTTAAAGACAGCTATGTCATTGATAGATGCCCGAGTCAAATCAGATGATCCGATTTCATTAACTTCAATATCATTATCAGACCGTGTAACCTTGTACCTAGAATTGATATCATCTTACAGTGGATTAAAGAAATTTGACGAGTCTTTGGCACTGATGAACGAAGCAAAGTCAATTTTTTCGAATACTGTAGAGGAAGGAAGGGTGATAATAGCCAATGCAGAATTGTCATTGGAGATGGAGGAAATTGATAGATCGATAGATTACTTGAGTAAGATTAAACCTAATGAGCCTTATTATGTTGAAGGGCATACTAAATTGGCTGATATTCATTTGAATTATCGAAAGGATCGTCATGCATTTGCCAAGTGTTTCAGAGAATTGGTTAAGCATTGTCCGGGTTCAAAGACTTATAGTATGTTGGGAGATGCTTACATGGCGATACAAGAGCCTGAGAGAGCTATTGAGGCTTATGAAGAGTCCCTGAAGGATCATCCGGGGGATAAAATACTTTCTAGTAAAATGGGAAAGGCTTTGGTGAAGACTCATCAGTACAGCAGAGCTGTTAATTATTACAAAGATGTTGTCAAGAATAAAGGATGTGAAGAGTTGAAACTCGATATGGCAGAGTTGTTTATGAGAATGAAGCAGTTTGATAAGGCTGAAGCGGTTCTAGTGCAGGTGTTGCAGGATGCAAGGGGAGTTAGTGATTTGGAACATTTGGAGATGAGGGGAAGGCAATTATTGCTTCTTGCTAAAGTCAGAGAGAGATCGGGGAATATTCAGATGGCTTTGACGACATTGAAGGAAGCTAAGGAGAATCAGGTGAGGTGTATACAAAGAATTTCTGTCAATTCATCGGTACTTTATCACAAGCAAATGCTGACGGATATATGTTTGACTATGGCTGATCATGCTACTGCTGTCAGGGATTGGGATCAGGCTATTGGGCATTATAAAGAGGCACTTCAGCATAAACCAGCGGATATTAAGGCTCTTTTGTCGCTTGCTAAATTGTATATGCAGGTCAATGATTTGGAAAAGTGTGCACAGAGTTGTACGGCTTTGTTGAATGCTGATCCTGATAATGAAGCGGCTTCGGTTATGATGGCGGATTTGGCATTTAGAAAAGTTGATTTTGAAACTGCTGCATTTCATTTTAGACAGTTGTTGATGAGGAGACCGACTTATTGGACAGCACTTGCTAGGCTTATTGAGGTTTCGAGGAGAACTGGTAATATTGAGGATTTGAATGAATGGCTCACAAGAGCTGAATCCTCAACCGATGGAGCAACAAGAGACGCTGGTTTCTACTACTGTTCCGGTCTACTTGACTGGCGAACTGGTAAATTAAACTCAGCCCTACGAAATTTTAACGCAGCAAGACGTGATCCCGAATGGGGACAACAAGCGATCTACAATATGATAGAGATTTGTCTAGATCCTGATGATGATTCAGCATTATCCAGCGAAGCTTTCAATGAGGAAGACGCTGAGTATCATGACTCTAGAACAATGGCCCTGAAGACAGCCCAGAGGCTTCTCCAAGAATTGAATCCAAAGGGCAGTCCCCACGAGATGTTGACACACAGATTATTGGAGAATTTTTTTCTTCTCACAACAAAAATTAAGACAAATATTGAGAAAGCTCTGCAGGATTGTACAGCCCTTGCCAGTCAGGAGACTCTCAGGGATCACGTGGGACCAGCCCTGGGGCTAGCAACAGCTCACATACTTTTGAAACAAACTCCAAGAGCGCGAAATCATCTGAAACGCGTTGCAAAGAATATCTGGACCTTTGAAGATGCTGAATATCTTGAGAGATGTTGGCTTCTATTAGCAGATATCTATGTGCAATCAAATAAATATGATCTTGCTAATGATCTTTTACGTAAAGTACTTCAGCACAATGCAACATGTGTGAGGGCTTATGAATTATCAGGACATATTTTTGAACGTGAACAGAATTACAAAGAAGCTGCTGTTCAGTATGCTCATGCTTGGAAATACGGTGGAAAAACTAAATTATCCGTTGGATATAAATTGGCTTATTGTTGTTTAAAGAGTAAAAAATATGCTGATGCCATTCAGGCATCCAATGAGGTACTCAAGCAGAATTCTGATTTTCCGAGAATTCGGAAGGATATTTTGGAGAAATCTATTCATAATATTAGAACGTAATTTTTATAAAAATAAGTATCTTTGAATCTATCGGAGATAGCGAGATTTTCACAATGACCTTTTTTGTAGATAAAAATAAGAGCTACAAAAAAGGTTATTATAAAAATTTCGGTATCTCTCATGGATTTCGATATATTTGTTAAAAACTAAATTTAAAAAAATGACAATTCATTGAAATTATGTATTTGATTCATTAAATATTTTTTATTATATTCTCCGAATATTTACACAATCAATAAAATTCCAACAATTTATTTATTTATAATTAATTAATTAAGTCATGAATTTTTGTGCTCATTTAAATCTGTCATTATTCTACTGTGTGATTAATACTGATTGAATAAATTATCAATATAAATTAAACACATAATTATCGAAGATTTCATGAGGTGAAGACTGTATCGATGTCTCAGAGATCTAAATACATGACTTGAGTGGCTGAGAGTGCGCCACAAGCTGCTAATGTACTTGCAACAATTACAACAGCTGTTGTTGTACCTGACAAATTAACGATTGTACCGAGACAACAAGAGAGAAGAAATTGGGCTAAAAATACCATTGATGAAACAATAGCTACGTCTGTACCCAGACCACGTACGCCACCACTTTGAATTGATTCACCTTCTGATGTTACAGCAAACTGAAATGATTGATGACATTTCGATATGAGTTTTTTTAGAAATATCTCGAAATCTAGTAGAGATAGGGAATTTTTCATAGAGACCTTTTTTGTAACTCTTGAAATTCTTCACAAAAAAGGTCCTCTGACGTTTTCTCTTAAAATCACTCGTTTTCGAGATAATCGTAAAAATAATGAAAAAATTATAAATTACCGTGGAAAGTGCATGATATCGTGCTATAAGTAAATACGGCATGGTAAACAATGTTGAGTACATGACTCCAGCTGTCCATGAGAATATTATAACACCTGCTGGATGTTTCGTTAGGGCCATCATCATCATTCCACAGCTGTAGAAGAGTAGGCCACAAATGTAAACTCTTCGTGCCCTAGAATTAAATTTTTATGATATTCGAGAGGATGGGGCAGAATGGGTCTATCAATAAAAACTGTCTATTTTGTGCTGATTTTCCTCAGTCATGAAATCATAAATTCAGCAGCAAATTGGTAAAACGGTTCAAGTCGATTTCATTCTAGGGTCAGTTTTTGATGGATATCTTGGAATCTATGGGAGATGGAGATATTTTCATAAGGACTTTTTTTGTAGCTCTCATTCTACTCTACAAAAAAGGTTATGATAAAAATTTCGCCATCTCCCTCAGATTCCGAGATATTCATTAAATTTGAAAAAACAAAAAAAATCATGAATATGAAATTTTTACTAACTTATAACGTTCGATCAATTTCTCAATAATCAGAGAATAACAGGCGCACGATAAAGAATACATGGACATTCCCCAGCATCCGAAACGCACGCCAGACTCATACAGCTCCCGTTCCACTGATCCCTCCGGCGCCTGATAATAATCAAGATAATCGTCAACAATAAATTTTTCTCCCATTATCAGTTGATTATTTACCTTTGGATTACCCCTGTATACTGCCTCGCCAACAAAATCAGTGAAGTAGAGGGAGTAGCACACGTGTGCCATCCAACAGAAGAGATTTGTCAGACAAACCATGCGAACACTGTGCGGCATGTAAACAATTGACATCAGATACTCTCTCAATGACACTCTTGCTTCGATATTTGGATTATCCTCTGTGTCTATGATGGGAGATGATATTTCAGGGATCATTGGCACTGATCCATGTCTTTTAGGATTTACCGGAAGTGGCTTCAGTATGAGATCCTAGAGGAATTGATTAATTGGGGAATTTCATTGATTCTTAAAAAAAATTATTTTTTCCAATTTTTTTGAAAATTTTGTTGCACTCTTACATCGGGTCTTTCAGGATTATCTGTTGGAACAGTGCCATAAGATGTGCATTCGTCATTGGCAATTTTATCGTATTCATTTTCCTTCTTTGTCTCCTCCTGTTGAATTAAAAATGAGGAAGAATTAGTGGGAAAAATCTTGGGAATTATTTTATGATTAATAACAGTTGAAACCTGTTGAGCTCGTAGATTATTCTGATACTCATCTCGCTCCAGCAGATATAGGGGAATTTCCTTGAAACTTGTGATTGTATAAGAGACGCAGATAATGAAGATAATAGTTATGAGTGTAAATGTTGCATGAAGATGTCCACCGAGTGCAATACCAATACTAGTGGCATCCCAATTTATACCTCCCAAACCGTATCCCATGAATCCACCTAGACCAGCCATTATAGTGAAGGTACTAAGACCCCTGGCATGATCCTCTGTTGGATTAATCAATGAAGATGATGATTATTATTTAAATTATCATTTTAATATTTAATTATCAATCACCTGGTATTGTCACATCCAGAAGATAAGCCCTCGCTGGACTCTGACAGGCATCAGCATCGAAATCAAGTAAAACAGTACCCATAATTGTGAAAAATATTCCCCAACAGTGGGAAGACGTTGGTAATGCTGGTACAGTATCATTGTTAACTTTAGCTGTCACTCGATGGCCCAAATGAGCTGTGTAATTTGACAGTGGTCTGGCATCACCAAATGCATACCCCATATTTTCTCCATTAGGTACTAATAGTAATCCTGAGTATCAAATTACCAAATTAATTAACTGTACAAGTCTGAAAATTAAATCCATACTCTCTGCTCAATATCTCTGAAACTAGTAGGTTTAGGTGAAAATATCAAGAGATATTTTTTATAGAAAATTGTCTCAGCTATGAAAAAGGTCTTCTGACATTTTCTCTCAAACCCACTAGTTTCCGAGATATCAATCAAAATATTTTTTATTGATTTACCAAGAAAAACACCAATGGACAGTAATAAAATAAAAGGTCTTCTCCTTCCAAATTTATATCTGCATCTGTCACTGACACTCCCAAGTATCGGTGTAACAAAGAAGCCAACAAGAGGACTCAAAGCCCAAACCAGGGTCATATGCTGATGATCAACACCAATTTTCAATAGAGTAGGTGATACAAATGCTGTTTCAGCAGCATAAGAAAATTCAATTCCCATAACTGCTGCTGATATTCTCACCAATTCCCCTCGTGTCTTCTGTCTTCAATAAAAATATCATAAATGATCAATTTTTAACTCAAATAATCCATCAAAAATACCTGTAAATATGTGAATAATCATCCAGCGTTCTCTCTAATTTCGGTGGCTTACGAAAATGCTCAATAACTCCACTAATTCCTTGATTAGTCGGTATTTCATCTTTCCACTCTTTAAAATCACTCAACTTTTCACTTATTTTATCACGCACACCATGCACACGTCCAGTAAATCCTTGATAATCATGTAATTTATCCATTATTGAATAAATAAATGAGATAATTAAATGGAATTGTATTACAAGGAACTTTACTCAACTCCAGAATAATTAGATTAAACTAGTTTGAACACACGAGGATATTCCATCTGTTGAACATGGATCTTTAATTAAAATTAATTAATTTTCACTGGAATTATTTAATCCAACTGATTAATTATTAATTATTGTCTTGATATTGAATTCAATTTTTTTTTTACATCTCTAGAGAGCTAATTTCTAGGATATCATGCTGCTGGTTGAACGTCCAGCGCTCGACTGGCAGTACAACCCTTGTAACTACCCCCTAGATGAGTAAGAAGGGGTGGAGAATTGTCGTCTGACGCACAGGTATTTGGAAAAAAATATATTGACAATGATATTGAATTAAAAATCATTTTTTTCCATCTTTTGTATTTTCTTTTTAATTATGTGGGGATTCTCTTGACGGTTGGGGGTGGAAAACATCGGTTTATTGACAGCAGATGTAATTTCCTCTTTTGATAACAATGATGAGTGGAAATCAATAAGTTATTAACACATTTTTTGTTTATTCAATGAAAAATTAATTTAATAGAGAATTTATAAAACTTTATTATCGATTATCTCGGTAATTATCGGTTTGAGGAGAAAAAGGTTCTTTGACCTTTTTCTCTAAAATGCTTAGTTTTCGAGATAAACGCAAAATTAGGATTAATGAAAAGAATAAATAATGATTTTGTCTTCTCCCATTTAGTCAACTCATTTTCTTAGAGTGCATTGTTGCTCTTGACTGTCCTCTCCATCATTTCATCTTCATTTTATTCAGAGAAGCATCAAGGAGATTGCTATTGCCTCCACCTGGCACCTGCATGAAATATTTTCAGACATTTATCCTTATTTTTTCTCCCCTTGATATTCAAACCCATTGGATATGCCTGGTTCATGAAGACTTACAAAGTAGGTCTTGTAGAATTGGCCGTGAGTGTTACATCATCGTTCAATATTTATCAGAATTCCTAATACCAAAAATTCTTTCTTCAATAGAGAAAAAAAACATCTCTAAATTCAGTTTTTCAATGAATATCTCTGAATCTAGAGGCGATTGTGAAATTTTCATAGAGACCTTTTTTGCAACTCTCATTTTGCTCTACAAAAATGGTCTCTATGAAGATTTCTCCATCTCCTCTAGATTCGGAGATATTGATAAAAAACTGAAATTTAAGAGAATTTGCTTTCAATGGAGATATTTTTTTCACTGGACACCCCTAGCATTTCTCACATTTTTAACAAGATGAAACTGTATAACACGGATTGACTATCAATATCTCCTGATGTATGTAGGCTCAAGGTTAATCCTTATATTGGACGAGTATCGAGTCAAATTACTATCAATTTTCACCCCTCGTGATTTACCCATCGTTTTCCAATAATCGTATACGAACCCCCTCTGTTATTCAATTTGTACGAATCGCGTCATGGATTCGGTAGGCAAATGTGTTGTCACAATCTACAAGAAAAAGCTACACTATTTTTCAATAAATTCTGTAATAAATTGGTCAAAAGAGATTAGTTAGATAATTCGATATAGACTATTTTGATTGATATCTCGGAAACTAGTGGGTTTGAGAGAAAATTTCAGAGGACCTTTTTCATAGCTGAGACAATTTTCTATAAAAAATGTCTCTTGATATTTTCACCTAAACCTACTAGTTTCAGAGATATTGAGCAGAGAGTATGGATTTAATTTTCAGACTTGTACAGTTAATTAATTTGGTAATTTGATACTCAGGATTACTATTAGTACCTAATGGAGAAAATATGGGGTATGCATTTGGTGATGCCAGACCACTGTCCAATTACACAGCTCATTTGGGCCATCGAGTGACAGCTAAAGTTAACAATGATACTGTACCAGCATTACCAACGTCTTCCCACTGTTGGGGAATATTTTTCACAATTATGGGTACTGTTTTACTTGATTTCGATGCTGATGCCTGTCAGTGCCCAGCGAAGGCTTATCATCTGGACGTGACAATACCAGATGATTGATAATTAAATATAAAAACAGGGGATTCCCAATACTGGAGAAAAAAAAAATTCGATTCAATTCCAATTCCATTCCTTATTTCTACTTTCTTCAAAAATACCAATAGAAAACACATAGAACCCAGAAACTATTACAGTTTAATCAGGAGTAGAACGGAAGAGGAGAGAAAAGGATGAGAGCCAAGAAAACGGAAGTCGTTCAATCTGAGTGGAAGGAAAACCAATTGAGATTTACAATCCTATCGAGGCAGTCAAATAAAATAGAAGTAAATATATTTTATTTCATCTATTACAATTGATTATTATTCAATTTTAAAAATAATGATTAATTAATTTTTACGTAATCATCGACCTTGTCACTTGTGTATCAAATACCACAAGAAAAATTTCATATTTTTTAAGAAAATAAAAACACGTGAGATATTCCACCTTAAACACACATATTCACGTTGACATTGTTAAGATTATGTCTATACATTTAAATAATAAATCATTATGTTATTTTTTTCTTAAATTGTGTCAAGGGCAATTACCTGCATTTTTTTTACGACATTTCATTGTTATCAATGTATTTGTCATTCAAACATGAGTATAACTTGTGAAAAAATATCTCAAATTATTATTATTTTTTTTTTCTCATTAAAAGTTAATTTTTTTGATGAAAAAAAAAAAAAAAATTATTATGAATGAATAGATAAATTGGGGATTGAAATAAAAATTCCGTACATGTCTTTTTGAGTAGTGATTGGTCACGATATGAAGACAGTACCAAAGTAGACAAAATTAGAATAAAGTTGGATGGACACAGTCAGACGTATTTTAACTACCTCACACTCGGATTGGCAATTACATCTTGTTTCTTACCCTTGGTGGTGTTCTAATTAAAGTCTTGTGGCTCACTGGGACGACATATTCGTTTTTTTTATATTATTTATATGGTGCTTAAGGTGGTTGTGGTAATGATGAGTTTAACTGAGTATTTAATATTCATTTTCTGATATTTTTCTTTGGTTTTTTTTAATCAATTGAATGATTGATTATATCGAGTGCATTAGTGTTTAGTGATTATCTCGAGAATTAGTGGTTTTAGGAGAAAATGTCAGAAGACCTTTTTTGTAGAGAATTAAATTTTCTACAAAAAAGGTCCTCTATGATTTTCTTCTAAAACTCCCCATTCTCGAGATAATTGCATAAATAATAAAGTTAATTTTGAATTTGACTTGATATTTCATTCAGTCAATCAAATATCGAGTTATCTCGATAATTATTGATCCGAGGTAAAAATGTCAAAAGACATTTTTTGTAGGAAATTTTATTTTCTATAAAAAAGATCTTCTGTGATTATTTCGTAAAATCACTCGTTTGTGAGATAAACGAAAAATTGTGATCGTGCAATTTGAATTGAATAACAGTTCCTCATGTGACAAGTGAATCAATCGATAATTAATGCATCATTGGCTGTTTATCTTGCTTCAATATTACACAAGTGAAGGATCCTCAATTACCTCAAGTTCAAGCGCAATCGTGACGTGATTAGATGAAGACAATTCACTCTATTCTTAGATCAATAAAAATGGTCTTCCTCGTGATAAAATGGAAATTCAATTTTTTTTTTTCAGGATTTAGTGACACTGATTGATGAATTTTATTACTCCATTCGAGTGAAAATATTTAATGTTTTGATTGAGTAATGTTGAATTTGGGATTATATTTGAAGTGAGCTAGAAATTTCTAGAATAATTGCGACACTCTGAAATCCAGATTTCACCGGTTTTTGTTTACAACTAGACAATTAGATATATTGATTTATGGGCATACCTGAGGGTGACCCTTGGCACAATTGAGAATGAGAATTTTCTAAAATTAATTCTCATTCATGGGTATGTTCATACATTCCATTTCTTCACATATTGTTGAATATATTGAATTATTTCAATAATGAGTGGTTTTAGGAAAAAACTGCAAATGACCTTTTTTGTAGAGAATTTAATTCTCTACAAAAAATGTATCTTGATATTTTTTCCTGAAATCACTCATTATCGAGATAAAGGCATAATTATAATAACTAAAATTGTCAAATTTTCATTTTATTCAAGGGGATTTTTCCCTTTACAATAATAAAAATTTCCGGTCATTCCCACTCCTCCCTCGGCGTTCGACGAACCTGATCAATTCGTTGATTATACAGTCATCATTATCGATAGAATTTTTATCAAAGAGTTATTTATAATTTCGATGAGACGAATGATAAAACAATTTTTAGACGTGTCAATATTTATGATAAAGTGGATATAAGTTTCTATCAATAGAATTTTTCTCTTTTAAAATTTTTAGAAATTTTTGATAAAAATCAAGATATCTTGAGAACGAGTGATTTTAGAGGAAAATGTTAAAGAACATTTTTTATAGCTGATGAAATTCTCCACAAAAAATATCATTTGATATTTTCTTGTAAAATCACTCATTCTTGAGATAATTCAATTTTTAATAAAATTTTTTTTTACGAAAAATTGGTTTTTTTCATCTCCTTAAATATCGAATTAACTCAATGATGACTCATTTTAGGAAAAAATGTCAAAAGACATTTTTTCTAGAAAATTAAATTCCCTACAAAAAAGGTCTTCTGACATTTTCTCCTAAAATCACTAGTTTCCAAGATAAATAAATAATTACAAAAAATATACAATTTTCTGTTGTTATCAAATAATTTTTGATCCATAAAAATACCTATCGTACAAATAAATTCCCAAAATCTACTATCTTATCTCAACTCTCACTGGATACTAATATGAAATAATCTATCTGACAATTAATCGTGAAAAGTCTAATATTCTCCCGTTATTGCAGTATCAGTCATTGAAGAATTACCATTAAATTGTGTGATATTGTCACGCGCGAGTCCAACCAATTAGAAGGAAGTTGAGAAAATTAACGTTTCTTGATAAAAAAAGAAAAAAAAAACAACAAGCCACAATCAGATATCGGCTCCTCACCAATGAGCGAGGGGAGTAGTGGTTGGAAAAGACAAAACCGTGGAACGCGACCAAGAAACCGATATTGTTTTACCTCATTCAGGAGGAATCACCTGTACACATTGTGCGCAACAATTAATCAAGAATTTTTTATCACGGAGCACTTGGGTATCGCTGGATACAGCCATGGGTTTGTATTAATTAATTAATTATTTTAATTAATTTAATTTGTCTTTTTTTTTTATTTCCAATTTTTTGAATCAATTAATTTTAATAAAATTCCATTTATTGATTTTTAAAATTATTTTTAATTAAAGTAATTTTAATGAATTTGAATAATTAATAAATAATAATTTTAGGGCTCGACTTCCTGGCCGACGGAGGTGCCGACTTCGAGCATGCTATCACCGTTACGGGTATGATGATTATTTGTTATTTGTGATTAAATAATTTAATGTAGAGTTATTACATAATATTTTGATGAATAACTCTTTTTTTTTTTAAAAAATCTGACATTATTCTGGAGGGTGATAATAAATCACTGAGGCTCAAGGTAGGTCATGAGTACATTTATTCATCAATAAATTAGTCTCTGATAACTGTAATCAACAAAATTGTAATCAAAGTGATGTTGACACTGTGAAAACCAGGTATCTCGATAGACTAGTCAAATACATTCTCATATCTTTTTTTTTCAAGGCTCAATTACTCTGCATTAATGAGATATGCAAATAAATTTTTTTTTCTTGAATAATGAATTATCTCATTAATAAGGGATTTAAGGGAAAAGACATTTTTTGTTGGAAATTTTGTCAGCTACAAAAAAGGTCTTATGATATTATCTCCTAAAACCACTTGTTTACGAGATACATGCACGAGAAAGTTTTTTTAAAAAATGAATCCTTATCAATATTCAGGATTCGGCAAGTTCCATTATATGCTCTTAACAATATGCGGTCTCATCTACATGGATACAGCAATAGGTGTCACAATAATCTCCTTCGTATTACCAGCAGCACAATGCGATTTACAAATGGATTCTACCACAAAAGGCTGGTTAAGTGCATCCCCAATGTTCGGTGAGAATGAAAAAAAAAAAATTCACTTGAGAATTATTATTGTCCCTTACCTATTTGTCACAAATCAGCTTAACTCTGAATTATCAATGCAAGGTTACATTTTCAACGTTAAATAAATCTCCAAAGATTTATGATGCAATTAGTATGACCTAGAAAAATGTAAAATATTGATTAAATCGAGGAAAGAAACCCTAGAGTACTTGCAGGGATATTTGAAGGCTTCTTGGCACTTTCAAAATCACAATAAAACATAAAAAATTATATAATTATTCATAACTCATTAGGAATGGTCATTGGATCCTACATCTGGGGATGCCTGGCTGATACTAAAGGCCGAAAAATCGTACTAATTGCAACTCTACTTATGGATGGTATTATGGGAATTATTTCCTCATTTGTACAACAATTCTGGCCATTTTTATTATTTAGATTTTTCAATGGATTTGCGTAAGTTTATTCTCATAATAAAATATGATATTTTTTTGTAATTATCAAGATATCTAGAAAATGTGTAATTTTAGGAGAAAATGTCAGAGGACCTTTTTTGTAGGTGTGAAAATTTTCTACAAAAAAAAAATGTCTCTTGACATTTTTCTCTGGAATCACTCATTATCTAGATATTTTGATATTTATATTTAGAATCGATTCTTTTATAACTTTGTCACTGGAGTTTTATAAATTCCAGTGTAACTGGAGCAATGGGAATTTGTTTCCCTTATCTCGGAGAATTTCAACCCACTAAATATCGTGAGAAAATTCTATGCTGGATGGAAATGTTCTGGACTGTTGGTGTTATTGTTCTTCCACGTATGTATAAAAAAATTGAATAATTAAAAATATGAGATTAATTTCTATCAATTAACGTAATTATTATTATTTAATCTATCAGTGATTGCGTGGCTGATTGTACCCCTGGACATCACATACCAATCACCATCTTTCTACTTTAAATCTTGGAATCTCTTCGTTGCCCTCTGTGCACTCCCTTCTCTGATGCTAGCTCTCTGGCTCTTTGCCTTTCCCGAGAGTCCAAAGTTTCTTCTTGAGTGCGGAGAGACAGAAAAAGCTCTGGAAGTATTCAGATGGATTTATGCACAAAATACTGGAAATGATCCCTCTGAATATCCAGTAAGTTTTTTTATTCATAAATCAAGTTCAAGTTTTTGTGGCATATCTCTGAATCTAACAGAGATATGAGAATTTTCATGAGGACCTTTTTTGTAGATCTGAGTTTTCTCTATAAAAAAGGTATCTATAAAAATTTTGATATCTCCATTAGATTCAGAGATATTCATAAAGAACTGAAGACAGAATTGTCTAAACTCATGTATGTGTTGTTTTTTCGTGATTTATAGGTGAAATCTCTTCAAGAAAAGACAAATCCTAAAGACAAAAATACAAGATCACTGAGGCTACATAAGCGCAAAGATCTCAAAGTACTTTGTTCTGAAGTTTGGGAGCTGACAAAGTCCCTCTGCAAGCCACCGTATTTAAGAAATACACTTCTAGCTTGTGCGATTCAATTTGGCCTTACTAGTAGCTATTATACACTCATGGTATGGTTTCCAGAGTTGTTCACTAGGTAATATAACTATTCAATTTGTATTTCAATTATTGTTTTCACAATTATGTTAAAATCCTTCGCTATTTCCGTTAAAAAGTGAATCTTATAAATTTAATCAATCAGATTTGAAGAGTTCGAGGTGGAATATCCTGGTGAATCAACCTCAGTTTGTATCGTCTCACTACCGAGCAATAGCACAGAGGCAAATCCCTACGGATGTGGAAATATCATAGCTACTGACGTATACCTACATACTGTTTACATCGGTCTTGCTTGCATACCTGGTTCCATAATTTTGCCCCTTTTTATACATAAAGTTGGAGCTAAAGTTTTTCTCAGTGAGTTTAAACAAAAACAAATGAATTCTCATGATTTTTCCAATGATTTATCAATTTTTCATTTTATTTCTTCAGTTGCATCACTCGTTATCTCCGGTGCAGTAACCATTGGTTTTTATTACGTCACAAGTTCAGATCAGAATCTCATTCTCTCCTGTATCTTTGAAGCCCTCACATCACTAGGAATTTCATTGGTTTACTGTGTTATTGTCGACATGTTTCCCACAAATTTGAGGTATGTGATATTACAAAAAAATCATCCCTTTGGATTTCAAGAGAAAAATGCAATTTTTTTGGTTTTAGGGTAATGGCAGCTGCATTGTCTCTAACAATGGGAAGATTAGGAGCACTTGTTGGTAATTTGGTATTCGGTTATCTGATTGATTTGGCCTGTGTCGTACCCATCGTACTCTTTGCAGCATTCTTATTCCGTAAGTATTCGTCATATGGAATTTTTAAAATTGAGTTATGCCTGAATTCAAATCAAAACAATAAATTGAAAACACTTGTATGACCTTGAATGACGTCACAACTGTCATTCAACAGCGCCATCTCTCGCCCAACTCGTGAATCAAGAGATTAATAATGGGGAAAAAAAAAAATTTATTATTTATATTTGCAGTGTGTGGCTTTCTCTCGTTCTTCTTACCGAGAACCGGAAAGGATACATTGGACTGAGTGGAGATAATTGATTCTCAGTCGTATGTGAGTCACTGACATTCTCATATCACATATCTGGATAATATTAATCTTACTGATAAAAATAGCTCAAATAATTTCAAAAATTCTCACTTTCCCAGTGAGCGTGATAGTTTATTGATAATCATAAGTATTTATTACCATATTTCTAGTGATTTTGAATCCTCAAATATATTAGGAGCTCAAGGAAACTTTTAATGAATAGATCAAATTAGAAATAAGTATATTTTAAATCTCAGATTATAATTATAATAGTTTACATATTTTACGAGAATTTTTAAGCAATATTGTAATATAGTTAAACAGATGTATATTTTTTTTCTAAAAATACATAATTTATTATTGCAAATGATGAATTTTTTATGCCTGAAGGAGTTTATTTATTTATTTATTGTTTGTCGGATTGAGGGATCAAATTTCCTTCCGTCGGTCGAGAAGAATTTAACCTACAGTTGATCATGAGCCCAAAGTGATGTAACAATTCATGATAAACGGGTATTCCCATAATTCTATTTAAAAAAATTTCATTACTAATGGCGTTGAATCCTATGATTAATTGATCAATCAATTTATTCCTTAGTTTTAGTAAAAATCCTCTCAAAAAATCTGTAGATTCTTGAGTTCAATTCTCTCCCTGTCCATGTATTGATCTTTAGAATGAAAAAGGGTCAATAGCAGTCAATTGAGATCGAATGATGTACAAAGTATCAATATTCCAATCGATACTGATGACTAACAACTTTAATTATCAACAAACAAAAACCGGTTTCTGATGTACCCAATTTTGATACCTGAAGAACAAGAAAAATCATTTGATTATGCATGTTTTATAATTACCAAGAATTACTCATGTACACGACTGATTGTCCTTCATATAGATAGATCTACATTGACCGTTAGAGAATGAAAGACACATGACTTGTTTCAATGAATCCGGGTATGACGTTCGTCTTCACTATCACTACGGAGTTATTAACGATGATGCTCAGTAGCCGTTTGTATCAGTAATCTCTTCTCTATGCACTACCGTACAAGTTCAATCGATCGTTGAAAGAAAATATTGATAATCATAATTGATTCAGTGATTTAGTGGATTCGTTTGATCATGACAATTAAGACTTGTGAGGAAGTAACACAAGATGGTCTCAACCAGACAGGTTTGATGATTATTACAATGTTTATGGATCAAGGTGTGAATAGGATTAATGTGAATTTCTTCTGCTGTATAGGATTTGGATGGTTCAATTTGAAGATATTTGCAACTTGTGCATTGATTTATATCAATGGTGCTTTAGGATTGGGTAATGTAGGATTAATAATACCATCAGCAGCATGTGATTTTGAAATGTCTACTGTTGCCAAAGGACACATGGCAATGACGCCAGTTTTGGGTAATTATATTGTTTATGTCAGAAGACATTTTTCGTTATAAATTCATTTATTTACTAGGAATGGTATTGGGACCATATTGCTGGGCAACAGTAGCAGAGATGAAGGGTCGAAGAATTGGCCTAATTGCTGCTCTTGTATTTCATGGAGCTGGTGATATAATAGCATCAGTTATCTCTGATTATTGGGGACTTTTGGTGTGCAAATTTTTGGTGGGAATTGGGTGAGTTTAATTGGAATAATGAGGCAATGATTGTAGTAAAATCTGATTTTCTATTTTGTATAGATTCAGTGGAGAGTTGACACTGCTGTTCACGTATTTAGGGGAATTTCAACCTTGCAGAGTTCGTGATCGTTTGCTTGCTTGGCTAGAATTGCCTTGGGCATGTGGATTAATGATTGCTGCAGGTAATAATACGTTTTTCGTCATTATACTTGTCCTATTTATTCAAATTAAATAAATTCTATTGTCAGAAAATTGAATTTAGGACTTGGCTGGGCAATCATGCCCCTCGACATCAATTACCAGAGCACAACAGGTTTCTTCTTCAAGTCTTGGAATTTATATGTATTAATATGTGGATTATTATCACCAATTCTTGCTCTATGGCTTCTATTTCTTCCTGAGACACCAAAATATCTAGCTGAAACTGGACAGAATAAGGAATTACTCGAGCTCTTTGGAGATATCTTTCATGCGAATACTGGATATCCTCGTGAACAATATTTGGTAATAAAATTCACAGATTCAAAGATATCCATCAAAAACCGACCCTAGGATGAAATCGACTTGAACCGATTTACCAAATCACCACTAGATTTTATTTTATACTTTTATACAGGAAAAAATTGGAAAATTGGGAAATCCAGGACTCAATGATTTAATAATTAAATCTCGAGAGCGCACTGTACGAAAACACAAGAGCATTAGTGAAATGGTGATGCAATATGCGGAACAAACCAAAGAAATAATCAAACCTCCATACCTGAAGACAACGATACTCATGGCCATAGCCTCATACACCATAACATCTCCATACTTCACCCTCATATTTTGGCTGCCAGAAATATTCCAGAGATATTCAATATTCGAGGCATTATATCCAGGTGAATCTGCCAGTGTTTGCACAATATCGGCAGCACTTTACTCAGCTAATTCTACTCAAGTGAGTGAAAAATATCTATCAATACATACTTTATCCACTTTTTGGGTCCTAAAATGACTCCATCACTTTCAGAAAAACGAGATTAATGATTCTGATTGTACCGAGGGCCTAAATAATGATGTTTACATCCATAATATGATTTTGGGAGCTACATCTATACCAGTTGCATTCTGGCTGCCACTCTTTGTCGACAGATTTGGGTATAAGATACATTTAGGTGAATCCTTTGGTTTATTTTCGTCATCACAAATGTTATGATCATTTTAAAATGATTTTTTAATTCAAATTACAGTTGGTGGCTCTCTATCAAGTGCAGTATTGGCTTTTGGTCTATTTTTCGTGGAGACATCAACGCAGAATTTGATAATTGCATGTTTGTTTGAAGCACTAGCGTCTGTTAGCATAACTATAGTACTTTGTATTCTTGTCGAACTCTATCCCACACATCTCAGGTAAAAACTTGTTTTCATTGATGACATGTATTGAATATTATTATTAGTTCATTATATTCATCAGGGTAATAGCATCTGCACTTGCTTCATTCATTGGAAGAATTGGAGCGTTCGCTGGTATTTCAATGGTTGGCTATCTCATAGATGACTACTGTGTACCTCTAATTTTGCTCATTGGAGCGCATCTGATCGGTAAATAATTCTATATATATTTTTTTCTAATTCTGAATGATTACTTCGGATTTGACTTTTCCTATTGATAAACGTTAATCGATCAAAATCATCCATCAATGAGGAAAATAATGTCATGATGGTGATCGAGCCGCTAAGCAGAAATCTAACAGAAAAACATGCATATACATTTGTAAACTTGATATTCAAGTATGACTTTTTTATAATGAACAAAAATCACTCATTATTGAATAATTTATATTTCTACAGTGGCTGGGATTATCGGAATATTCATACCGATTCGTAAATCGAGGGAGGAATTTGAAAAACGTGAAAAATTGAAGAAAAATTGCAACTTGTGATAAATTATTCAGGACTGTTTGTAATCTAATTTTATAAAATCCATTTTTTTATTTTTCAATAAAAAAGTATATTTTTCAAAAATATTTTCATATTCATTAAACATTAGAGTGAAAAAAAAAAATCATTATCCATAAAATCCGTTATATAAAAATTGTGAATCTCATGGCTTCATGTCTAACTCATTAAATCGACAATAATTGATTTTTCTGATGAAATTAAAAACCTGTTCTGACAAAAACAAAATAATCAATGATTAAATTATTGAATAAAATGTCCCGTATGAGAAAATAATTGAATTTTTTTGCGTAATAAGGATTGCATAATAAAAAAAGTTGTCAAAATTATTTATTTTTCTGCATCAAGTAAGTATCAATTGTTGTCAATTAACATTTATTGCTGTATTTCAATGATAAATACAATGTTTGTCAAATGGTTCGTTCCCTGCGTCTATTCATTTAAATAGATTACGAATAGTTGTAGTAAGTGGGAGAAATACTCTCCACCATTTAATTGGTCACGGAATACGTATATTCTTTCAGTTTGTGCGCGAATCTTTGAGGTAGTGCTGTCGATAGGGAGAGAAGAAGCATTTAACCAGCACCTTTGAGAGGAAGAATTTTATAAAAATGTTTGAAAAGCGGCCATCAATAGGTGAATAATGATAAATAATTTTTATTTATTTATTTATTAAATATAACGCGATTACTGAACTCACCGCATATTCCAGATGTTCATGCGGCAGAACATAATATTGATACTGCAGTTGAGGTGGCTGGTAAGTACCCTCTGAAATTCAAATTTTTAAAAAAATTTTGTTCTGAAGAAAAAACTTTTGGAATTATTCTCAAACAAAAATTCTAATTCTAAATTAAAAAATGAAACTCCATAATATTTGAACAATAGATTTATCGAGACCCAGGTGATCAAATAAAAGACATAAATAGATGAAAATCAATGAGAAAGAATGAGGAATGATTTCATCATAATTTTTGAGTCTAAAATTTTTTATTTTTTTCCCTAGGATTCGGTAAATTCAACATTAAAGTTGTCATTGTCAGTGGTTTAATTTTACTCAACACATCATTCAGTATTAGTAGTGTTAGTCTGATACTGCCATCAGCTGCTTGTGATTTTAATTTGACAACAGTGGATAAGGGTCGTATGTCGGCAGCTCCAATATTAGGTAAGTGATGACTGATTTAAAATAATAAAATGAAAAAATTGGATTATTTTTTAAAAAAATATTTTAGGAATGGTGATTGGTTCCTATTTCTGGGGTTGTTTAGCTGATTTAGAAGGCCGGAAAGTTACCCTCCTGATAGCTCTATTCACCCAAGGAATGTTCGAGGCTATATCCTCTTTTGTCCCAAACTACTGGGTATATTTGATGTTAAAGTTTTGCAGTGGTTTTTCGTGAGTTTCAATTTATTTTCATTCATTAAATTCAATCTCATTCGGTATCTTGATGATTCAGTGTTAATGGCCAAACTGCAATTGTATTCACATACCTCGGAGAATTTCAATCATCAAGACTGAGAGAGAGAATCCTCTGCTGGATGGATTTGACCTGGTCCTTAGGACTAATGGCATTACCCCGTAATTATCTTGATTTTTTTTTAAATAATTCATGCAAATGATTAAAAAAATTTAACTCGTTTTTTATAGTCGTTGGATGGGCCATAATTCCTTTAGATATTTCTTATACATCGAAATACTTTCTTTTTCGCTCTTGGAATTTATTTGTACTAGTTTGCTCTTTACCAGCATTGATGATAGGACTGTGGCTTTTGACATTTCCCGAGACACCAAAGTTTCTTGCTGAGTCTGGTAATGATACTAAACTTGCGGAAACTCTTGATATAATGCATAAGGAAAATACTGGAAAATCATTTGATGAGTATCTGGTGAGTTTGTTGGATAAATTGATAAATTAATTTATTCAATTACTCAATAAATGGGTACTGTATATTAACATCGTATAATCATGTTCCACGAATGATAATTAAAAATTTAGGAATTACTCAATTCATAAAAATTGTTTAATAACTTTCAGGAGAAATTAGAAAAACGTGGTGGTATTGAATTCTTTACAAGACTAAAAAATCACTCAATTACTGTAAAAAAAGACATAAAAAAATGGAAAAAAATTGGCCAAGTATTTACCCAAGTTTATGTACAAACAATGACAATACTAAAACCACCATTTTTACAAAGAACCGCCATCTCCTGCGGCATAATGTTCTCTCTTGGCTCTTCCTATTACGCACTGACTCTTTGGTTTCCCGAAATATTCACAAGATTTGCTAAATTTGAGGCTAAATATCCTGGAGAATCAGCGAGTGTCTGTGGCATCACTGAGTCATTCTATGCAAATGCAACGGTGAGGGAAATTCATTGAAAAAAAAAAAACATTATGGCTCATTAGTTATTTTAATTCAAATTGATTTCACTAATAGGATGCTGGTAATGAGTGTCCAGTTAAAATTCCAACTAATGTTTACATGCACACGATTATTCTCGGGGCTTCCTGTATCCCGCTGAGTCTATTACTTCCGGTTTTTGTGGATTCTCTTGGATATAAATTTTATTTAGGTAATTAAGCAATTTTACATCATTCCTTTTAATTTTAATTTATTATCTCTGTATTTTAAAAATAATGATTTTGGAATGTATTCGAAAGGTAAATTAGATATTCATAACAACAATATATAATCTTCCAGTTTCTTCAAGTGCCGTTGCATCAGCTATTACAGTGAGCCTATTTTTTGTAAGATCGTCAACCCAAAATATTGTACTCTCTGCAATATACGAGGCATTCACTTCAGTTGGCATGAGCATTTGTCTCTGTATTGTGATTGAAATATTCCCTACGAAGCTCCGGTAAATTTTTAAAATTATTTTTATTGCAAAAAAAAAAACGTACATTTCTAATTATTTAAATTCCTCAATTCAGAGCAATGGCTTCTGCCCTCTCAGTATTCTTTATAAGAGTTGGCGCCTTATGTGGAAATCTTCTATTTGGATACTTGATTGATAATCACTGTGTAGCTGTCATAATCGTCCTTGCTGTGCAGCTTCTCAGTAATTAAACAATATTTCTTTAAAAATTCAATTTAAAATTAAATTCAAATAATTTTTCCAATTTTCCACAGTTTGTACTCTACTAGGGCTTCTGATTCCTCTGAAAAGAAGGTCAAAGACACTTTGTGATGAGAATGAAGTGACATCCCTCTGAAGGAATTGAAAGAGGATAAATAAATCATCTAGTCATCATTTAAAAGATGATTCACATTTTTGTTCATATTATTCCTAATAATTTATCATCTTCATTATCAGGAATGGCGCCAGATTTCCACACGTTTTTTTTTTTTTCAACGTATTGTAGACAATTATAATTAATCACAGTTAATGAGATGCTATTTTTCATTATTCTTCTCGCCAATTTAGTTAACCAGTTCTCTGTAATTATTCAGCCAAGTGTACTCAATGCTCAGGTTGTTAATCCATAGAATAATACGGCAAGGACGTATGGCAAGGAAACTCGTGGAGTTACATCGTAAATTCTAGTATCTCTATTATTGACAATTTGAAGACTTGGATATGCTTTCCATAAATGATTCAAGATACTTTTTTTTCCGTCAGATAATGGATTGTATGCATTCTTCGTGATGGTCTTCAAGTACCATCAGCTCACATACCAAGTACGTTTTTTTTTTTTTCTTAAAATTTTGATTTGATTATTTTTCTTATTTTCTTTTTTTTCAGTGAACTTGTTGCAGATTTTCCTCTCCAACTCTTCCTTCCTTTCAACTAAAGGAAAGTATTCAGTATTCCTGTTTTCAGTATTCCTGACAGAAAGAATCTCACTTAAAAGTACAATATAGATATGATAACAGAGGATATGGAAGAGAAAAATAATACTTGCAAATGGAAGCGCAACTTGATTATTTTTGAAAATCAATTTCCAAAGTTTTTGGATATCTTCAACATAATATTTTCCATGTGTCTCACGAATTGCAAGCAAAATTTTATTCCCTCCAGGAAACGATTACAATTTATTATCAGTAGAATTTTCAATAACTTCGAATAACCTTGGGGGCTTTTTTTCCCTGGATGATAAGTTCTAAACCAAAGAGTTGAGCAGTTTAGTTTATCGATTCAAAGTCCTTGGCTAAAATCCAAAAGTAAAGTCGCACACAAGAATGTGAGAACATAAAAAATATACATTTTTGTATCTGCACATTTTATTCTAAGATTGTATAATAATATAACATTCATATAATATTTCATAAAAACTAACAGAATTATAAAACAACTGAAAACGGAGAAGAAGAATATTCAAGAGAGAGAAAAGAGAAAAGTGTAGGCGACCGATTCTATGCGACCTCGACTAAGCTTCGTTAAATGCGTCATCATTTTTGGAGATTTGTGACAAGTGACAAACAATTCTATTTGTAGTTTGTCTTCCACTTAGTTTTCTTTTTCGATAACCTGTTGAAAGCTTCAATTTATGAAATTTTGGTTTCCAAACTTTGAGAAAAATTGCATCAGAAAATACACGAAATTATGTTTTACTGCTTTAAAATTCAAACGATAAACTGCGCTCCAACTGCTTTGGAAAGCGATTTCATAGCGGTCACACTATGAAGTTTATGGTTTCACTTCGAAGATTGTAAACAGGAGACCGCTGGTGTGGAATTTTGATTTATTCCCAGAATTCCTATGACTTCACCCACCATGAGGTTAATTTTTTTGACGACTGGCAAGCTTGTCAAGCTCATGGAACTTTAATTGGAGTGGATTGCTGTTCATCGAACGTGTTATCAGTCTCAACTTAGATAAAACTGCCTCGTTGCTCTTTGTCTCTCAAGTCAGAGATTCGGATCAATATGATTTATTTCTTTCAGTAGGAATGAGTATACGAATCTATGAATCCTCAATTAGGATATTTTTGAATTTCTTTTTCTCTATCATTTTTCTTGAACATATGATTTTTTTGTTCTTCATCGCAGGTAGTGATGAGAGCAGGATTTTATGTAAGGTTATTAAATAATAATTGGCTATGCCATAGGATGACGACAGTCTTTTCTTTTGCCTGCTTATTTTAAACTTTGTCATGCTAAATAGTCAGGGAATGTCACAGGAAAATTATGTATTTCATATTCGAAATTTTAGTGATCGATATATTTTTTATTTTTCCTCCTACCTCGAATTGACAATGTAATATTCTATGAAACAAGCTACAAACCACACATGTTTTTTTCTCTCACAATATATAAATCACAATATAACTTCTGCTCATTCTTCAATCAATTTTGCACTATCGGAATTGTTATGATTATCCTAATGATGTTGTATCACTCATGGTGCTCTCAATAAAATCTCGATAATCATGGACCTTCAGAAAAATGATTAGGCTTGGCTTTATATAGGACCTCCCGTAAACTATGCCATACACTATGTTTTCAGTCACCAATGGACTGCCAATGTCTCCCTGAAATCATATAGATGACAATAACCTTCCAGAAATTATTCAACCATTCTCATAGTGTTTCTTCTACTTTACGAAGAATATCATTAGTTGTTATTCAAGAAGGAAGTTGTAGAACGAGACGAGTCAATCTTCAAGGAAAGATTTAGGTTTTGAAAGAATCAGAAAATTTTCATCAATTATGTTCTCTTCAAATCTTATAAGAGTCTTTATAACAATCTTCTCGAATTAAGATTCTTATAAAATTTCCTCCATTCCTCTCCAATTTTGAACGATTATAAAGTGCAATTGAGTTTTCTCATTCTACCACTCCATTAGCCATTTCGATTCATACATAGCCTTCTGTAGATTCTTTATTCATCACATCAAAAGCATAGAGTCCATTCTTGAGATCAGGCAACGATGCGTCGTACAACGAAGGAGGATAAATGGCCATTTTCGTGTATTTTAAATGAGACTTATAATAACCGTTTTCTATTATACCCCATCCGGGAAAATCGAATAGTCTGTGTTGCGGTATTGACGAGTTACATGGCAAAATGAGACTGGTGATATTTCCTCCCAAAGGTAAAGGCATCTTCAGCTATAATCATATTTTTTCTTCCTCAATTATGTCAAGAAAAATGCATAAGATAAGCTCTTCAGACATTCGTTCGTGAAAAAGCTCATTTCACAGATACAGTAGAGATTCCTTACTTTTCCCGACTCAAGAGATGCCCTTGAGCGAATTTCATTAGAAAAGAGCATCTATAAGGAATCAGTTCCACTTCGTCGCTCTGGGCAGCTTTGGAGAGGGAAGGTAGACTGTCAACTGTCAATCGTTTCATTTGTGTGACAATGCGCATTTCTACGCACATAATGTCGAGAACAAGAATGAATGATACATAAGGAGTATAGGAAGAGTTTTTTGAGGGAGAACAGGCCGAGAGGAAAAGAAAGTAAGGGAACTCTTCTGCATTCGCAAAGCAATCAAGATTAAATTTTTCAGCACTACGATTTTCATGATTCCGCTCTAGAACACAATGATTCAAATGTAGTTTTGATGAAGAAGTTACCTTAACAACAGCGATGTCATTATCTATTCGTTTTTTTTTCCCCATCTTCAGAAACTGCATCAATTTGCACGTGCCTTCTTCTAGAGAGCCTCTTGTACGTGCTTTCTTTGCGGATCCTTTAAATTCCGGATGTATATGGATTGTTCGCACAGCGCGATCAATGTATGACTTAGAAGTTAGATCGACTGTGCCAACTGTTACAATGAGGTTTTCCGGCCTGAGATTAGTTACACAGTTAGCGGCAGTGAGAATATGATAGGAATCGATTACAGCCCCTGAACACTGAGTGCCATCAATTTTCGTAAGAATTGCCATGTATTTGAACTGACCTTCCTGAGCTAATTCTCCAAAATGTCCAAACTTTATCGCGGATCCATCTGCAGAAATCTTTTTTGTTTTTTTCTGGTAGTTGGATGCTTCGTTCTTATCTAGCGTTGTCTACTCACCGTAAAAGCCCCCGATGGATATCAGATAGGTATAAATCCACATCCGTGTAGGACACATTGTAGTGATGGTCTATGAGCGTTGGATTCACTGTTGAGACGCTAAATTATCTTCTCCTTTTTTCACGATAATTTTCTCCACGTTTTTTTTTTCTTTAAGTAATATTGGTTGAGGATGAAACCTTATATACTTCGGCACGTACTAAATGAGTATAGGAGGTGGTAAAGGAAGTATTGACAATTTGAAGATATGGATAAGCCCCCGTAAATGATTCAAGATAGATTTTTTTCCGTCAGATAAAGGATTGTATCCATTGTGAGACACGTGGAAATCAAAGAAATAATAACAATATTTTACGATACTTCCTTCGTGTGATGGCTATCACGCTTACCATGCATATCCGCGTCATCGACATAAGGAAGAACAAAAGGATGGAAAACCTCATCCCCTAGGGGTGAAAATACCCTTCAACAATCAAGTGGCTAAGATTATACGACTGCAGAATATGTTAATTTTGTGCGTGTTTTTGCTTCCCGAGGGAAGCATTAAGATTGCGTTTTTTTTTTACTTTCTCTAATTTTGCGTGGAAATGATGTAAAATGTTATGAAACGTAAGGATATGATTTTTTTTAGAAAAGGTCTGTATGTGTGTATATGTGCATATGCCGATTTTTTTCTCTTAACTTTTATTTATGATGAACACGTAGAAGAATTATGCAAATTTTTGTTAAAAAAAGAGGAACATTATAGGATAACAGTATTCCTCTCGTTTACCCTCTTTACGTATCTTATGAGTTCCGGGGAAAATTTCATAACTTAGAAGTGAGATAGTAGTTGTTTGCGGCCGAGTGGTGAACTAGTATATTACACACCTTGGCCAGTAAAGTAAGGAATGTCTCAGATCACATGTAATTGTCGGTCGAGGCGAAGCCGAGGTCGACAAACATGTGATCTGAGGCTTTCTTATTTACTGGCCAAGGTGTGTATACTATTTTTCTGCTCGACGTAGCCAGAAAGCGGAAACTTCGTTTAGCGCAGCGGCCAGGAAGTTGACGCTTTCTGGCCGGAGGGCAGAAAAATATTTTTTTGTTATTTAGTCCGTAGGCTGGGTTTTATGGCCGCGCAGCGGCCATAAAACGTCGCCTTACGGACTGAGTGACAAAAATAGAATTGAAGGTATCACTTCTTGAATTCATTATGCCTTCCGGATATGGACATAATAATATGGAATATGGAAGAGGAGAATAATACTTGCAAATAAAAGCGCATCTTGATCATTTTTTAAAATGATTTTAAAATTTAATATCCTCCAGGAAACGATTACAATTTGTTATCAGTAGAATTTTCAATAACTTTGAATAACCTTGGGGTCTTTTCTTCCCTGGATGATAAGTTTTAAACCAAAGAGTTGAGCAGTATAGTTTATCGATTCGAAGTCGTTGACTAAAATCCAGAAGTAAAGTCGCACAGGAATGTGAGAACATGAAAAATATATTAATTATGTTTTTCGACCGTATAAATTTAATTGGAAATAAAATATACATTTTCGTATCTGCACATTTTATTCTAAGAACATATAAAAATGTAACTATATGTATATAATTTTTTCTTAAAATTAACAGAATGATGAAACAACTAAAAATGGAGAATAAGAATATTCAAGAGAGAGAAAGAAGAAAAGAAGTTGGCGACTTATTCCATGCGATCGTTGCTGAATCTTCGTCAAATGCATTATCATTTTTTGAGACTTGTGACAAATAATTTTATTTGTATTTCGTATTTCACATTGCTTTTCTCGATAACATATTGAAAACTTTAATTGACAAAATTTTGATTTCCAAACTTTGAGAAAAATAGCATCAGAAAATACACAAAATCATGTTTTACTGCTTTAAAATTCAAACGAAAAACTGCGCTCCAAGTGCTTTGAAAGTGAATTGTATAGCGGTTACACTATAGAGTTTGTGATTTCACATTGAAATTTGCAAAAAGAATTCCGTTGTTGTGGAATTTTCATTTATTTCCAGAATTCCTACGATTTAATTTCACCTACAGTGACGTTAATTTTTTTGATGACTGACAATCTCGTCAAGCTTATGGAACTCTAATTGAAGTTAATTGCTGTTCATGGAATGCATTATCAGTATCGATAATTGTTATCCACCCCATAAGTAACTAATGAGTGTATACGGATATGCCTTGCAAAACTTGAAAGCTCATATTAATTATTTCTCTAAATTTAACGAAAATTCATTCAATGAAAATAATTCATAAACTAGAGATGTTTATTTTGAATTAATAGGTCCATTTGTTATTTCATAAGATTTATTTCTTCCAGTAGAAATGAGTATACGAATCTATAAATTTTCAATTAGGATATTTTTGAATTTCTTCTTCTCCATCATTTTCCTCGAATATATGATTTCTTTGTTCTTCATTGCAGGTGGTGATGCCAGCAGTATTTTATGTAAGGTTATTAAATAATAATTGTCTATGCAATAGGATGACAACAGTCTCTTTTTCTCCTTCCTCTTTTTAACTCTGTCATACCAAATAGTCAGTAAATGTCACAGGAAAAAATTCGTATTGTATTTTTGGTATTTTATAGTGATTCACTAGATAAAATATGTAGGTCAATATATTTTTATTTTTTCTCTCACCTTGAATCACTGATTTACAATGTAATATTCTTGAAAATAAAATCCAAATCACACATGTTTTCTTCTCTCAATATATTAAACACAATATAACTTCTGCTCATTCTTCAATTAATTTTGCACTAGCGAAATTGTTGTGATTATTCTAATGATGTTGTATCATTCATGGCTCTCTGAATAAAATCTAGATAATCATGGATCTTCAGAAAAATGATGAGGTCTGGATCTATACAGGACCTTTCGTAAGCTATGCCATACACAATGTTTTCAGTCACTAATGGACTGCCAATATCTCTCTGAAATCATATAGATGACAATAACCTTCCAGAAATTATTCAACCATTCTCATAGTGTTTCTTTTACTTTACGAAGAAAATCATTAGTCGTTATTCAAGAAGGAAGTTGTAGAACGAGACGAGTCAATGTCAATCTTCAAGGAAAGATTTAGGTTTTAAAAGAATCAGAAAATTTTCATCAATTATGTTTTCTTCAAATCTTATAAGAGTCTTTATAACAATCTTCTCGAATTAAGATTCTTATAAAATTTCCTCCATTCCTCTCCAATTTCGAACGATTATAAAGTGCAATTGAGTTTTCTCATTCTACCACTCCATTAGCCATTTCGATTCATACATAGCCTTCTGTAGATTCTTTATTCATCACATCAAAAGCATAGAGTCCATTCTTGAGATCAGGCAACGATGCGTCGTACAACGAAGGAGGATAAATGGCCATTGTCGTGTATTTTAAATGAGACTTATAATAACCGTTTTCTATTATACCCCATCCGGGAAAATCGAATAGTCTGTGTTGCGGTATTGACGAGTTACATGGCAAAATGAGACTGGTGATATTTCCTCCCAAAGGTAAAGGCATCTTCAGCTATAATCATATTTTTTCTTCCTCAATTATGTCAAGAAAAATGCATAAGATAAGCTCTTCAGATATTCGTTCGTGAAAAAGCTCATTTCACAGATACAGTAGAGATTCCTTACTTTTCCCGACTCAAGACATGCCCTTGAGCGAATTTCATTAGAAAAGAGCATCTATAAGGAATCAGTTCCACTTCGTCGCTCTGG
This sequence comes from Coelinius sp. EB29, assembly GCA_035578325.1. Taxonomy (NCBI): domain Eukaryota; kingdom Metazoa; phylum Arthropoda; class Insecta; order Hymenoptera; family Braconidae; genus Coelinius; species Coelinius sp. EB29. The sequence continues at coordinate 4,831,472 of JAOZGT010000008.1, forward strand.
GCAGCTTTGGAGAGGGAAGGTAGACTGTCAACTGTCAATCGTTTCATTTGTGTGACAATGCGCATTTCTACGCACATAATGTCGAGAACAAGGATGAATGATACATAAGGAGTAGGAAGAGTTTTTTGAGGGAGAACAGGCCGAGAGGAAAAGAAAGTAAGGGAACTCTTCTGCATTCGCAAAGCAATCAAGATTAAATTTTTCAGCACTACGATTTTCATGATTCCGCTCTAGAACAAAATGATTCAAATGTAGTTTTGATGAAGAAGTTACCTTAACAACAGCGATGTCATTATCTATTCGTTTTTTTTCCCCCATCTTCAGAAACTGCATCAATTTACACGTGTCTTCTTCTAGAGAGCCTCTTGTACGTGCTTTCTTTGCGGATCCTTTAAATTCCGGATGGATATGGATTGTTCGCACAGCGCGATCAATGTATGACTTAGAAGTTAGATCGACTGTGCCAACTGTTACAATGAGGTTTTCCGGCCTGAGATTAGTTACACAGTTAGCGGCAGTGAGAATATGATAGGGATCGATTACAGCCCCTGAACACTGAGTGCCATCAATTTTCGTAAGAATTGCCATGTATTTGAACTGACCTTCCTGAGCTAATTTTCCAAAATGTCCAAACTTTATCGCGGATCCATCTGCAGAAATCTTTTTTGTTTTTTTCTGGTAGTTGGATGCTTCGTTCTTATCTAGCGTTGTCTACTCACCGTAAAAGCCCCCGATGGATATCAGATAGGTATAAATCTACATCCGTGCAAGACACATTATAGTGATGGTCTATGAGCGTTGGATTCATTATTGAGACGCTAAATTATCTTCTCCTTTTCTTACGATAATTTTCTCCACGTTTTTTTTTTTTCTTTAAGTAAATTATTAAGTGAGTATGAATTTGATTGAATTTTTTTTGCCTTTTATACGGAATAATGAGTTTTATTTATTTTTTATTATTATTCTTGTAATAATCGATGACAATTGACTCATGTCAATTATTATAAAAAAACATGAAATTAGGCAATAATGATTAATTAACTCAAAAAATTAAAACCATAGTCATTATCCTCATGGTTTATCAGATACTGTAATGATTTGATTCATCGTCATTGTTTCTTCTCCTGTAGGTGGATTGAATATCATAGGACCAGCGTAATAAGGCAATAGAGGATACTGTCCAGGTGAAAAATATGCTGATGGAAATAGTCCTTGTCTCTGGGCAATTTTTAACCGCGATGTTAATTGCTTCTTCCACTTTGTTCGACGATTTTGAAACCATGTTTTTATTTGTACTTCGGTGAGGCTCAGGGTCTTGGACAGCTCCATTCGTTTACTCACACTCAAGTATTTATCCATCTACGGTTATCATGTATTTAGCGATATTGTTTTTTTTTTGTTTTATTACGATTTTTCTTACCTTGAATTCAGCTTCGAGCCTCTCCAACTGTTTTGCACTGTAGGCTTGTCGGGGTTTCCGGTCAACTCCTGGCTTCCGGCATCGTCTGCCACTGGGTTTTGGTGCTTTAAATTTATTAGAGATATTTTTATTTTTTTTCAATGAATAGAATTATAATGACATCACAACTGTCCATAACTTTCATTGATTTGGAGGATATGTTAGAGATGGCGCTGTCAGATGACAGTTGTGAGGTAATTGTAGTTTCTATTATAACAAAATTAAGAGAGATAATTTAACCACTTTTCAAAATAAACATTGAACAATTCTAAGCAATCAACACAGTGTAGTCGTCAGAGTTTCTCCAATGCATTTTAAAGCATAATGTCTCTAATGCTCAAGAAATTATTTACTGTGTCTATGAAAAGTGTCGACTTTACACCTTAGATGATAATGAATAGTACAAGTATCGTTTAATTATGTAGATTTTTTACGTGTTATATTGTAGCGTGAGAAATGTACAGATATATGATGAGAGTTCTCTGAATAATCGATTATGACCATCATTTAATGAGCAATATTTGTTGAAAATTGAGGGAATTATTTTGTTAATAAGAAAAAAAAAATTTATTCATATTTTATTATCAAGCCTATTAACGTGGAAATGATCACTTTGACACCTCGTTCCTTTATTGTTTGCCACAATAATTATCCAACGAGTGTGTTCCCCACTCTGTCAACAATCAGATGTCCTCTGTTTGATCAAGACCTTAGACATTTTTATGAGCCTCTTTTCTTTGTGAAAATTTGCATATATTGGATACATATATTTCTTAACTGTTTAAATTTAATTTTTTGTTTTTTTTTTTTGTCCAAGCAACCAATCACATTTTTTTATTCATCATCAGTATCCCCATTAAATTGTGTATTTTCGGATTCCAAGTATTTGAAAATTTCTTGGAAAGTTACATATCCGATGAGTTCTATGAAAGCGAGAGGCAGGAACAGTAAAAATGGGTAAACAAGTGGAAAAATAATGTGAATAAGAAAGGGACGATGTAGCGATGAGAGCGCCGGAAGATTTACGAGTGTGCTGAGACATTTAGCACCTCAACGGAAGGTGGTTAGAGCAGTGACGCTGATAAATGGCCACCTAACAGCATGGCGGATTGAGGAAGAGAATGACAATGGCGGATCCATTCGTCTCACGACTTTAACATGATTTTTCATCTTTCAACATCACTCGTTCCTCTCCGAGATTTTTTATTTATCAATTTTTCCATCAATTTCTTCTGACAAAGTGATAATGAAGAAATGGTGAAAAAAAAACAATCGAAATTGTTAATTAATTTGAAGATAAAAATTTCAAAACACTCGGATGATCTTGAATGATGTCACAAATGTCATTTTACAGCGCCATCTCTCGCCCAAATTGTGAATCGAGAGATCAATGATGATAAAAATGGGAAAAATCGAGTTAAATTCATAATTCAATGATTTTGGGTTTATGGAAGATGCTAAGGAGGCGTGAGGATTGAAATACACTCATGGGGATTGCCCACTGATGCTGGAATCGCGTGTCAAAGGGCCGTTAGTACCTTCACACCCTTAATATCCAATATTCCAATCTTAACTGAAAGAGCCTCAGCCTATTGTTCAGGTAAATGGAATAACAATTTATCTAAACGACTGTACCAGTCTCGAGGGTTCTCTTGGGGTTTATCATTAATTTTTTTTTTCAGGAAAAATCAATTTTTGGGGGATTATAATTACCTTGAAGACCGAACAACTGACCGGGCTTCGATTGGTTGAACCAACTGCCATAGAGGAGGGAGGCAGCTGAGTAGCCTGGGGATTCTGGAAGTCCTTCTGGAATTGTCGATACTGATCCAGGACTGTAGAGTGGATTTGTATCTATTTAACAAGAATAATAGATGATTTAACAGAGAAATCTATCGACTCCGTGATATTCATTTTTAGGATTACTCATTTATCTCGAAAACGAGTGACTTTAGAGGTAAATGTCAAAATAGATTTTTTGTAGATGATAAAATTTTCAACAAAAAATATCTTTTGACATTTTTCTCTAAAGTTGATATTTACTTGAATAATTCAATATTTAAAAAATCGTGATACTCACGTCCATCATAATAATTTCCCGAACCGGCGGATAGCTCTACCGGTCTGAGAAAATAATTTCTATCATCATCGGGATTATTCTCAACACTTGATTCAGGCTCACTTCGAGTGCACTCTTTTCTTCCCAGGATACTGTCAATAGAAAATGCACTTGACACTGGACTTATAGAATTTTTAATTTTTCCCTGAGATGTTGATAATCTCTCCTCATCACTCGTGTCACTGGTACCTGACGATGACTCTGTACTGTCTTCTTTTATTATGTCTTGGTCCATCAGTTCCATATTCCAATATTTCATTTAAAAAATATTTTCAATTGATCAAAAAAAAAAAAAAGGATTAATTTTTTATGATTATTTAAGATAAATTGGAGATGATTTCACGTCACAGGCTAATCTACCACTAATCCCGCTATCAGTGAGCGCAAACGTACCAACACCGAATCTATGACAGGTGGCACGTGTCCATGGTCCATACCGTATTTCCGTTTTACCCCGCATCACCATCCCCACCACTTAACACATCAACCCCTCGTATTTTAGACCCTTTCCCCCTCTCTATTATTCCCTCACTCAATTTTATTTTCAATATTTAAAAGGTCATCCGAGACCTCAAAAATATGGGTTTGCATACATTAATTTTTTTACCGTAAATTGTTTTTTTTTATGAATAAATTTTTTAAAAATACATTTTTCTCAAATAAAAAAAAAAAATTATTTTTCAAAATAAAATTCAAAAAAAATCGGATAATATTTTTGTCTGCGCATGTCTGAAGGGATAAGTCCCGCCCCTTCTCGAACACCACTAAAACACCCCCTTTTGCCACCGAAAAGAAAAAAAAACGAGCAATAGCTAAAGCCCCCACTAACACCCACGATAATGTATAAAAGCTCCTTTCGCTCCTATCCACCTTCAGAAATATGATTGAAGACCGCCTTCAGATTCCCTCAAGCTTTCACTCCATCTCTCATGTACCATAAATTCCATTAAAAATAAATTTTATTAAAAATCTAACACAATCAATAATTCCCAAAATATTAAATTTCACAAAAAATAAAATAAAGGAGACAGGAATGTTTAAACAGTGTAAATCTTAGGTGCGAAGAGTTGGGAAGTAACGCTCGAATGAGACAAACATCCATCGTACACCATCCATATCGTCAACTTCCTGGAAACTGGAACATTAAACTGAGTCTTGAGAATTTGTGATTTTTAATTATTACAAATATTTCACTCGGTGTCAAACTTATTTAATACATAAAAATTTTATTTATTTAATTAATTATTTTTTTTTATTCATTCATTCATTTCATTTATTGTATTAAAATAAATCATCTTTTACAATGGGGGTAACATTTTTTGTATGCAAATTACTTAACTAGGAATAACAAAAGTGTTACATTTCCGTATTACATGTATATGTGGAGAGTCATTAACAGTGGAAGAACAATAATATTGCAGCACCTGAACAAAAGCTATAGCCACTTGCTATGTGTCTGATAAAGACAAAACAAAATGCACAACTGTGTCAAATGGGAAGAGATCATTAGCTGCAGAAAAACCTAGATTTGCTGCACCTCCTCAATTTACTTAAAACAATTTGATATATAATTAGAATTGCGTTACTATCAATTTTTGGAATATCCAGGGTGTATCTTTATTGGTGGAAAACCTCCCGACCCCCGACGTAAAATGACCTTCTAAATACGGGAAAAATATTTAAAAAAATTTATTTGGCTAATTTTTCTAGTACATCAATTTCATATCGCCTTAATCATCGCCGTGACTATCGACACGGGTGTTGCATTAGGTTTGACTCCAATCGCCGCAGAGGCTATCGCTACAAATGTTGCATTCTATATCGCCTCGATTATCGCTGTGACTGTCGCAACAAGGGTGGTATCCTCGGTGGTATTCAAAATCGCCTAAATTACCACAGTGTCTATTGCCACAAGTGTTGCATTTTTATGCTGAGGAGTAATTTTTTTTGTATTTTTTCCGTATTTAGAAAGTCATTTTACGTTGAGGGACGAGAGGTTTTCCACCAATAAAGATACACCCTGTCTATGTCTCACATATTGAGGCAGAAAGCACAGATTTAATCAATTTAATTTAATTAATTATTATTTTTTATTAAAAATTAATTAAATCAATTAATAATAATAAAAATTAAATATTCCCCTAAAATTTAATTGAATTAATCAATCAAACACCTGAATCATAATGTTTCACACGTGAGAAACCTCATATTACCCAAATGCTCCCTAAATATCTATTCGACACGTTACCCCACCCCCTCCCCGCGATGCTCTTATATTTTTCGTAATTTTATTGGTCACGGCTGGTGAAAGAAATGAATGAATGATTGGTATATATATATATAATAGGAAAAATAGAAAATGTGAGAAAAGGTACTACTGGGGTATATAACCACTCTTGTAGAGATATTAGACAGGTGTTGTGGTTCCCAGGATAACAATAGTCCCATTACCCATCATCCCCACACCCATATATCACCACTTGGATTAAAAAAAAAAAAAAAACTTAAAACATTCATAATAGTATATTGTACATGTGTAACATGAGTTTCGGATTTCTTGTATATGATGACAAGGGAATTTGAGGATTTGATTTGTTTACATGGGGGCTGAGTGGCATATTATACCCTTGTGTATTTTTTAATTATTATTTTATCTTATTGGTTTAATTAATTTATTTAAAAAATTATCTATTAGAAAAATTTAATATTTTAAATAAATGAAAACTGAAGTAGACTGAACCCTTGGAATTGCGGTAAATGCAATTATACCTAGCGGACATGACAATTATCACAGGCAGAAGCATGTCTGGAGAAGAAAAATACCGAGAGATTGTCGTCAGTATATTCTTAGCAGTCAGACACAATAATTCACTTTAATATGATGATTCTGTTTTTGATTATGGTTAAAATTTTGGAATCGTCCGGAGAAGAGGAGTGTTACTACGATGGAAATGATTTTTGTGTCAATCCAGACGATATTTTGTCCTTCGATCTTCTCCCTGGATCATTGCTGCTGGATATTTCCGGGAGAAATACCAGCGGAAAAACGATGGATAATAATAGTACGGTGAATGGAACGTTCGAGGAGGCTTTAAATAAAATGGATTATCACAGGTAAATGGTAATTAATGGGAATTAATGAATAAAATGGTGTTAATTTTATTCTAAGGTCAGATTTCGAGGTATATCTCAGGAATTAGGAGAGATAGTGAAATTTTCATAAGAACCTTTTTTGTAGCTCTCATTTTGCTCTAGAAAAAAGGTTCTTATCAAAATTTCACTATCTCCCTTATTTTCTTGCGTTTTCAGGAAAAGAATGAATGAGTACCTTTGTCACGGTTTCATGGCTGAAGAGATATTCCGTGAGGTGAAGACAACGCGGGTTAAACGACTCCAAGATCCCTCCATGAATTCAATTTCCGATTTTCTTGGCGAGGAAAATATCACTGTTCATGATAAATTATTATCGGATGAAGGGAGTAGTAAATACAAAGACTGGTTACAAAGGTAAAAATCAAGATTATTTTTATAATTCTTTCATATGATTTATATTATTATATATTAATAGAACAACTACCCTAGACGACATCTATCGTCATTACATGCCAAATAAGTTGCAGAAGAAAATAGGAAAAAAGGGAATTCCCCATAATTTTGAACAGTTTGATGGTGAAGTCACGGGTTACGCAGTGCCTGCTCCAATTGGACCGATGGCTCCGAGTAAAATTGGTTCATACTATGATGATGGCGAAGGTAATTATGAATAAATTATCCCAATGACAATAATTCTTTTCAATATTGATCATATTGTTCAGAAGTATCATCATCACAAAATGGACGCCACCAATACAGTCATCCACCATCAGGACCACCCCATCAGAGTCACATGCCTCCTGGTGAAATAATTCCAATTATCAATGAAGAACATTATTATCAAGAGGTAGAAGATGACGATTCTTGGCAGGAGGTTTCATCGAAAGGAAAGGGAGAATTAACAATTAAAGATTTTTTCGAAATAGCACTTACTGCTCTAGCATTTTTAGCTTTTGGATTATTTATTATTCAATTACTCATGGCTATCACGGTAAATAATGATTATAATATTTTTCTCAGGTGTTTAATATTTTTTAATAATTTTTTTTTTTCACACAATTATGATAGAATTCAACAACGACAGCAGCAGTTGTAAGCGACGAATCTATAAGATTCAAACGCAATACGTTCTCTTCCAAATTTTCATACAATAGTAATGCAGAACTCAATGAACTTGCTCATCGTGTACTCCGGTCGATCGAGGCCGCTATGATTGCAGAGTACGATGCAGGTAGGTGTTTGAGGTGGACATTGTGTCAGGATAATCAGCACTCGAGGATTATGAGGACAGGTCAGAGGATATGGCTGCCGGTTTGGAGGTAATATCAGTTTTTTTTTATGTGTATCTCCGTATCTGAGGGAGATGGAATAATTTTCATAAGGACCTCATTTGTAGCCCTGGTTTTTCTCTACAAAAAAAATCTCCATGAAAATTCTGCCATCTTTAACCAATTTTGAGATATTCTTCAAAAACCAATTGATTCATCTCGTTTTACCACTTCACTACTGAATTTATTCATAACTTTTTCATTAAAGTGTGGGAATGAGTTGGTTGTGTGGTCACATGGTTCAACGAGCCACCTGGCCCGCCATGTTTGATTCAATAAAAGCCTCAATACTTGGTCTTGGTGGTGCAAATTGCCATCAACTTTATCCTGGATGTAATCTTGCTGAGGAACGTAAAAGACGAAGACGCCGTAGGAAATAAATATCATTTCCCATATCAAGTATCATCAGTAGGATCTTTTTGACTAGCTGTTAGGGGGACTGGAGTCTGTGGAACTGGTAGGAGTGACGAGTAATTTGATCCTTTTGGATTTATATAAAAAACACGGGGATTCCCAGATTCTAGTGGTCGGAGATTGTTCATAATTCTGTTGAAATTTTTATCATTTAAATTCCGGAATTGAGTCATCTGAGAATATAATTAAATTTTTATTCATATAAAAAATTATCAGAAGCTCATAAAAATTGTTATAATTTACCTGTTCGAGGGAAATTGGAATGGGTTCTCTACTGAAGAGCCACATAACTGGTGTCTGATACTTTCCAACTGGAGCAGTACCTTTGTATAAAAAATAATCATCTGTGAATGGCCGAAGAATTTTGATGATTGGCTCTGGAGGAATTCTAACTGATGTCTCTGGAGATTGAATGAGCGATAAATTTTTTATTACATCATTCAGTGCAGAATTAGAGACTGATTGAAGCTAGAAAAATATGATAAATACTCTTGATTTACGATAAATATGTTTTTAATAATAATTTACAATTTCTGTTGTACTTTGAAAAAATAAACTAGCATGAGTATACCATCACTCTCTCTCATGGCAATTTTTTGAGATGAGTAATCAGTTTTGAAGTGTACAGCGTGCAATTCCATTGGTTGACTACAATTATTATCAATTTTATTATTTTCTGCATTTTGAGAATTGATAAATTTTTATGAATACCTCCCTCCGTCGACAAAATGCTCACTCCCCATCATTTCATTGGCTCCCCAATGAAAATGTATTTGTGAGAATGTGTAATCACTTTGTAATGGGCCTGATGACAAATACGGAGGAGCTTTCTGCCAGTTAGCGCATAATACAATGTTTTTTCCTGTATTTGTTATCTTCAATTTTTTAGGTGGAATTTCGTAATTGTACCAGTCTAACAGTTTCAAGTCTACTACAGTCATTCTACCCATATTGAGATCAATCGGTGATATGGGCTCATTTTCATTAATTTGTTGAGCTGATTCAATAGTTTCCATTTATAAAACTCACTCTTAATTTAGAATTTTTCTTGTAATGTGTCAAAATTTTTACTCTAGTTTGAAGTTTGTCGCAGGAGAAGATGCTCAAGTCCTTAATATCACTTAATATTGTTTTTTTTTTTATTCATGTTCATTTATTGTTCATCAAAGTACAAAAATATCTATTACATCATTATTGTCTAGTATACATTAAAAAAGGTAGGATAATAGTAATAATTAATAATTATCGATGAAATATCACAGTTTCTTTAAAATCATTGATCATCCCTCGCGCAAGAAAATTCATATCTTTCCATTTGTATGACCCAAAGGAGCAGAATAAATTCCCCTAACTTTTTCATACAATATATCGAATATGTCATAACCATGCTCCTTGATAAGCATCTTCAGATACTTTCTTCTCCCTCCAGAATCATTGAAACACAAATTATGCAATTCCTCCAAAATATTGATATCCACTCCATGCAACATCTTGGACAAATTATTTGGTGTAAAAATTTTCTCCTCAGATAATAAATGTTTCAAATAATTATTTTCTTTGAAACAAAGTTTATGAAAATTGATAAAAATAGAAGCAGCATTATTTCCAGTCATAGATAATATTTTAGCCAAATGCTTTGGCTTGAAACCTGCCATTTTAAAATCATCAAAAACCTTTGTTCTATTTCCTGTCTCATCAAAAAAAACATCATGAAGATTGCTCAAAGCATAACGAATTGATGATTTTGACCCTCGTAGTATGATAGATAAATCTTTTGGTGTGAATCCCTCCTCCAGAAAATCATGCAAATATTTTCTCGTTTTTGTTCCAAAACAAAATTTATGGAGTTTCTTTGCAATATGCGCTGATCCATACAGCATACTGCATAGATCACGAGGCGTGAAACCCATCTCAATGAAATTATTCAAAAGTTCTTTCTTCTCTCTCTTCATATCGAAACAATGATCATGAAATATCTTCAATTCAGCACTAGCACGGGTGCCCGATCCATCCAACACAGTGGCCAAATCACTTGGTCTAAAGCCTGCCCTAAGAAAATCATCCAACAACTCTTTCTTTCCTTCTTTACCGAAACACAGATGATGTAAGTCTCTAAGAGCAATACTAGCTTTAGATCCAGCTCCCCTCAAAATACCAGATAGCTCATCAATTGTGAAATTATCGCCATCTTTTCCACCCATCAAATGCATCAAAGGCAACCTCATTTTATTTTTACGGAAACAAGTGTTATACAGGCTTATGAAGGCTTCCGGAGCTTGAGGTCCTACTCCATGGAGAATCTTAGCGATATGTGGTAAGACTATTTTGTTCTTTCCAAAATTCAATAGATACACATTTTTTCGTCCACGATAGAAGCAAAGATCACACAAGTCTTTGAACGCTGTAGGAGCATGAGATCCAGCTCCACGAAAAATACCTAGCATATCGAGTAATGGTAGCTTTCTTTCGATATTCCTCACATATTCTGTTTCATCTCCTGTGGAGGAGAACAATATGTCATAGAAATCTTTAAAAGTCTCAGGAGCTCTAGCCCCAGCGCCAGTAATAATATTAGACAATTCAGTTAGATTAATTCCCTTGTTTTCAAGATTTTTCAGATATTCCGTTTTATTTCCTTCTGCATCAAACCACAAGTTATAAAGATCCTTGAAAGCTTCAGGAGTTTTAGATCCCGCCCCACGCAAAAAATTCGATATTATAGAGAAATCTATTCCTTCTTTTTTCATAATTCTCAAGTATTCAGTTCTCTTTCCCTTTGCATCCAAGCAGAGATCATACAGATCTTTAAAGGCTTTAGCTGCTCTCACCCCAGCTCCATTCAGGATAAAGGACATGTCAGATAGACTGATTCCCTTCTTATCCAAAGCTCTCAAAAATTGTGTTTTATTTCCATCTGCGTCAAACCAAAGTGCATAGAGTTCTTTGAAAGCTTTAGGAGCATCAGATCCTGTCCCTTGTAATACATTTGACACAGTCGCTAAATTTATACCTCCCTCTTCGAGACTTTTTAAATACTGCGTTTTATTTCCATTTGAATCAAACCAAAGATCATAAAATTCTTTGAAAGCCTTGGGAGCATTTACTTCAGCTCCACTTAGTATACTAGACATATTGGACAGACTGATGCCCTCTTTTTCAAGAATTTGTAAGTATTCTCTCTTGTTTCCATCAGCATCGAACCACAGGGCATACAATTTTTTGAATGCTTTAGGAGCATTTGATCCACCTCCACGCAAAATACAAGCTATATCAGCAACATCTATATCCTCTTCCTCGAGAGTTTTCAAATATCGACTTTTCTCCCCTTGCCCATCAAACCAAAGATTATACAAGTCTCTGAAGGCTTTGGAAGCTTTAACCCCTGCTCCTTTCAAAATACTAGATATATCAGATATATTTATATGCTCTTTTCTCAACGTCTCCAAATATTGTGTTGCCTTTCCCTTTGAATTGAACCAAATATGATGCAAGTCGCTGAACGCTTCCGCGGCTCTAGAGCCTGACCCGTGCAGAATATCAGATATATCAGCAATCTTTATTTCTGCATTCTCCAGAGCTTTCAAAATCCGCTTTTTACTCCCCTGCGCATCAAACCAAAGATCGTACAATTGTTTAAAGGCTTTAGGAGCATTAGATCCTGCCCCCTGTAGAATATTCGACATGTTATCTAAATCTATTCCATCTTTTCCCAGAGATTTCAAGTATTTCGTTTTACATCCTGTCACATTAAACCAAATATTGTACAAATCTTTGAAGACTTTGGGAGAGTTTGATCCTGCTCCATGCAAAATACTTGATACATGACCTAAATCTATTCCTTCCCTCTCCAGAGATTTCAAGTATTTTGTTTTATATCCTTTGGCATCAAACCAAAGATCATACAGATCCCTAAATGCCCTAGGAGCTTTACCACCAGCATCGGACAAGAAACTAGCCATGTGAGAAAGATTCATTCCCTCTTTCTCGAGATTCATCAAATATTGTGTTTTATTTCCTTCTGAATCAAACCACAAATTGTACAGATCTTTCAAAGTCTTTGGAGCACTGGATCCTGCTTTACGTAAAATACTCGATATTTTTGGAAAATCTATTCCTTCTTTCCTCAGATTCTTGAAGTACTTGGTTCTCTTTCCCCTCACATCGAAACACACATCATATAATTCTTTGAAGGCTTTAGGCGATCTCACTCCAGCCCCGTTTAAAATAACAGATATATTGGATAGACTGATTCCTTTATCTTCCAGGACCCTCAAATATTTTGTCTTATTTCCTTGTGCATCGAACCAAAGAGTATACAATTCTTTGAAAGCTTTAGGAGCATCAGTCCCAGCTCCATGCAATATAGTTGATATTGTAGCCAAATTTATTCCTCCCTCTTCAAGAATGTTTAAATACTGAGTTTTATCTCCATTCGCATTAAACCAAAGATCATACATATCTTTGAAAGCCTTAGGAGCTTTGAGGCCTGCTCCGTTCAAAAGACTAGACACATTGGAGAGATTTATACCCTCTCTTTCCAGAGTCTGTAGGTATTGTCTCTTGTTACCTTCAGCATCGAACCAGAGGGCATACAAGTCTCTGAATGCTTTAGGGGCATTGGATCCAGCTCCACGCAAGATACTAGACATATTAGCAAAATCCACTTCTTCATTCTCTAGTGTTGTCAAAAATCGACTTTTCTCCCCTTGCGCATCGAACCAAAGATTAAACAAATCTTTGAAGGCTTTGGGGGCTTTAATCCCTGCTCCATTTAAAATACCAGATATATTTGATAGACTTATTCCCTTCTTGCTCAAAGCCTTCAAATATGGTGTTTTCTTTCCTTCTGAATTGAACCACAAACCATACAAATCCCTGAAGGCTTCAGGAGCTTTAGATCCTGATCCATGCAAAATACTTGACATATTACCGACATTAATCCCTTCATTCTCCAGAGTTATCAAATACTCGGTTTTATTACCCTCAGTATCGAACCAAAGATCGTACAATTCTCTAAAAGCTTGAGGAGCATTGGATCCTGCCCCATGAAGAATTCCAGACATATTAGCCAAATCAATTCCCTCATCTTCCAGACATTTTAAGTACTTTGTTTTATTTCCTTGTTCATCAAACCAAAGATGATACAATTCTTTGAAAGACTTGGGAGCATTGGCTCTCGCTCCATGCAGAATACTTGATACAATACCAAGATCTATACCTTGATTCTCCAACGACTTCAAATATTGTGTTTTATCACCTTGTTCATCGAACCAGAGATTATATAAATCTTTAAAAGCTCCAGGAGCTTTAATAGCTGTTCCATTCAAAATTCCACATATATTTGATAAATTTATACCTTTCTTCTCGAAAGCTGCTAAATACTGAGTTTTATTACCATCTTCATCAAACCAAAGATCATACAACTCTTTGAAGGCCACAGGAGCTTTGATCCTCGCTCCATTGAGAAGACTAGACATTCTAGATAGATTAATACCCTCTCTCTCCAAATTCTTCAAATATTCTGTTTTATTACCCTCAAGGTCAACCCAAAGCATATACATATCTACGAACGCTTTAGGAGCATTGACTCCAGCCCCTCGTAAAAAACTCGATACATTGGACATTTGAATTCCTACTTTTTCAAGATTAACGAGATACTCTGATTTATTGCCTTCTCCATCGAACCATAAATCATACAACTCTTTGAATGCCTTGATGACATTCAATCCTGCTCCATGCAGCATAACTGACATACGAGCCAACTTCAATCCTTGCTTATCTAGTGACTCTAGATACTGGCTTTTATTACCTTCTGTATCAAACCATATATCGCACAAATCTTTCAAAACATTGGGAGCATTGGCTCTTGCTCCATGCAACATACTCGATATACTAGACAAATTAATACCATTATTCTCTAGACCCTTTAAATACAGTGTTTTATTTCCCTTATCATCGAACCACAAATCATGCAATTTTTTAAAAGCTTCAGAAGCATGAATTCCTGAACCACTGAGAATGCAAGATACATTGGATATATCTATTTTCTCGCGTTTCAAATTATCTAAATATTGTGTTGCATTGCCTGTATCATCGAACCAAAGATTATACAAATTTTTAAATGCTACAGGTGCATGAATTCTAGTTCCTGTCAGCATATTAGTCATGCTACTTAATGAAATACCATTTTTTTCTAATATTTTTAAACAAAAAGTTTTTCTCCCTCGCTCGTCCAACCAAACATCGTACAAATCAGCAAATACTTCTGGTGCTTTTATTCCTACTCTACCCAGTATACTCGACATTGTACTTGAATTTATACCCTGTTTTTTTAAATTAACTAATTTTCTCGTATTGTCATTGAACAAGTAACGTAATAAATGAACGAATGCAGCAGTACCTTCAACACCCCCAACACGTTTAGCAAATTGTATTTCATCATTACTGGCATTATTAATATCTAAATATTCATAAGTGTCATCTGTGTCTAGGCGAAGTCTCTTGGAGGCAGGACCATCATTGAATACTGAATATTTACGTCTACGTCTTCTGGGAGCACCTCTCGGTGGAATTTCTTGATATACCATTACGATTTTTCAATTGGGTTTCACTAAAAAATTTTATGAAATATTTTATCCAATTTTTTATTACTTTATTACTGAAATGACTTACCTGAGATTTTCTTCAACACTTATTTTCTTTTATTATTTGTTCAATATCAACAATAAAAAATAATATGAGGTTAAACCACGTGTGACACATGAAATTGGTTATGTTTTTGTTTGTGTTTATTTTTAAATTTTTCTTTATCAATTGCCTATAATGCAGGAATCTGCTTGAACGAGAGAGAGAGGACCTACACACATTTTACTCAAAAAAGATGGCGCAACAGTCTTCATAAACGTTTACATACAAAATCAAATTATTGAATTAAATAATTATTTGAGTGAATGAATTAATTGATAAACATGGGAAGAAGTAGATCACCATCACCACGACGTAGGGAGAGATCCAGAGAACGTTCACGAGATCGAGAACGTGACCGGGATCGAAGGAGAAGACGTTCGAGGGAGAGACGAAGAAGGTAACCTCAATTATGCTCTTTTTTTACCCATAAAAATAATATGAGAAAGATGGATTTTTAATGAAATAATATTGTATTGTTCAGGTCTGTAGATAGAGACAGGGGAAAATCAAGGGATCATGAGAGAAATAGGGAGAGAGAGAGACACAGAAGATCGTACTCACGATCCAGGTCGAGATCTAGAGATACAATACGTCAAAAACCTAAGCATAAACCAGCTACTGCTGAGAAACCTGAATTAACAGGTAATTCAAGAATTTTTCATGGATATTTACGAAACTGTAGGAGATGGAGAAATTTTCATAAGGGCCTTTTTTATAAATCTCATTTTTTCCTACAAAAATTTTGATATCTCTCTTCAATTCTGAGATATTCAATAAAAACTGAAATATTTTAATAATTCAATCAATTTTAGCAATTTAAAATGTTTTATTTGGTATTTTTAGAGGCTGATCTCGAGGGAAAAACTCCAGAGGAACAAGAGATGATGAAAATGATGGGATTCTGTGGTTTTGATACAACAAAAGGAAAAAAAGTTGATGGTAATGATGTTGGAGGTGTTCATGTTATTCTCAAACGAAAGTATAGACAGTATATGAATAGAAAGGGTGGATTTAATCGTCCCCTTGATTTTGTCGCATAAACTATTTATTTGAAGTTGTAAAAAAAAAATAAATTCAATTTTTTTTCTCTTGTAATAAACAATGTGGATATTTAATTAATGATTAACTTCACGTTTTGGTCTCTTTGATCGTGGCTCATCACTCTCCTCTACAACACTGGATTCATCGTCTGGTAAATCAAGGTGATCCTGGGTTTCATGATTTCTCGTTGTATTCTGAGTCATCGTAATCATCTGAAAATTAATATTTAATTGGTGGAAATGAATAATTGTTAAAAATTCGAGAGAAGAGAAATTTTACCTGGCTGGGATCAAGCCTCTCCAGTCCCTCCACCAGCTGTGGATGTTTAATTCTAAAATCTCTCGTGATACTGTGTTTAATGTAAGTCTCCAGAGGCACCTGTAATGACAGATAAAATTGATTTTTAATTTAAAAAATTAAATGATCGAGATAAATCATTATTAAAAATCATGATAAAAAAATAGTTGTCTCACCTTAGTCTTCTTTCCAAGTGCCAAAATCTCTTTATTAAATTGTTCAATTTCGAAAACAACTTTAGGAATAAATTTAGTCTCCTTGAGTACTTTATTTTTTTGTGCATGTGCATCAACTTTTCTTCCACTAGTCTGTTTTTCCTCAGTATGTGTCACTAAATTATAAAAAGTTGCTTTGAGTGATTTTCCAGCCAATTGAACAACTTGTATAAACTTGACAGCCTGAAATGCTGGATTCTGTTGTGTTGATTTACAACTGAAGTACTTTGTCAGATTATTAAGTACATTATAGAGTAGATGAAGATTCTTGAATGTCATATCAGTATTAATACCAGGATCAACATTAACATTAGCCAATGTCTGAAGTGTCTGAATGCAATATGACAATTGTCTGCACAAACTTCTCTCTTTATCCCTCAACATTTCCCTAAAATTATCATCACCAATACCAGGTGAACTAGCAATAACTTGTTCAGCCTTCAATCTTGCCAATATCCACGATGCATTAATCAATTTATTTTTCAATGAATTATTAAAAATATTGTGTGCCTGTGTCATGGATGATTCAGTAAGAATTCCATAACTCTCCCTTACAATAACTTCATTGAGATCAATTGTTCCCAATTTATTTCCCAAATCAATGCACATGTCATCAAGAATTTTTCCATAATCAGTCTCTCGATCCTCAACCATCGTAATCAATTGTAGAATAATCAAAGCAATTTGTGTATCAATATTATCCATTTTTGATATTTTCTTTAGCCACTGGAATGTATTACCAAAATTACCAGCAGAAATACCAATTTTATTCAGCAATAATGCCACTGTTTCAAACAATATCAATGGTATTTTATTTATCACACCATCCTGCTCAATTTCCTCCTCATAATAACTATCAATTAACACTTGTAATGATGTAATAAATGTATTAAATTGAGCACTGAGTCCTTCAGAAGGTGATGGCTCACATATTTCTCCCAAAAATTTTGACAAATCTGTACTAAAAATTGTACAAATAACATCGCAATATTCTTTGAAACACTCCAATCCTAAAACAGCTGTTTCCACATCAAAATCACGAATTCTATCCAAATCGCAAATTACATTTTTGTACAATAATTCACCAATTTTGAGATAATCTTTCTCATGAGCATCACGATGCTTCTGACGCTCGACATTCTTAAGATTTTTAGAATTTTGAAATATTTTGATACAAGTATTGAGACAGTATTTATAAAAATCAGGCCGTTTTCTTAGATGATTAATCTGCTCTTTAGTAGCCCAGGGAACACTTGGAGCGAGTAATAGTGAAAGTATTTTGAGAATAATATCGATATTAATAATTGTTGTAGGTAATTTAATGCCACCTTTGGCTCCTCTTTTGACAGTTGTATCATGATCTTTATCCTTTTTTCCTTTATCCTTCTTTTTAGTTGGTTTATTAACAGTTTTGGAAAATTCAATAATTTCATTGTACGATTTAAATAAATTGTAGACATTCTGAGAAACTGTATCATTATCTCTGGACCAACTGCCAAATCTGAAGGCTATCAGTGCTTCCAGAGTGTTGACAGTGAGTTTAATAGAATTGACTCTTTGTTGGGATTTTGGTACATTGTCAAGTAGATCAAGTCTCTCATCAACTTGGAGATCATCGAGAGCTGATGGAATCATTCGTTTGCACAATGATTCAAGTACATCACTCAATCTGTCGAGTGATTCGAGATTTTTATTTGCTACTGTGCAGTATATCTGTTGAAGGGAGAATATCAAGTGTCCTATGGGCTCCTGGAGAATTGCTTCTGGTCCAGTTGTACTGGAGCAGTCTTCAAATTTAAGGGGAGGCTTTATTGTTTTGTCTAACTCGTAAAAATCACTGAAGTGAGTCAATAGAAGATCTATTGTTGGTTCAGCAAGCTCTGGATTAACTGTTACAGCCTCGTGAAGACCTTTGTAGAGATGCTGACGTACTTCTGCCTCGTGGGAGAAGCATTTGGTGAGAATAATGAGAATTTCTTGACAAAATGCTACGTTTGTACGAGAATTTGATTTTGATGGCTGGGAGCCACGTTCCAGGGTGGCTTGAGTAAATATTGAGGATGATGAGGCGTTTGTTGTGCTTGAGGAGGACTGGCTCAGACTGAATGGTGAGATTTTTAAGTTACTGAGAAACTGGAGAAAACCAGTTACAGCCATTTTTCGAGTCTCTATACCTTTTCGATAAAGGGCTTTGCGAAGAATCAAGACGAGGGAGTCACGAATTGATGGGGATGCTCGTAAGAGGGGAATTGTGGCGTAAAGTACTTGACTTGCTGCTTCACCAGGCATTGCTAGGAGCTGTTCCAGGAGAGTGGATATCCAGACTTGGGAGTCGAGGACTACTAGAGTTGCTTTTCTACACATGTAGGCTAAACATTCAATATAATGTGAAATAGCTGTACCCCCAGCAACAATTTTATCCGTAAGGGTCCTAAGTACAGTAGCTCCAATTTCATGTCTCTTTTTAATCAATTTCTGCAGTATTTTCACACCCACCTCATGCAACTGATTCTCTTCACCATCTTTAGCTTTTCCAGTGTCCATTAGTACAAATGCAAGATCCAAAAGTCCCTTGAGCACTAGATGTCTATCCTTATTACTATTATCAATAATTTGTCCCATGATACTCATGATAATTGAACTATCGGGAAGTATATTTTTAACCCAAAATGAATTTTTTCTACGTTCATCGTCCTGAATTTTTCTCATCAATGCCTGTTTAATAATATCAAAAATTTGCTCTGTATAAATATCAGATATGAGTAGTAAAACTGACATGGGAAATGGCTCGAGAATAAATTCAGGTGTATTAGTTATATTTTTAAGATTCTTAACAAAATCCTTGAGACTCGAATGATTCAACAGAGCTGATTGACGTATGTGATATAGAACAGTGCTCTCAGTATCCTGTATCTCTTTTAAACTCACTTGTCCAATACTCTCAACAGTGTCTGGACTATCTTCTCCAGCACTTGCATACAATTTTGTAAAATACTTTTGTAATGTACCAATTACCAGTCTACCATCCATATTATCACTCAATCTGAGTATCTGATGTACATAGGGTGGCATCTCCTTGTGATCAACGTCAGGTATTTTATCACAAAGTGCTCTTATAACCAATTCATGATCATTCTTATCCATTCTCATTTCTCCAAACATTTTAGCCAGTGATGTGAGACTACCAATGTCCCATGGCTGATTGCAGATTGATTTTATTATCAGTGATTTATATTCTGGACCTGATACCTCATTACCTTTGTAATTTATATATTTTTCATCCTCAAGTATTTGAAGACTAATTGGAAGAATTTCTCTCCACGAGAAAAATTCATCGTCATTCATTCGTAGGCTGTTTAAACAGTAGTCGACAATTTTTGATAGCTGGAGTTTTGAGTATTTTGGAAAGTCTTTGATTATACGATTCACCAGGGCATTGACGTGGGAGGAAGAGACTTTTGCTGTTCTGAGGGATTTTAATACTGCCTCGATTAATTTTCTGTGTTTCGATTCAGATGCCTCGGTGGTGGAGATGTTTGATAATATGTGGTCTAGGATACTTGGAGCATCGGTCTGGGTTACTCGAGGTAGGATTATACCGCTGAGCTGTAATTTTAGGGGTTTTTTTTTTTACTCAATCAGTTTTTGGGGAATATATCTTGAGAGTGGAGGGAGATGGAGAAATTTTTATAAGGACCTTTTTTGTGGAGAAAATTGAGAGCTACAAAAAAGGTTATTATAAAAATTTCAATATTTCTGTCGAGTTCAGAGTTATACGTGAAAAAGTCACTCGAGTTTAGTTGATTTATCCCCTTACATCACTAAATTGTTGATAAATTCGAATTGACTGAGTGGAATTTAATAAACTCTGAGATAATTTTCAGATATTCCTTTAACCTTGAAAATCTATCTGAATTCATTGAAATTGCATTATTTGGGGAGACATTCAAATCCGTTTTACAAATTCTTAACCTCGAAATTTTGACAATTGCGTATTATTTTTTAGGGTTGACTCACCTCTCCAGCATCTGCTTTCTCGATGAAATTCTTCAAACCTTTTGAATCTTTTGCTCTCACCAATTCTTTAAATTGTTGATACATTGTTTAAAAATTTTATGCCCGAGAGACTCTCTCGAGGTGCGAAATTGTAAACAAGTTTGTACCCGCATGTGTGAGCAGGGGACGGGGGAGAAGTTCATTGATGAAAATTTTTCGCGCGGAAAATTCAACTGTCGAGATTAATCAATTTTATATTTAAAACACTAATAAATATTAATTATCTCGAAAAACCATGAATATTCCACTAGATTCCCCCCGCCCCCTATTTTCCGTAATTTATCTGTAAAACAGACATTGAAGAAAAGAGGATAAAAGGCTTACGTAGGCTGGAGAGGAATATTCATTTTGCATCACTCTGAGTGCTTCTCCAAAATTTTCTCCATAAATACAATCAGATAAATAATTTTATCCTGATTTTGAAAAAAAAAACCTGATGAAATTGATTTTTCGAAAAAAATGAGGCAAAATGGGTATTTGAAAAATCAATAGAGGGAAAATTTCTATCTTGAGAAATTCTTATTGAGGAGCGTGTTTACAAATTGAGAACAATAGTCTTTGTGAAAATGGCAATATAAATTTAGTTGTAACACTTGCAATTGAGTTGAATATAGGTAATAAGGATTTAAATCACGTTGCAGTGCCATGTGAAAATTGTACTAAAACTTTAGCAGGTATATTAACGTGCTTGAATACCATGTGATCCTGGAGATTGCGAGAATTTTCATGGCTTTACACTCATTTCATTAACAAGTGAATTCCTACAATTGCAGAATTTACTCCAAAGAGCCTTCAGTTTACCAGTGCCAATTCATATAATTGAGTTTATTATAAATCCACTTGTAAATAAAGGTCATGCATCTGAAAATGTTATTTAATTTCCCTTAATTTATAAATTGAGGTAAAAAATAAAATGATATGAATTTTTTTATTTGACTTCTCCCATTCATCGTTGTTGCCTTGTGTTTCCTTTATCACTGATGGAAAATTATGGAGAATGTCGGAATAAGCCAAGAATAGACAACTGTGCATATTCACGTACCAATGAATTTGGAATAGAACCTCCTCTGTGATGTATTTACACCCACAATGGATATCGAATGATGAATGCAGAATACAATACCTCTGAGAGTACTTCCATATTATTGTTATTGGGTATCATTGTCAGAATGAAAGTGACGTATGTTTATGTTGGATAATGTTATTTTTTTATGCATATTTTTTTATTAATATTTAAAACATTATTTGGAAGGTGTATTTTTAATAAAAAGCTTTCTGTTGATTTTGACAGGAATCTTTTTGTCAATTTTGATGAAGAGTTTTCTGTCAAATTAATTATAATAAGCTTTCTGTCAATCTTAATGAAAAGCATCCTGTCAACTTTGGCAGGAAACTTTTTGTCAATTTCAACGAAAAGCTTCCTGCTAATTTTGACAGAAATCTTCTTGCCAATTTTAATGAAAAGCTTTTTAGCATTTTTGTTAAATAAAAAGCTTCCTGTCAATTTCAATGAGAAGCCTCCTGCCAATTTTGACAGAAATCTTCTTCCCAATTTTAATGAGAAGCTTTTTGGCATTTTTTTAAAATAAAAAGCCTCCTGTCAATTTTGACAGAAATCTTCTTCCCAATTTTAATGAAAAGCTTTTTAGCATTTTTTTTAAATAAAAAGCTTCCTGTCAATTTTGACATGAAGCTTTTTGTCAATTTTAACAGGAAGCTGTTTGTCAATTTCAATGAAAAGCTTCCTGTCAATTTTGAACCTCGAATTTTTTGTTTTTTTTTTTTTTTGTTTTCTTCTCATTTCCAAGTGATACCACGTGATGAGTATGCACCGAGGGCCAGACGTAGCTCTATTCACTGGGGAAACATTATCCACAGTCTCGTATATTGTCGCAGATCGACCATGAAACTAATGTCATTATCCTTCTTGCTGAGTCTCGAGTTTTCCTCTGTGTCGCACGTGATTTGGATCTCAGGATAGGTCAACAGTCAAATGAAACTCTCTCATCCTGGATATTTAATTGCTGGAACATTAATATTATTACTTCTGTTAAGTTTGTTGTTCAGTATTTTTGAAATAAAATTCAAATAATAAAATGCCTTTAATTTCACATTTAAAATTTTTCCAATCATAAATAAACAATTTTAATAAATTTGTTTTATGATAAAAAAAAAAATTAATGAAATTTGTCCAACTCATAAATTATCACAAATCAACAGCGATCAATTGACAAAATTTCAATATATATTCTCATATCGATCTTGACAATGTTTGGCATCAACTTAAACATGTTTACCATTCTTGTATGACACTCTTGAGTAACATACGAGAATCATCCAGTGTGGCTTGTTCAATTGGGTGACGAGAGCGAGGGAGATGGGGGTTGGGTAAACACCTCTAAATACGTGTGACGCATGTCACGATACTGAGAGTTTCATCGTACAAACACAGACAATCTCAGAGGGGGGGAGGGGGGGGGGGCAATATTTAACTCAATGTCATAATATTGATGAAATAAAAAAATGAATAATGAAGAATCTTCTGAAAAAAAAAAAAAAAAAAATTCTACAAAATAAAATATTGAATTCCAGTCTTCAGGTGACACTGGAAACTTGAAATAATTTAACATGCACTTACCCTTAAATCTACCCGAGGGGGTGGGAGACAGGACTGATAACAAAGTCTCAATCCTACTCCCGAAGCGCACAAGTCGCTATTCTATTGGTCAGGTGCTTTAGTGACGTAACGAGGGTTTGCCGGTTCTATGTACAGGTAGAAGCACGCGGAGCTTCAGTCTGATTCTGTCAGTCGGACTAGACTTGTCTATACACTACTTGCGAGTCGAGGAGGCACTCAGATAATTCAATTTTTCCAGTATTTTGTTGAAATTAATAGTATTATCGCGTTTAATTAAATTATTATTGAAGAAGAGATTATTAATTTTTTTTTTTTTTTCGAGTGTCAACAGAATTTTTGAGGAGAGTTCCGGTGATATATTTAGGCTGTATGAGGTGAGTACAAACATATTTATTGATATTTTTAATTAATTTTTTTAAATTTAATTCAATTTTCAATAAAACATCAATAAATTAAATGAAAATGATTTTTTAAATAATTTATTTGTCTGAATAAAATTATTTAATTTAAAAAAATGAATAAATAAAAAATAAAAATATTTAAATTAATTAATTTGATTTATCGATATTTACATAACGAGACAATTAATCTCATGAGGGATTGTCTTTCACCCGTTGATTATATTGATTCAGAGTGATTTTGGAGGGTATAATTGAAGTGTTTGATTTGATTCTATCACGTCCCACGTATATTTATCAACACTATCTGTCGTATTCCTTTGATATATTAAATAACACATAAAATATTTGGATTATAGTGGAGCTTTAAAATCTAGAATTTAAGGTTTTCTTGGCGAGCAACAGGCTAACCGCATTTGGTCGATGAGACAGCTTTCAACCCCCTCGAATTGGATGTCAATTATAAAATAAAATAAATTGAGTTTTGATTATTTCAGAATTAATCAATTAATTATCAAGTAATTTATAAAATTAATTAATGAATTGGAAAAATAATTTTCAAAATTTTATTTAATAATTAAAAAAATGGAAATTTCACGTAAATAATTACTTCTTTCTTTTATCATTAAAAAAAAAAAAAAAAAAAAAACAATTTGCAATAATTACAAGCAAATGCCTGGATTCCTTTTGATCATGGCAGAGTGCACTGTCGTAGACAAAAGAGAGATTGCTCTTCTTCTTTTTTTCTTCGGGTATAGTGAAAAATAGATGCAACCCTCTGTGTCGTCACACTCGCATGTCACCATCGGGTATATCTTACGTCATTTATATCATACATTCTCAAGTACCGATTGAAGTGAATTCAGAATTCGTTTCTTTTGATGTAAAAAAATACATACGACGATATAGATTTTCCTTTGAAATTCAAATACATCTTGTTGAGCAATAAATTTACATAGACATGAGGGGGAAAATTGATTACACGTGATGGATTTCTTTTTCTTTGATTGTTTTTTTCTATTATTCCCTTTATTCAAAATCATTATTTTTATGATTGAATAAATTAATTTTCAAAGTTTAAATTTTCAAGTACTCGGATGACCTTGAATGACGTTACAACTGTCATTTTACAGCGCCATCTGTCGTTCGACATTTGTGACGTCATTTTAATTTTTTTAAAATTCAATATTCCATCAAATACTGGGACAAAACTGTTTTCATAAATGGTCCCCTCAAATCATCATCGGCATCCATCGAATTTATCGGATTTAATTTTTTTTTTTTTTTTTTTTTTTTTTCGTGTTGTAACGAGGGGAGTGAGAAATGGAAGTAAAATACGACATCGCTCGAGTTAACTCGTCGTCTTTTAATAGTCTTTAAACCTCGTTATACGTGTCGAGTGCCCTTTTGAGGATACTCTCAAGGAGTTTGAAATATCCTTCATCACTCAGCGATGTTTATTCTTCGGCCACTCCTTGGTTATATTTTTCTTTGCATTTCTCCATCACGTGGTCATCTGTCTGAGTTTAAATACTATTTTTCTTACCTTTTTGCTAATTAAGAGACACTTTATCATCGTTTATCATTATTTTTCACAATTTTTCTTGATTGAAGGATCAGTTTTTCAAGGATATCTCAGGATCTAATGGAGATGGAGAATTTTTTATCGGAACCTTTTTTGGAGCTCTTATTTTTCTCCATAAAAAAGGTTATTACAAAAATTTCATCATCTCCCTTGAATTCCAAGATATTCCGCAAAAACTAAACTGAGAGAGGCTTTTTTTAGAATTTCAAAAGATACTTTTACCGGAAATACCTTTCCTGGAATTTACTGGAAAAATCTGTGGACTTTTACGTCATCCACGACCATTCGTTCAAACTATTCACCGATAATTCACATTGAGATGTTGAATAAAGAGAATGTAAAGGGATAAAGAAAACTCGAGAGCTATTTTCTTGAATGACGAGTATTACTTGATACACTTTATCCTTGTGTGCGTTTGGGTCAACTAGAGCTCTCCCGATATTCATAGAAAATTCAGGTGGTCGAGAAACGTGTACACATCCATGGCATTCACCGGAGACTGAAACAAGTTGCGTATCTCTTTGGGATTAAAGTTTTCGCAGAGTCTGCAGAAGAAACATAAAATGTAAAGATATGACTGAAAGAAAAATAGATAAAAACATTTACTAATAACTTATTAAACTTTTTAAATCCACTCTATTCCCGAGAGTAAAATATTTACAAACTAAAATAAATAAATAAATTTATCTTTCGTTCTCAGTGAGTAATTGATATTTTTTTACCACAATTCATAAAAATAAAAAATTATTTTCAAGAATTGCAAAAAAAAATCGACTAGATCTGTATCTCAATCATTCCCTTTTTACGTAACTCCGTATAGAAGACCGACTATCATTCCATCCCAAGTGTTCATGAGGAAAAAAAAAAACGTGTAGAAAATTTCGTAGGACATGATACTGGGGCTTTTTATGACACCCTCTCACCCCCGATTTCCGTTATTGTCGATTCACTTTATTTCTCTCATTTTTCTCAATATTTTTTATTTTTATTTTTATTTATTATTTTTTTCTTCATTCAATAATAATAATAATAATTCAATAATAGTACATAGATACATCAAAAAATCATCAATCATTCAGTAATAAAATTTGTCTGGATGACAAAAGAGATGAACCATATATTGCCGGTATCGTGCTGTTGTTGGATAACACGAGAGTTATTTATGCTCTCGATGCACTTTGACACCACTGTGATCTTGAAATTCTTCACACCCCGTAAACTCTGAATTTTCACAGTAAAACATTTGTATTGATTTGAGAAAATATTTCCAAGAGATAGTACTATTTTCATGGATATTCAACAGTTTTTATATGATAAAAAAAAACAACTGATTCGCCGGGGATTTGAACCCGAGTTCTCTGCGTGCCAGACATTCACTTTACCAAAAACGCCACCATATGATGGAAGAATTATAAATATTTCATCTATGTACAAATCTTTGAATGAATTCTGAGATTAAAATTTTTCCATTCATTTGATTTACATTTCTTTGAATAAAAAGTTGACAATTGAAACAAAATGTGAGATGAATATTAAATATTAACTTCTATACTAGGAGATTTCAACGCTTCGTCAGGATAGAGTCAATTTACCCACATATTTTGATATATATCCTCTAGCCTCTGTGAACGTCCAGTTGATCAAATACCGAGTCTCTTATGTACACATGAGAGGAAAAAAAATTCGTTAATAAAGTTCCTCGAGGGCATAGAAAATTCCCAACTGGTGTATCAAATTCACATTTAAAAAAATATTACGAGAGCTTTGTACCTATTATACAAAAATTACACAGTAACAAAGCCCATTGGATTACGTAGAATTAAAGGGAATAAAAATTTGTGTATAAGCTCGAGGTAGAATGAGTAGAGATGGAAAATACAATTTTCAGACTCTTACCCTGTAATCACAATAAACAGATGAGTTTTCTTCCGCTAGTAACGGCTACCACTAATCTCACGGTAATTGAATGGCACTCGTCTACCCCTCGAACTTAATTCAAGCCTGTAAATGCCCACAGGATGAAAAAAAAAAACATTCATCACCGAGAGAAAAAAAAAAACGATTAAGAGTTAAAGTCTGACGTGGTTGATTGCATTCGTGTTGATGGTGTTATTTTTCTCGTTAGGTTCAAGTTGTCTTGTTCAATTGAAATCTACATGGAGAGATGATTAATCATCAGTATTTAGCGATATTATTTCATAATTGAAAAAAAAAACTTGCTCAATTGGAAATAAAATTTTTGAGTACTTGAATAAAAATAAAAATCTTTTTTTTTTTTTTATGAGATATAAGAATGAAATACTGGAATGAGTGTAGATAAATATTTCCAATTCTTCGTAACACTTTTACCAGAATTGTTTCCGTCGATACTGAGGTACCACTCGTGGAAGATAACCGAAGGGTGTTGTAGTCATAATGGCTCGTTGTGCTCGATATCACTGGTGAGAAACTTTTTTCATTGTAAATAAATGGGTGATCGTTTTGAAAAGAGGTTGGAGCTGTTGGTGAGGAGGGAGGGGTGAGGGGGGGGGGGGGGATAGTAGGATTATTTTTTTTTAAATCAAGTATTTTTCAATTTTTTTTAGTAAAAAAATATTTTTTATTAAAAAAAGAAGACAAAAAATATTTAAATAAATACTAAATACCATCAGTGGAAGTAGAAGGCAATTTGAGGTCCCGGGGAAGTTGTGGTATTAACAAATCAGAGTTAAACCGTAAGTCGTTATGGCACGAGAATTGAATTTGTCGAGGGGGTTATGTCCCTCCGGTGTACAACTAACGAACTGGGGTATAGGTATTTAGGTATTTCTACTTTGTCTTTTTACATCTCCAGACGATGATTAACATTGTTTAGTGTTTATAGACAATGAAAAATTGATAAGTTATAAATAAATAAAAAATTCCAGTTATTTCAACTGGGGTATGTGTTGTAAACTTGTTGTTGTAAACTTGTTGCCTCGTATGATTCTCTCGTTGAATATTATTCCAGCTATTACCCTGGGGATAGTTTCAGGTAGATGTGAAGATTTAATTTATTGTTGAACGAGTTGATATTTCACTGCTGATTAATACCTACATTTTGTGCTGTTTAAATGCATTTAATTTAAATTGCCTTTTTTTTAAATGATTCTAGTGATGAAAAATATTTCAATACAATTGAAATCATTATTTCCTTAGTTTTTGTCATTTCTAGATGAAAATTGATTGCGAGAAAAATAGGTGTCATCGGTGACAATCAAAAGTTTACTCATACCGTTGTCTTTTTAAACTGAACGAGGAAGAAAAATAAGCGGAGCGTAAATGAAAAGAAATGGCTCTTATACAAGAGTCGTTAGCAGCAAAAAAGAGATACAAAGAGGGTATACTCAAGGGTCTGGCCCTCGGGGTCAACTTTCTATCAACACTTACCTTTTTTTTTTTTTACAAAAATTGAACATTCGAATTAAAAAAAAAAATTTTAATTAAAAAAAAATAGCCACTATTTTTTTTCCTCTGAAGAAGAATGAAATTCTCATTACGTTGATGCATGGACTTTTCCACAGTTTTCACAAGTCCATTCCAGGATTTCTTGTCCACTATTCATCACTCTCTTTCTCAGAATTCATTCATCCTCGCTCCTTGATTTCTTATTCAAAACTCCACCACCAATGTAATTCTAGTCCAAAGGAGGATAAGCCTCTGTGCTCATGGGACGAGTCCTCATTTACATGGAGAATATTCATTCTCGTGATCCAGTAGAAATACTGTAATATTTCGTGTTAAAGAGGAAATTAAATGTACTGGAGAATTGATTATTTCTTCTAGTGAAAAATTACATAAAAATTATCATAATAATTTTCAAAACTCAGTCATATCGACTGACAATACATGTATATGTATCATCAAATGCATTATACGTTTGCTTGTCATTCCAACTGGCACCACTGGCTCATTTTCCGCAATATCGTATATGGAGACAAGCCAAGTAATATCAACTCTCTCTCTCTCTCTCTCTTTATGAATGAAAAAGAAAATGTAGAAAATTTCTCTCCCAGTTTTTTATAAAATAAAATGAAAAAAACCAATTCTTGTTGCGTCAATTGCCATTTTGACGAGTTACAGGATTTAGTTTCCACTTTGATGAATATTTTTGATTGCTTTAAAAAAAAAAAAAAAAAGAAAGAAATCCATAGAAATTGGAAACGAATACTAGGTAAAGTGTTCTATCATGTTGTGTGTAATTTGAGCCACTGCAGAGGAAAGAGTGTGTTGATTTGATACCTGTGAATGATTTTTCAGTATAAAATTGTATCAAGAGATTCTGTGAATGGAATAATGAAGAATTTTATTCAAAGGAAATGCATGTAAATTCTCTATCATGGGTATTAATTGGCAATTATGCCTGATTGACTTTCTATATGATACAAATGTACATGAATACCTCGTTATACCTCAAAAGATTGAAAATGTACATTTTACATAACAACTGGATTATTCAATTTAATATATATTTCTGTTGATTCGTTGACATGAAATTTTAACATATCTCTGTCTACACAAAAATTCACAAAATGTATTATATTTTTCTTCCACATTCGTATGTAGATATTACGGTCTTTTTGAGGGAAAAAAAAATATCCTTTTCACTTGCACACAATAGAATGAAAACTCTTTCACTGCAATAGAGAAATATTAAGGAACCAGAGAAGAAGAAAATAATAAAGAGAAAATTTCCTAAATTTATTCAAAATTGTCAATTGGCACTTCCACCATAATATCATATTTTTTTCAACTCATATTCAACGCAATTAGTGGAGTAATATAATTAATTCTAGGAGTTGCGATGATTTTTCGCTCGTCGTGCGACGTTGCCAGAATTCGGCAACGTTCTCACCTAGGTAATACGGCCGATGAATCGCTCATGAGGCAACGGAAGTCGTTAGCATGTGTAGTTACCCCACCTGATGTTTGATACTTTTGAGTCGAGTCTTTATTCAAGACACAAGAATCAATATGATAAATCAACATAAAAGTTAAAAGAGACATTTATTCATTTATCTATTTGTATGATTAAGTAAATAGATAAATTGTTCAATTTAAACTGTCGATTCTTCGATAGTTTTAAAACTAATCCTTTTATCTTAAAACCGATATAACGTTCAATACCTCTACCTTTTTTATCGTTGCGTAATTTTTAACTCTGACATTTATTCATTGGATGTGAGAAAGCTTTTACAAGCCATAAATTTGTGTAGTAATAGCGTTATACGATATTTTATAGAATTTAATTTATATCGTTATGAATTTATAATTTTTTTTAAAGGATTTTGCTGTCAACAAAAATTAAATATGTTTACTCAGTTAAAAATTTGGATTTATCTCGAAAACGAGTGGTTTTAGGAGAAAATATGAAAAGACCTTTTTTGTAGCTGAAAAAATTTCCCAAAAAAAATGTCTTTTGACATTTTTTTCTCAAGTCACTAATTATCGAGATAATTTAACATTTAATGAGACGTAGAAAAATAGTGAATTTAACATTTTTAAAAAATTCATATTAATTTTAAAATTTTCCTAAAAACAACATTTTTTGCTCATTTTCACGTGGAGTAATCCGTGTGGTAGAGTGAATAGAATAAAAAAAAAAAAAAAACAAGGATTATCTTATCACTGTGCAAACTACCTTAAAAGCTTTGGTTTAAAAAACAAAAAATCTACTACCATGAGGGGTAAAAGCCACTGGGCATTAGTTTATCACTAAGAGTCTCACTTCCGCCTCTCCCTCATCGAAAAACCATATCTGAAGGCATTGACATTGTAATCGTGAATGTTTCATTATTCATTCATGATTAATTAGGATTTTGGTATGAGGATTTACTCGAGAGTATTACGATACGGATCAGTTTCAGTAGATTACAGCAGATGGAGATGAGTGGATCAAGTCTATTGATTTATGATGACAGCCTATGAACAGACCAGATAATTTTTTCACATTTTTTAAATTTAATTTCGTTATTTTTTTATTCAGTAAGAAATTGAAAAAAAAAAATTTTTTTTGCAGATCGTGCAGATCCCAAACTTTCAACAACTGTAATAGGTAAGTCAGGGGGTGGGGGTGGGAGGGAAAATATTTGTGATCGCGTGTGATATTTTTTTTTCCCCTTTAGTTGTGTCCTAATGCACCAAATCGATTTCCCTCAGGGACGTGCTGTGTTCACGCTTCAATTATAATTTTTCTCCCCTCACCAGACACACATGTACCATATTTTATGAATTACAGTATCAGAATTTAATATGTGGGATAAAAAGTCGAGAGAGAGAGAGAGAGTTGATTGAATTTGAGTTTTTTTTTTAATTTAGGTCGTAAAAAATTCAATGACCTTTTTGGGTAAATGTGCTTGATCAAGCAACTCAAGTTTAATGGCTCTCTCATGTACTATTCTCCAGTCATCCATCCAAACTCGTCCAGAAGTAACTGAACCATATTGTGACTCTCTTCTACCCTCTAAAATAGAGGACTACCTCTGATGGAAAGTTAGTCCTCTATTCTCTACTCATGAATTTTTCATAAAGTTTTAGTTTTCTCCTGGGATGACCTTGAATGACGTCACAACTGTCAATTCCTACAACGCCATCTCTCGATAAACTCGGGTTAAAACAAATATTCCCGAGAGAATTCAAACACCAATAGTAGTTAAAGACAAAAGAGATACATTATGACCTAATTAATAAGTCACAACTCCCCAGCATCACCCACAGAGTGAACAAAAGCACCTGTTATTCAGGAATAAAGTAAAAAAATGAAAAATACCCCACTTTTTATCTCATTTGCATAACTAATGACCATCTGTACACTGACAAAGTAACTCGAATCATCAACTTCTTTGATCTCTCCACTCGAATGAATCCGAGAAATATCAAAAGTTAAAGCTTTATTATGATCTTCAGCAAATGTACAAGTTTATAAAAATATAATTTGGGTCAACAAGTTTATATACTCGTCGAGTTTTTCATCACAATTATTCAATTATTAATCACAATTATTCATTAAAAATATAATTTATTATTTCTCTCCATCAGCCATAATCATCAGTGCTGAGATAATCTGTTTTTACATCCTGCTCAGAGTATTCACCAGGTCTCCATGGTAAACTCACATATCTCTGAACATAGGCAACATCATACTTGAATCCAACATCATCAATCTGCTCAACAGAACAGTTGACGTAGGATCCTTTTTTGTAGAGAGTCAAAGGACAGCCTGTCTCATTCTTTGGTGGATAAATCAACATTCTGTCATCTTTACTTATTCCATTCTTATTCACTGATGCAATTCTAGGTAGTGAAAAATCATGCCTTCTAATACCTCTCTTCTCCCTCCTTTCCGATCTATTCCGACTCTGACGTTTTTCAATTTTATCAAAAACATCAGCTTTAGCTTTTGGTTTACAATCACAAACAGAAGTATTGCATCTTAAATCATTAGACTTTTTCTCACTTCGTCCTCTCACTCTCCGATTACCACGATTTGCCCTTTCAAATGACTCAAAATTCTTCAATCCTTTTGGAGAGTCACAGAGACAATCAGAGAGTTCTGATCTTCGAAATTTATCAGCTGTTGATTTAACGATATTCGGAGGATTTTTACATTGACAAGAATGATCGACTGTCTCTCGTTTCCAGTAACTTGAAGTATTTTTTCTATGACTGTCGCCAGTTGTTCTAACTTGAAATGAAAACTCTTTGCCTGGATATTTTCTAGTTATTCTCTTACGATATGTCTCATCAGGATTTTTAACAGCATCAATTTCACGTCTTATTGATCGCAAATGGGACGATAGGATTCTGTACTCGTTGCTAAATTTTTTGAGGTACTCACCACACTTTTTCCAGTCGTTTGGTGGTGCTACTGTTGGCTGAAGATCTTGGAGATTCAGAGGACTAGAGGGATATTGATCTGGTGATGAGTCTTCACAGGAGCATGAGGCTTCACTTGGACAATTATCAATGTTGATGTTGTCGTTTGTTAGAGTTGATTTTTTTGATACTTTTGATAATGTTTTATTGGGAATGTCAACTGGAGTCTCTGGACATCTGCAGTCAATTGAGCAATTTGTATTCCACTCATCATTGATGCATGTGCAGCCAATTATACGTTTCGCTTCTCGAGTTTTCAACATACTGCACAACTTTTGAGTTTTAGTTGATGATCCTTGGGGACATTGTGTGCTTGGATGAGGGGTAAATCTACCTTGGAATTTTTCAAGTCTCTTTGAATCATTCAGGTGTTTTAATCTCTCAGTTCTCAGCTTCTGGAGGCAATCGCAACAGCCACACGAGTCACCATCAGATTTTCTTGATTTTGGATTTTGGAATTTTGTTTTTTGAGGATTATCAAGAATTTTTGTGGAATCAAATCGAGGCTCGATGATGCTGGAGGATGATGATCTGTTTGATGATGATTCTATGAACATGAATATTATCATCTGGGGTTTATTAATCTCGAGTATGAGTGATTTTAGAAGAAAATGTGAAATTTAATAATTCTATCTATTTACCTCTCACTGATTTATCTCCATTTTTTCTACGATTACGACAGTCTCTGGACCAACTTTTAATACCATCAACACTCGTAACTTTAATAACTGGTAATGCTGATGTCTCTCTCCCTGTGTATCCCCTTTCAATCCTCGATTTTTCATAGCCACACGAGGGATTTCTCTTCAATCTTTCAACATCAATATTTCTCCTACTTCTGCATTCTCGTGTGTTTATCCCGCGAGAGAGTCTTTCCTGGAGTTTTGAAGATGCTGGAGTATCAGGACAGTGGCAGTCATCGCTCGAGGGTGAATTAAATTTAGAACGATTGAAATCCTTGATTCCTCGCATCTTCGACGTCATTGAATAATTTTTAGGGTTAAATTTTTTTCACTCACGTATTCACTTCATTTCTGGATATAAAAAGTGAGATGATGACGTAAGACGAGGCTCGAGTAATTTATTTAGTACGTGAAAAACAGAATTTTAATTATTTAATAAGAATTCATGAATACTTAAGATGATATATGATCATGCTGATGGTTAAACTTTATACTCAACTTCAGATGGTTCTGTTTATGGTACAAACTTCACGTTTTTAATTATTACACTGGATTATGTTATAATTCTGGCACTCAACTTGAAACTCTTCTCTCCCTGAATTTATCTTTGTAGAGAGGAAAGTGGGATAAATAAGGGAGGGAATAATTTCACTCGGTGATCGTTAGTTTTTCCGTTTGCGGGTTGACACAGTTGTGACCAGAGTCTATGAATTTTTCATATGTCTTTGAAATTACTGGGGCTCTTGACAACTGGAGGAAAATTTCTGGAATTTTTTTTTTTTGGGGGGGGGGGGGAGTCATGAGTTCATGACTCTAGGTTTGGAAAAATATTTTTATAATTTGTGTTTACATCGAGGTTTACATAATTCCTCAGCATTCTCACAACATCAACATCAAGTCGTAAATTATTCCACAACTCGTTAGACAAATTCTGGAGATTCTCCAGATGTACTCTAGCAATCAGTGAATGTAAATTCTACAGCGAAATTGGGAAAATTAATTATTCCAATGTAATGGCAATTGAATTACCACTAATATCAATTGTATGATGGCACGTTACGGATATTTGTTAAGAGAAATCGGGGTTACAGCACGCGCGTTAAATGCTGATAGGTCAGATAAATATTGGTCATTTATTCCTGGACAATTTATCGATTTTCATCGAAATTAACCGTTGAACCTTTTTTTTTAATAAAACAAAAAATAAAATAAAAAATTGACGTAATTTTTATTGTTTCACTCAATCACCATTCTGTCATTTTCTTCTTCTTCCATTTCGAGTGCTGTTGTCTCCTCCATTTTCCTCTGATAATTGGGTGTCGTACGCATCAATAATAAGATGTGAAAAGAAAATTAATTGAAATGATAAAAGAGAAAACTTTTTTTTTCGTTAAAATTCACATGAATTCCGTTGGATATAAACTGAAATATTTAACATCGGAGATTGAACATGTGCATAGCTGTTCACTTTAACTCAATTTCAACCCACCCGGTAATATTCATCTTGTTAATTTCGCGGTATGCGTCATTTCCATGCTCATAAATTCCCAATTAAAGGGTACGCAAAATCGAAAAATGTACCACTGGAATTGATCGAATAATTCCACAATTTCAATTAAAAAGCGAAGAAAAAAAAAAATCGTTTTATTCACCTTTATTTATCTGAGCCCTCGACAAACCCAACGACCACGTCTGACATTTTCCATTTCTCCCTTTACATAAACAAAAGTCAATGGAAATACCAGTCATCACTTCCGGTTATTGCCAGTAAAAGCACTCTAACAAAAATCTAGATAAACAGAGAAAAAGAGAGGGAATAGAATAAAAAATTTACGTGAAAACTCCCCTGACACTGATTTTCTATGTCAATCTGAATCAAAGTTTGAAACTCTAAAAAAAAAAAAATCACTTGTCGAAAGTTGTAGAGAGTGAATTTACTGATTCTGATGTTTTTTTTCTCCATCCATTTGTCCTCAATCTATTACAAATTTAATATTTTATTAGATTAATGTCACAATTTGTAAATTTTTAAAATAGCAGTCGTCATTAAATTAATAAATAATCAATGCATTTGCGTGGGTCGTACATTAATTAATTTTATTTACTATTAATTCTTATATTAGACCCTCTCTCATTACATCATACCTGATTTTTTTTTTTTTCTAACCCTCCTTTGTCTTTAACTTGTTATAGAGGTCTCGTATATAACTTTCACCTCTGACGCCTTTCTAGCCCCTTTACTCTGTTTACCATCTTTCCATCATCTCTTTTGTACCTCTACCTCGATGGAAGAAATAGTAAATTTACTAGATAAAGATCGACCTTTTTTTATGTAATAACCCATCTTTATTATTATTATTATTTTTTCATCTTTTTTTATCAAAAAATATTGACAAACGGTGAGGGCAGAGTTTAATATACTTTGATGATCGATTATATATGTACCCATCAAACCTCCCGCATCCCATGAATATTCACAGTAAAATGATCCATATCATAACATAAATGTTAACAATTTGATACATGTAATATGCGGGAACCTCTCGAATCCCCTCATACCTAAATTTTCCAACCCTCTTTAGGCTTCAAAATACTAGTTTTCAAGGCCATACCCGCATGGGGTAATTATCCATGAAAATTGAAATATTGATATTAATGAGCCCTTGGAATATTTTATACATCATTCCAGCGAATTTTGGTGTTATCTTGGGTTATTCTCAAACTCAATAAATCGATATTAAAGCTGGATGGCTGATCGGGATGCCAACAGACTGTAAAACTGACAATAGCTAAATTTAAAAAAAAAAAAAAAAGGATTTATGTTTATAATTATCATATATGTAATGAATGACAGAAATACTCATAAATCAATTTTAATTAAAATTTGAAGACATGAGGAATAACATTGGTTGATCCTCTCTGACAATTTCAGTAGTTTTTATCGAGTGAAGAATGGCATGTGCCCACGTGTTTCATTTCTCTGATTTTTTTTCCACTTTTTATTTTCTCGACAGTCTCTCGTGTACCACAATGCCCTCTCCCGCCTCATCCATCTGCCCTGTTTCCTCCACCGTATACTCGACCTAGCTACTTGTGATATACCTACATTTATTCACGCTGTGTAAGAATCTAGTCTGGCATTATTTTCTGCTCTCTGCGGCTTTTCACCTGTACTCAGTCCTTTTTTTTTTTATCGATCGGCACCCAGAAATATCGCGTGACGTGTTGCAATGAATTGTTTAAAACAATGAGTAAGTAGGGTATATTATTATTTAGTGGGAAATGAAATTATTTTATTCGGTTAAACAGTTTAAGTTGATTTCATTTTTTGATAAATATCTCGGAATTTAAGGGAGATAGTGAAATTTTTATAGATACCTTTTTTGTAGAGTAGAATGAGAGCTACAAAAAAGGTCCTTATGATAATATCTCTATCTCGCATAGATTCGGAGATATCCACCTAGCTCCATAAACCTGTAGGTTTCGATAGCTTAAATAAAAGAAAAAAATAAAAAAGGATATATCCATCAAAAACTGACCCTAATAACATGAGTACGTCCAGAGCCAAAGTTAACCTGAACAGAATCACAGTGCCCCCCCACTCTTCATCATTTTGTGTTTGTGTACCCGCGCCGCTGGGTCCTTCTTATGGCGCCCCAATACATTGCGGCATCCCCCACTCCATTCACACCGACAGGAGTCTCCCGCCAGAGGGTTAAGAACCCGATATTTGATGCGTTGATAATAAAACCTGAAAAAACGGTTTGAGAGTGAAAACAGACGAAGAAAAATTGCGAAATGTAATTGGTTTCAATCTCCGGATGTCTATCCCCATAGGCAGAACATTGACGCTAGTCAAAACATCAGCGAATGTAACGTGTGAGCTCGAGGGATAATGGAGAAATGTCGAAAGGATCCAAGGGTGTGATTGTTTCTGCCTGTTTTATCGTTTTAGCAAAAACTAGTAACATGTCCCCTGAGACAATATCGTTTTTTCTCAAAAAATATTTTATACTACATGGGCATATCTCACAGATGGAAGTTTTCGACGTGACATGGTCAAATACCGGTAATTTACGTCTAAAACGTTCAAAATGTCAGAAATTGTCATAAACATTAGAAAACGCGATTGGCGGTACTTAGTTTGCTATTAAAACAATTGTATAGGAAAAATCCTCTGGGGATAGAATCACATGAGGCAGATGGCATAAGATTAAGCATAAGGGTCAAATATTTGAATTAAACGAAAGTGCCAGCTATGAAGGCCGAGTTATTCTTTTTTTTAAAATCATATATGAGTAAAATCTTATTGATTTAATGGCGTTAAAATACATAAAAAGCGCATGCTCATTTTTTCCATAGAAACATATTCCTCAAAAAAATTCTGAACATAACTTTCAATTGCAATTTCGGCAATACAACAATATTTTTTTTCATCCGGTAAGGATGTAGAAAAAAAAGCCCCAGAAAAAAATAATAAAAATACAGCGCATTTCAAAACATCGATGCGTGGTCTATTTTTTCTTCGACATAAAGATCGGACATGTCGTGGGATAAATATTTTGAGTCAAATCGTATATGATTGAAATTATTCTCATTAGTAATTAATCCAACAAAACGAATCAATCACTCATCAAAATGACATGGCAATTTTTTACCAGAATAGCGGCATCAGATACATTGCTTTTCAACAATTTTCATTCGATTTTATTCTGATTCTATTTATTCACCGGAGAGAATCTATCACTGATAAAAATGAGGATTTATTAGATTGAAATCCGACGTACTTGGGCAGAGTTGTTTTTTTAGGTCGAATTCCATTCTAATGAATTTTCTTTATCATCAAAACAAATAACAAAAACGTTTAAAAATCATTACAATGTAGATATTTTTAGAATTGGCTCGTTAAAAAGTCATCAAAAATTTTGTGGTTTTCCAAGCTGTTCAAGATATTTTTAACACGAGTCTAAATGATAGAATTATTGAAAAAATCATAAGAGATTTTCAATAATTATCGAAATGGAGACGATTGCCGAAAGTTTTCGAAAATTCACGAATTTTCTCCAAAATATTCCATCATGACGATAGACCATCAGATAGTGTCAAAAATTGTCAGAAACCTTTGAAGTAATTTACCTGTTTCTGATGTGTCTAAAACCAAGTAATTTACCTTATGTAATTTACTTGCCCAACCCTGACTACAGCAAATTTAAAAAAAAATACTGACTGAAGATAATTCCATTTCCTGAATTCTCTCTGCAAAAGTGATTAAAAATTTTTGTTTCACAAAGTAATGTACTGCTCTTCTGCAAAAATTACACAAACTTTACCACTGGATAATCCCAGGGTAGGTAAAGTTCAAGTTGAAGAAATTCTGGACAATGAAGTGTATTTCCAGCTGACATCTTCGAAAACCAGGACACAAGTCACTTTGATGTGACTCCGTAACACGAGATCCAAAACAACAGAGTGACAGTTTGGTATTCAATGATATCAAAACCCTTTTGTAACTTTGATCATATCCGGTGGTATCGAATTATTATTCAAGTTTTGCTGGAGTTGTACTTTGTTCAATATTTTCCTTGATGATAT
Source organism: Coelinius sp. EB29 (assembly GCA_035578325.1). Classification (NCBI taxonomy): domain Eukaryota; kingdom Metazoa; phylum Arthropoda; class Insecta; order Hymenoptera; family Braconidae; genus Coelinius; species Coelinius sp. EB29. Next base: position 4,870,970 of record JAOZGT010000008.1, read on the forward strand.
TCTCTCCAAACAATAAATTCCCACTCCCTCGAGACAGAAAATTATTCTCCATAATGTTCATGTATGAGTCATGGCATCTCCAAGAAACCAGAAACAACATAATTCCCTGTACATTTCGTGACCTTGAGTCACGTCTCCAATTACATGCACCGGAAATAAATCTTTTAATCATGAAATATTTATTCAGACTCTGTGAAATTTTGTATACTCCATCTTTATTCTCTCTTTTTAAATAACTCACTTTTATTAAAACTCGGAGGATAAAACATTTAATTACCGGGGGGATTGCCCTCTTTTTTTCCTTGCATTGAGGCTTGAGTCACTGAATGAGATGGTGACGTGAACCAGGTTTCATTTGAACATAACAAAATTTGATTAAATATCTCGGATGCTGGAGAAGAACTGGTAAACTTGATTATCCAAGAATTACGTGACTTAATTTTTTTTTAATTATTAATTATACTTTTTTTCTCTCAATGCAATGAAAAATACTCATTACACATTTTCAGGCGTAAATTCTATACATTTCTGAGTGTAAATATCAAATATTTATCCTTAATTAACTTTACAATTATTGAATAAAATTAAAAATGAAAAATAATGAATAATTTATTAAATAAAATACTTGCAGAATGTACGCAAGTTCGATTGTCGTCGTAGCAGTGTTGATAGCTTCACAGACATTGGCAGAGGAGTCCAAGCTGAATGATGTTTCATCAGCAAAACGTGCACCCATGGGATTCCAGGGTATGCGTGGAAAGAAAGATCCAATGTTTGCACTGGAGAACGATGAATTTTCCAAAAGAGCACCCATGGGTTTTCAGGTATTGAATTTTCTTCTCCCTCGGTTCATCCATTAAAAAGTTGAATCTTTTTCACATAAACAGAATTTTCAATGATTCTATTATTTAAAAAAAAAAAAGGGTATGCGAGGAAAAAAAGATCCAATAGGACCGGATCTCATGGACAACATAATTCAAGATGACTTTGAGAAGCGAGCGCCAATGGGTTTTCAGGGAATGCGAGGAAAAAAGGATCAACCCACATTACCAGACATTACCCAAGCTCTTTACCACTATGACTATGATAAGCGTGCACCAATGGGATTTCAGGGAACGCGAGGGAAAAAAGCATTAGAGGAGGTGAGTCTCTTTATTATTTTATAAATTAAATATCTTGGAATCTAATGGAGATGGCGAAATATTCGTAATGACCTTTCTTATAGATCTCATTTCCCTCTACAAAAAAGGTATATACCAAAAATTTTCCATCTCCCTCAGATTTCAAGATATTCATCAAAAACTGAATTCAATTTTCTGTTTTTGATAGATAAAAAAAAAAAATTTTAAAAATCTATTGATAATTATATTTGGTTACAGTTCATAGAAGAAATGAAACGTGCAAGTATGGGATTCCAGGGTATGCGTGGAAAGAAATTATACACGGATGATTATAATGATTTCTACGAGAAGCGTGCATTGGCAATGGGCTTCCAAGGCATGCGTGGTAAACGTGATGAGTATGAGAATGAGTGGAACAAACGAGCACCCATGGGTTTCCAGGGTATGAGGGGTAAAAGGACCTTCCTGGAGGGATTGGAAGAGTTTGAGAAGAGGGCTATCATGGGCTTTCAGGTAATTTTACCTATTTAACACAAACATGAATGATAAATAAGTATTCAATGGAATTTACAGGGTATGCGAGGTAAGAAAAACGAGCTGGATGATGGTGATTATAATGGTTATGGAGATTATGAGAAAAGAGCACCCATGGGATTTCAAGGGATGCGTGGAAAAAAAGATGGCGACAAACGTACAAGCATGGGATTCATTGGAATGAGGGGAAAGAGAAATATTCCTAATATTTATCAAGTTGATGATGATGATGATGATGACGACTATGATCAAAGATTGTCCATGAATTTGTTAGGTAGATAATTGAATATAATTGTATTAATAAAAAAAATAATTTTTACTTATCAGTTAATGATAATATTGATGTAAATATGAAAATTTCAGACTCAAGATACCTCGACGATGATATTCAATTTTATAAAAGATCTCCCTATGGATTTTCCGGTGTTAGAGGAAAGAAAATTCCACGCTGGGAACTGAGAGGTACATTCATAGGTGTTAGGGGAAAAAGATTTATACCTGAGAGTGTTGGTAATAATGAAAATATCTACGATAACACTGATTCAACTACAAAATTCGGTGAGTTGTTGAATTAATCAAATTATTCATTCTGATGAATAATTATTGTAATTTTATCTACAGATATCCAGTAGTAATGTCCATCTTTTGACATTTCGAGAGTTGAATTATGTTTAATTAATCGGATAATTGGACTTAAAATTGAGTTTATTTCCTCAAAAATTGGAGAATTCTTTTAAAATGAAAAAAAAAAAAAAAAAAAATTTCGGTTTATTGCACTGAAAATTCGATAAGATTAAATAACTATTGATAAAATACAAATGAATTCTTCACAAAAGCCTACATCAGTATTATTGTTGCAAAAGAATGATTAAATTAATAATTGAAAAATACTTTAGTCGTCAGTATGAATTTTCATCACTAATTAGCATGAAGACGACTCGTAGTCACATAATTTTCAGTGTTCTCTAGTCCCGAAGAACTATATAAAAATGAAAAATTAAAAATAAACATAATTAATTGAATAAAAAGTGAAAATAAATAATAATAATTGAATATCGAGTATGAAAGGTATAGGTACTGATGGAAAAGTATATTAGTCTCGATATCTAGTATTGGAAATTGTCATGAAATAAAAATTCATCCATAAATTATTAACATTCTTTAATTTTGACTAATTGTTAAAAAAAAAATGGAATTTTTTCGTCAAAATGCGTGAAATTATGAGGCTTGTTTCTTCAATAATCGGAGAAAATTGTTTCAAGCATTTTGATATGATTACGAGTCTCATCTATTTATTTATTTAATTATAATTTTTATTTCACCTGAATTATCGAGAAATAATCAATGTGAGTGAGATGATAAATGACTGAAGAAAGTATAATGGAGGTGAAATATAATGAAATATTTATCAATTATTGTATGAATTAATATGAAACATATATATAGAATATTTCGAGTGTATATAAATAATGATTTAATGGTGATGATAAACAGGATATAAAGACCGATACATGTTTAAAAAAAATTATATATTGATGTATAGTCTCCGTAAATCAAATATCGTCAACATTTACTTTCTCTCCCTTGTACAACTGATTGGGCAAAAACAAATGGAAAAATTTGAAAAAAAAAAAAAAAATATTAGTTAATTTTCATAAAGTTTATAATTATTTTTTGAAATGAATGAATAAATAAATTGCCTGTTAATTTCAGCAAAATATTAAATATATGTGTTATTTTATTATTTAAAAACAAAAATGCGCATTATTATGACGAAATCGTTAAATTTTATGGATTTGGAAAAATTCCTGTTTGAGTGCGTGGCATTTTCAAGTGCGACAACTCGTGAAAACTCGTGTGATTGGTTGTGTTTGGAGGTTAAAGATGGGGGGGGGGGGATTCCCCGCGCTATTTCTTCGTGGTCAATCTCAGCCTGTTATTATCAATGTCAGGGTTCTGGTTGCATTCCTGAGATTTTCAGTGCTTCTGATGATGATCATGATGATATATTGATACTGAATATGTCGATAATGCTTACCTTGACTTTCTTTAAAGGTCGAAATTAGTATTTTTCCATTTTTTTTTTTTTAAAGACTGGAGACCAAATGAATCATTTCTTGAGGATAAAAATAATAATTTCGTGTGAATAATCCGAAAAATATGAGATAAAGTCAATAAAAGAAAAAATATATGGGAAAATACGTTCTTGAGGAAAATACAAGTAAACACCAGAATGATTTATCATAATGAATGACGCTGATTGGAATTCATAAGTCTGCGTGTGGTAAATTCATGAATAATTTGATGTATACGTGAATGAAAATTCCATTAAAGTCTAGTGAGCTGATGTTCATTCATTTACCTGGTACGTATTTTAACCTCGTCATTGTCCTCGGCTATAAAAGCTGAGGTGCACACTGTCTCCAGGTGCCAGTGCAACGGACAACTTGAGTGGATTACAGTCGTTTCACGATAATTTTGTTATTAAAACTTGTCAATCTTGATTATTCATCTGAAAATGGAGATTACTAGACTCACGGGTGCTTTAATTGGTAATTATAATTATATTTCAGTTAATTAATTTTAAAAAAAAAATTTTCAAACAGTATCTCAAATATTCAAACAGGAATTTTTTTTTTATTTTAGTGACAGTATTTTTAATATTTTTTTGGTTCAAGGTATTTTACTGATTTATGCATTAGTTTCTGCGCACGCACGTCCCCAGGTAAATTGAAATATTCATAAAATTTATTGAATTAATTTGATAAAAATATTTTACCCTTATTATGTCAGTTTCAGGACGATGTAGCCGTGGCTGATGGTTTTGTATTTGATGGTCCAGCTGATAGATCAGACGTATCCAACAGGAACTTTGGAAATGCTAGAAGACCGACAAATCGAAGGAATATGGGTCGTCCTACCAGGAACAGGGGCATTGCTAGACAAACGACAAATCAACAGAACACGATTGGTACCACCACCACCACCACCACAACACCATCTCCGAGAATTGTTCGATGCGTACAGAATTGTCAAGTAATTAATATTCAAAAATCAAAATTCCTCATTTATCTCAGAAACGAAGGACTCTAGGAGAAATTGTCAAAAGACTTTTTTTGTAGATAAGAAAATTTTAAACAAAAAATGTCTTTTGACATTTTCTCCTAAAATCAATCCCTACTGACTTTTTCTCACTTTCATCACTTAACTACGTCATCAGACTGATGTTTTGATATTTCTGTACTATTTACATGACGAGTTATCCAGTTTTAAGAATTTTATTAAATAACCGGTTATTCTTGCCCCGGTATCACCGATCCGCAATGATATCGGTAGAATATCCAGAGAAAAAAATGAAAAAAACATTCTAATAAATTTGAGAAGAATTTTCTCCATTTTATGGGTCAATTAATATCAATTTTGAAACATGTATTTTTTCAGGCGACAGCAGAGTATAATCCAGTCTGCGGAAGTGACAATATAGTCTACGCTAATATCGGAAGATTGAACTGTGCCGCTGGGTGTGGCCACCGTAAGTCCTCTCTTCCAAATACTCTCCAAATAAATTCACAATTTGTTGTTTGCAATAACAAAAATGAATTAACTTTTTTGTTTCAGGGGTCACAATTCGTTCCCCTGGACAATGTACGAGCAATGTCAGAGGCAAGTGAAATGGAATTTGTACTGACTTTGATATTATTAGTTCAACTCAATGTGCCAATTGTTAATACATAAAAATGTTAATTATAAATAAATGATAATAATCTCATTTGTATAATGACTCAATAAAAATTGACGAGAAATTAACGAATTTGGAATATTTTTGTGTGAGATAAATAAAATTGTTATACCCTTTATATTGAACGTAATATATATTTTTTAATGATCATTAAATTTTTAATTACCTATATGCATTATTACATTTTATTATACAATTAAGGACGAAACTGTCTTTGGCTATAAAATACAAATTAAGAACACTTAAACTAAACGATTATTCCTCATTAATTGATTGATTAGAATCTCTGAAAAATTATGAGTTTTAATTGAACATGAACACTTTTTTAGGAAAATTGAAAATATTCAAAATATCTCAATAAAGAAAAAAAAAAATTGAATGAGAATTTTTTTTGTAAGTAAAAAAAAAAAAATAGGCTAATTATCGAAATCTTTGGATAACAAACGATATTTAAATCGTTAACTCGCAGTCGAGCCATTGTGGTCAGCCCACCTGACTCTTCTGGCAATTTCAAAATTTCCATCGTGAATTCCATAAAGATGACGCGCCAATACATCAGCACGATCTTCCTCAGCTTTTCTAGCCAATTTTTGATATCTCCTGATGACGAATATGCAACTTATTGTTAAAAGAATTTGTACTATGAGCCAGAATATCAAGAGACCCAGTGCTAGGGCTGCATCAACACAAAGCAGTCGATCCAGAGGTTCTAATGAGGGTGAAAAATTTATCAAAGTGATGAAATAATGATAATTAAATGGAAAAAAATAATCACTCACGATCTCCGGCGATCAAGACAGTGTCTGGTTTATTCCCAGATCGCAGTGGATTTGCTGCAATTACTGCATCTCTTACGATCATGGATGTATCCAGTGGGAGTTCTTCCGGGGCTGTATCCTCGGATCTTTCCAGGGGAATAATGTCGTTGACCGATCGTCTCTTTTTTCCATAAGATGTGACTGAATCTCGACATGTTGTCTGAAATAATGAGAGAATTTTTTTTTTTTAATAAATAAATTAATAAAAAATTTAAATTATCTTGAAATTACTACGAAAAGTATTTTTTTTAAACATTACCGGTTCACATTTGTTCATGCAAAATTTGACAACAACATTGAATCTAACTCTGAAGCTCCTTGGAAATTTAAATGCAGTAAATGTTGAAATTAATGATTTATTGTCTTGTGAATCTTTAATCATCGCTGGAAATATGTGAGCATCAACTGGACAACCAATTTCATCAAGCAAGAAGATAGACTGATCCCCGGAAGCACTGCTGGCTACAAGATGTCTTGCTGCGATGTCGTAAGGTCCTGGAATAGTGAATAAGTAGAAATGGTGAGATATGATCAGTCGAATTTAATTATCTATCGATATCTCTGGATCCAGAGGAGATGGCGAAATTTTGGTAAGGACCTTTTTTGTAGATTTCATTCTGCTTTATAAAAAAGGTCTCTATCAAAATTTTGATACCTCGCTTGAATTCTTAGATATTCATCAAAAACTGATTTGCTCCAGAATAAAATTAATTAAATTATTAATTATTCTTGTTAAAAATAACAAACCATCGGGTGGATAAATTTCTATCCTCAATACCAAACGCTGTCCCAAATTTGCTGAAATTATTTCGTTCATATTCTCATCGACAATCTTCATCATCAATACTGGAGGTGAACTTGTGTTGAATATTCTTGCAGTCAATGGTGGAATTCCAGCACTAGGTAAGGAAAATTGTGAAAATATTATCATCAAAAAATATTAATAAATGAAAAAATTTAGTTACTCAGGTCGTATAAAGTCGTAACCAGTCTCCACAGTGACATTCCTCGGTAATGGTATTTCTCCGTTGTCCAATGTGCAACCAACCCTCACTGATTGATCACCGAGTCGTTGGATTATCGGATTAAATTGTACAACCACTGTTACCCAAATAGCCGCTCGAGTTCTATCGATTTTATTTATGATAATAACATTATTTCAATGATTCACAACAAACGTGATAAATCAACTCAACATTCATTTCAATTTTTCATGGATATCTCCGAATCTAATTGAGATAGAGAAATTTTTATTGATATCTTTTTTATAGAGCGAGAGTAGAGCTACAAAAAAGGTTTCTATAAAAATTTCACTATCTCTCTCCATTCTCGAGATATCCACCAAAATCTTATGTCTGAGCATGAACGGATTTATCTACTTTCACCACAATTCACTATTTATCTATTTATCTTACTGATTATCTGCTTCAACGGCATAAGAGGGTGTGATGCCACAGTCTAAATTTCCTTTATCAAATTCCTTTTCATTTGGAATTCTCAATGCCAAAATAGTCATATTTTTACCAGTTCCCTGGACATCACATGTCTCACTGTAACCACTAGCATAGAGGCGACCAATAAATGGCTCTTGGGTCTCTAGTTCTATGACTAGACTCTCATTTGTGCATGATACTTTTACTGAAATGAAGAAGGGTAAATAATTAAAAATAAAAACAACATTTTTTTATTTAAAAAAAAAAATTAATTTTTTCTTTTTAATTATAAAGTAAAAAAATTTGTTTATTTACGGTTTAAACAAGGCTCTCGTTCTTTATATATAACATGTGCTCTCTTTACAAGAGCACTGACGCCTGCACTTATCGTGTCATGAGAGTGTAGTAAACATATTGGATATTTTGCACCATGAACTGTTGAATTATCGAGCGTAAAAGCTCGACAGATAAATCCATCTCTACTGTCATTACATCGTGCTTCACACTGTGTGAAAATTAGGGGAAATAAATTGTTTTTTTTTTTTTTATAATAGGTATTAATAATTTTTTTAATACTTGATTTCGAATAAATTACCTGTTCCTCACTGAGTCCTTGTATCTTCAAATCTGCATATGGCAGTGTTTGATTATGAATTTCTGCATATGAGCAAAAATCATGACTCGCTGCGAGTTATATTGAAATATTAAATTATTCATTGATTCAGAAGAGAATTTTTTAAAATTAAAATTTTTACTAATTTGTACTTATCTCGAAAATGAGTGATTTAAGGAGAAAATGTTAAAAGACCTTTTTTGTTGCTGATAAAATTTTTGATAAAAAATGTCTTTTAACATTTTTTTCTAAAATCACTTGTTACCGAGATAATTCGATATTAATAGAGATGTAGAAAATCAATTAGTGAATATTCACATAAAAAGGGTTATTTACATAAATTATGGCACTGAGGTTCCAAATACTCATCGCGATACATCGAAGCTCGATAAGATTGCGGTCTGACACTTCTCTCAATCGTCAATAGAGTGCAGAGGCCCTCGGAATCACCCACCGCGAGTGGATGACTCGTTCGAAATTGTGCAGATTTGCAATTTGGAGCTGTAAGTAATAATTTTACATTAACAAATTAATTAATTAAAAATTAAATTAATTTACCTGCTTCAATACACTTCTGGTAGCACTGACTCCGCAACAAAACTTTCGGTGAGGAAAGATACCGGGTGTCAATGAGTACAGCACCCAAGGTCCTCTCAACCTGCCACAGCCTGTCCGCAATGCACTTTGGTGGCACTAATTAACCAACAATTACCATTGTTGTAACAAATTGCATAATTGTACATGTAACAATGTTTATTTAGTATACAATAATAATTGTTGATGTTGTAACACCTGTTGATGACCAATTAATTTACCTTTCATACATATTTTTTGGTAGAAAGTGAAATTATCTGCTGGCTCAACATCATCACTCATCGATTTAATGCTAGTACAAATACTACGATCCAAGTCTATGAGGAATGATGTGCAATTTGTTGAATTTAAACATCTGTAGATTTTTAGAAATTCTTGGTCAATTGGTTTTTATAATTAAAAAAAAAATCATAATTTATTAAATTTTAATATGTGAAATGAATGGAAAAAATTTTAAACAAAGCTATTAGATTTACCTGTCAAAACAGATTGTGACAATCCCCTGAGAATTTTCACCCACGTAAAGGGTCTTTACAGCAGCAAATGTTTCCGGTTTCATCCCCTCAATTTTCTCCCATCCCTCATCACATTTTTTTGCCCCTGTTGGAGATAAATAAATAACGAGGAAAACTGTTTTAAATATTGAAATTATTATTCTGTGAAAATTTTACGGATAATTGTTTTTTTTCCTTTTAATCCAGATTAATGATTAATTATTTGAATCATTATCTGAGTTTAAAAAAATTTTACTGTAATTGTTAATTATTGATTAATTAAATATTTAATATTTAATTAATGATATTGATAAATAAACAAATAAAAAAAAATTTTTCTTTTGATTTCCCTCGTGTGTAATTGGTATGATACATGTATGCACAATGAATGACCCAGATTTTTTACGCAAAGGCAGATGTATTTGAATATTTATGGATGAATAGTGAATGAGAGTGTTGCTGTATTCAATGAAGTTTTTTTTTTTTTTTCAGAAACAAAAGGGAGAGTGATGAGATCACTTCCTCAGTCTTATTGTTTACTAAAACAGATAAATCAAACAATTGAATTGAATTTCATGTTATTGTTAAAATCAAATCTCAACACTTTTGTTAATTATTCATTTATTTCAGAAAGGAGTGACTCCACGAAGAAATCTCAAAAGACCTTTTTTGTAGATGAAAAAATTTCCAACGAAAAATGTCTCTTAACAGTTTTCTCTAAAACCACTCATTATCGAGATAATTAAATAATTAACAATCTGTACTTCTGTTTTTTTACTCAAGTACATGATAAAAAGCGAAAGTGTCGGAATATGTGGTACTCGTACTCAGGAACAAATCGATCATGTGCACTAGCACGTGGTAGAGTTGGCCAGCGAAGCGAATCAAAGACCTTTGCCCATAGAAGAAGGCCCCGATATGTTACATATTGAAAAGGTAAACACAGAGTTCACTAGTTGTATCCTGTATACTCACCCGTAACAGTGACAATTATCAGGCAAAGTATAACGATAGTCTTGTGCAGTGTCCTTCGCATTGTCACCTTGGCTCTCTCCGCAAATGTTGAACAATAGAAATAATCGATAATAATGAACAATTGATGATGATTTTTTTTTTTTTTTATGACAAATCGATTGAATTATTATCACAATTTTTGTATATTCTCTCTTGATTTGGCTCTGTGCCTCGCCATACTAATCACCAGTATTTTTCATTCCTTCGTTACATAATATGTCACCGTGACACGTGGAATATCCGCTCAGAGATTGACAGTCAATACTGATATGAAGGATAATACAAAATAAGTTTAAATATTATATTTCCTTATTGTTTGTCTTTGTTTAATCATTATTATGAATTTATCTCGTGAATCACTAATTTCAGCACAAAATGTCAAAAGACCTTTTTTGTAGAAAATTAAATTTCCAATAAAAAAGGTCTTTTGACATTTTCCTCTATAATCACTCATTGCCGAGATAATTCAATTTTAAATGAGATGTAAAAAAAAAAAATTTCACCTTGAACTGAAAATTTTTAAAATTTTTAAACCTTGGAATGTGATTTTACCGGCTCACAGTAAAACAATAGTCTTAAACTGATAAAAAAAATCATAAAAAATTACTGGATGTAGAAAAAAAAAAATCAGACAATAACGGAAATGAAAAAATTCGTGAAATCAATTACCGAAGAAATAGATTTATTTTTAAAAAATTCAATCCTTCAGCTATCAAACTTGAACAACGCTTAGAAACCCTCAACTTAACTCGATTGATCCCCACGATGTATTAAAAAACCAGACGAAATATCGTTCATTTTCATCAACTATTTACTGGAATTTACTTTTGACTCGTACCAGCTTTGTTTGCACAATTTCCTTATCCACGTGAGTTTACACGATATTTTTTTTCTATTGATACTAATATGTCCCAATTTCATATTTTCCACAGATAAAATTTTTTTTTTATAAACGTCTGGAGGAATGATGTCACCTGACAGAACACAAGAAATTTAAACAACTGAATTTTTATCACTTTTTCCTCAATTGAATATTTTAAAAAAATGTCTCTGCACTTGTGACGGCCACCGGTACTCGAATAAATGCTTGTACACTCAGTCGTAGTTTGACGGTAAATGCAACACCCAAGTGAACACCTGTTTGACCTGTACAATTGTCAATTCTCGGATTCTCCCATCGATGGAAAAAAAAATACGAGAATTTCGATTTTTGTAGAGGAGTACTGATGAGTGGTTTAGAATGTGCAACTGCTTTAAATATTTCCCACTCTTTTTTTTTTTTTTTTTTTTTTTTTTGTACTTCCCACTACTCTCGGTACCAGCTGTTTACATATGAGAATGAGGCAATTCAGAAACTTTTGAAAGATGATTAGAAAATCGATTTTACAATTTTTATCGATCATTTCTTCCTTATTACATTTTTGTTGAGAGGATTTTCTATTTATCTTGGAAACGAGGAATTTTGGGAGATAATGTCAAAAAACATTTTTTTAAGAGAATTGAATTCGCAACAAAAAATGTATTTTGACATTTTCTCCTACAATCACTTGTTATCGAAAAAAAATGTTAAATTTCCCAATATCCTTAATAAAAAGAAAACTATATACCAAACCCGCAGTGAAACTGAAGCACTTCCTGATTACTCGAATTACCAAACATATCTATATATTTGAAAGTCACCTGAAACCCTCATGATGTACTCTCCATAATTGAGAAAGACCCATCTCCACTCCAATTGTGCAAGAAAACTCATAAAAAAAGCGAAAATGCGTGAAAAATTATGAAATAATATTTTTAAGAGTACATGAGCATCCGTTTCCATGCTTGACAGTGCTTGAAATGAATTCTTAGAGTGAAATGAGCATTTATTTGAGAGATTATTGTGAAATACTTGGATATTGTGCGGGTGGAAGGTAGGTCAATGCTCGGATACATTAGAAAGTTATGGGTCAGTGTAACAAATATCACATTCGAAAAAAAAAAAAATGAATAATTGATGTATATGATTACAATTGTAACTCGTTTTTAGCTCAATCAGTAAGAGTGTTAATGATCAGTTTTACTAGCCAATTCCTGGTCTCATCCAAGTTTTTAAAATATGTCACTGACACAATATTAAACAAAAAAAAAAAGTTTAAACCAATTACCCATCAGTCATAAGACAATCACTCACAGGATTCGACGCGAGCAAAGCTCGTATATACTCTCCATAGAATTATTATTAAGTTGACTACGTTTTCACATGATTTTTACAGTAGCTCTTAAGTCCACCATTGTTCATAACTGTATCATTATCTATGGCTAAATAAACATGTTTTTATGAAAAAAAAAAAAAAAAGTAAGAGTGTTAACCCGTAAATTTGAAGGTGGACAGTTCAAATCCTGTCTGAATTTGAATTAATGTTTTTTTTTTTATTTCAAATATTCAATTATAAATTTTTTTCTAACGTATAATAAATGCAATCATGAACAAAAAAAAATGGATCACGGTCTGTAACGGTCCCAAGGGTCCATAACTTCCGTTTCCTTTGGGCTGCCTTGGTATTCCGGTGACTGCATAATTCTATCAATGTGCAAAATCTATGGTTGTAAATATGATATAGCTTCCCAGTAAATACAAGTGCACAGAACCATGAACACTTACCCATTGACACAAACTCAAAATGAATGTATACGTGTCATCGAGATGCTGAACGTGTTCCCAGATGATTTTTCCTCATTCTCATAATTTTTTTTTTTATGTTCAAATTATCAGAATTGCGCAATGTTTAATTATAGATAAATCATTCTCCCTCGGTTCATTATTTTTTATATTTTTCTCAATTCTATTTTTGATTATGATGTAATTAAAAGTTTATTTTTCAATTTGAACATCAGTTTTTCTAGAATATCTCGGAATCTAAGAGAGATAGCGAAATTTTTGATAAGACCTTTTTTGTAGAGTATAATGAGAGCTACAAAAAAGGTTCTTATAAAAATTTTAATATCTCCATTAGATTCTGAGATATTCATCAAAAACTCGGATGAGAAATTGAGAAATTGATTCATAATACTATTTACCACTTGCCGGATCATTTCCTTCCTCATTCACCACATTTTCACGCTCAGGCGAATCGTTTTACATACTGTAAATTTCCTGTCGGGCCTAGTTTCTCTCGTCTTTTATTCGTAAATGGCGCCTTCCTATGGGCCAATGATTCCAGACGAGCATAAATAAATCAATTTGGGAGTGGATGGGAACAAATCACCCTTAATTTTCCTCAAAACAATTTTTTTTTTTGCAATGAATGCACTTTTTCATCTTAAAAACTAGGAGTAGCAATCAGTTTCATAGCAATAATTATGATAATATTTATAATATCTGTCATTAACATGTTTTTTTTTCCTTTAATTATTAAAATTATATTAATCAATTAATTCGCAATCATCATGATTATCATTATATATTTTACATACAACGTTAAGGTCCATACAGGCACGTGTTTGACGAGAAAATGATGGAAAAAAACATTTTTTTGCACATTAATTAATTTTCTCTTATTAAAAAAAAGAAAAAAAAAACATTTTGCACTAAATCTCAAAGCGTGTCTGTACGTACAAAAAATCTCACGTGCTCAAAATTTATATATCCTCCAATATATCATCAAAATTTATCCCCACCATACGAAAGTTTACATCTATTGATTGATCTGACATTAAATTTATTCGAAAACAAAAAAAAAAAAAAAACAAGTGATTTCAAAATAGCTCTTTTGGAATTTAGTTCATAGTGAGCAAATTGGGTGATTTCTTTTTTAGGGGGAGATCAGTCAGATTATACAAAATAATAGAAAATAATTGGAGCGAATTAATTATCAGGTATTCGATATGTGAAGAATTTTGATCATCATTTATTCAATTTTATTAATTTATTTTTTCTTTCTAAAAATAAGGGACAATCAAGAGTTTTTTTTTTTAATCAGAAAATTGAAATTTTTGAGACCCTGATTATTATTATTATTATTTATGTTAACAATTTTTTGTTTCAATGAATTAGATATAAAAAAAAATTAGCAATAGCAAAAAGAATTATCAACAGAAAAATATTATATCAACAAATTTGATTTTTTTTTCAATTTCACACAATTTGAAATAATTTCTAAATTCTCAGGGCCAACAAAAATTTCAAAATCAATTCATCTCATTTAAACATTTGTCATCAACTATTCACATATTTTAACTATTCTTGTTCTTAATTAATAATTGTCTTTCTTCTATCAAATTACAGAAGATTCCTTCCTAGAAGTATCGAGGAAATTTCTCTTTTTTAATTTATTCAATTCTGATGAATCTCATTCAAACTCATTTAAAATGATAAGAATGATTAACCAAGTTTTTTGTTCCTCTCTCTGCTCATTTCTCAAAAAGATTCAATTTTTTTTTTTGCAACGAAGAAAGGAATGAGCACCAATTGCTCTCGTTAACCCCAACGTTTTTTTGTTTTTCACGCCACCAACACATAAAGACCCTCACGAAGCGTACAATCTGACCTGCGTTATCGTTATTTTTATTTTTTTATGGTTTTTTAAATAATTATTATGTTCCAAGTGTTTTTTTTTTTTTTTCAAATTCTCCAACTCTTGGCTTTGATACCCTAGCAAGCACATGAGTCACCTTTTCCATTGGTCTTTTGGTCATTGGTGAGTTTAATTTGATCTGGAAATTCGTTGTAGAGCTCGACCTATTGAAAAATAAATTATTTGATATTTTTTTTTAATTGAAAATGTTTTTTTTTCATCGCAATCACTCACTTCACTCTCTTGGGCAAGAGCATTCTTGGCTATCGTCTGGAATGCCTGTTCCACGTTGATAGCTTCCTTCGCACTTGTCTCGAAATATGGAATATTGTTTTTCGATTGACACCACTGTTGTGCTCTTTTATTTGACACCTGATAACGAGAGAAAAACAGGTCTCTTGATAAATTTTTCTAAATCCGTTGTGTTCTCGAGATATTCAGTATAATATCGTATATCAATTAAATAAAGTCAAATATTAATTAAAATTAATTGATAACACTCACAGCTCTGTTTTCAAGATCAACTTTATTTCCCAAAACCACGAATGGAAAATTGTCTGGATCTCTCGGCGATGCTTGAATCAAAAATTCATCTCTCCATGAGTCAAGTGACTTGAAGGAAGTGGGCGCAGCAACGTCAAACACTAAAACGCAGCAGTCAGCGCCTCTGTAGAATGCAACACCCAGTGATTGGAATCTCTCTTGTCCCGCAGTGTCCCAAATCTATTGAAATTATATCAGAGACTTTAAATAATCAAATTTAATAATTAAATTGCATTAAAAAAAATTACTCACCTGCATAGTAACTATCCTATCATCAACCATGACTTCCTTAGTCAAAAAATCCGCCCCAATAGTAGCTTTATACTGATTACTAAATTTCTTATTGACATACTGATTCATAAGAGATGTTTTACCAACACCAGAATCACCAAGAATTATAACTTTTAGCAGTACTTTCTTTCGTGAGGCCATGATTTAATATTTTCTGTAAATAAATCCAAGTAAATTTAGCTCAATCCAATAATTTTAATCAATCATCTTGTTAAAGATAATCCAAAGTGTTCAGTTGTGTTAACGACCCGATAAACACGCGCACATAGTGTCAAATACTGCATTTGAAACGAGAGATCGTGTCACCAGTGACAAGCGAATGAAATTCTCAGTAAACAAAATAAAAAAAAAATGTACAAAGGAGTGTTGGGACATTAGTCATTCGGGGAAGAATTGGATTTTCTACAAATGATTGTAAAATGACGATTAATCAATGAATAACTCAAAAATTTCAATTAAATTCAGTAAAAAAAATCATAAAAAATACCAGTTTTTCATCGATATCTCTGTATCTAAGGGAGATGATGAAATTTTCATAGGGTTTTTTTTTGTAGACGTCAATTTTCTCTACAAAAATTTTGATATCTCATCAAGATCTCGAGTTATCCAACAAAAAGTCATATATTCTAAAGTGAATTTGTCATCATTGGATAATAATACTGAATACATTATCACCAATAGCTTCACGAGATTAACATTCTTCTCAGATACCATTATTTAGTAATGAATCATTCGATGCAGTACTGAATACTCCCCTCAGTGACGTATATGGTTTTATCCCGTGTTATTGAAATAAAAAAAAAAAAAAAAAAATGAAAGGAGTGAAGAAAATACTTCCGTTCGAGAGAATCAGAATGGAGTTTCCAAGACATCATAACCCAATTATTTGATTGAACGAGAGACTTTCTAATTTTAATTAGAGAAAAAAAAAAAAATACCGAGATAATGGCAAAATCGTGGGGTCAGGCGATAAGTCTGATTTTAATGAAAAAAATTATAATTTATTGAAAAAAAAAATCTGTCAACACGTAAAGTGGTTGTGCGTCAATTAAACAAAGAATTTATTACGATTGAGGGGAATTGATACATTTTGAGTAATTGATAAATGGAGAATTTTGAATTATTGGTATTTGATGATTAAAAATTTTTACTATTACCTTTAAACAGAATATAACAATTATTTGATGATTTATTTCTCAGCTTATCGAACACCACAAGTTGCACACAAAGAAAATGGCGTATTATGAAAATCTATGGAAATCGAGAGAGGGTAACACTGGTGTCGTCACCTGTTCATTCAATGCGCGCGCATTATCTAGGGAATATAGAGATTTTTTTTTTTATTATTAATTGCTGACAATAATTTGAATATATCAGAAAATTAATTTTTCAAAAATTAAAATTATGTTTTTGTTGATTAAATAATTGATAATTAATGTAAAAGTGGAAAAATTTATTTTACTTGGAATTGATTTTTCGAATATCTTTGAATCTGAGGGAGATGGCGAAATTTTCATAGAAACTTTTTTTGCAGCTCTCATTTTTCTCTACAAAAAAGGATTCTATAAAAATTTTCATATCTCTCTTAGATTTGGAGATATTCATCAAAAACTCATCGTGAATTGAAGTTGAATGAGTGAAAATGGGAAAAAAAACTTTTTTTTTTTTTTTTAATTTTAGTTTTTACGGTATAAAAATTGTTGATACAGTGTGTAGGTATTTTTATTCAAATTTCTAGGAAATAAAAAAAAAATAAATCAGCTGATTACGTGGCGAACGTCAGACCAAAGAGGAAGAGACCATGAGAGAGAGTCCATTACGCCGCAAGTGCGCGTAGAGGAACGTTCGAACTGCGAAATATAGAATTTTAGGATTCTCTTTAAAAAGGTAAATGTCTAAATAAAATTCAATTTTCCACTCTATATTAAATTCTCTACTGATAGCCTGATATATTAAATATACTCTCAAGTGATTTTTGCATCGAAAAATGATTCATTTTGGAGGATTTTCTACCGATCGATAGTGGAAATCAATTTCCGGTGTTTTGAACTTTGTTTTAGCATCGATGAATATTCACGAATTTTCTTGATTATTGTCGATTATTTTTAAACCTCATTGATAAATCAATACTGAGATACTTGCGCATATCTGTCTGGTTTCCGTTCACATGACATCAATGTTTATTTATTTATTTTTTTAAATTTATTTCTCTAATAAATTTCTTCTTTAATTGAATTTTTTTTTTTAAATTAACATTTAAATAAAATATTTTTTTTGCAATGATATTTAATTAACTCAATCATTTGTTTGGATTTATAGATGAGGGACAGTGTGAGGCTCCTGGGTGGACTTTTGAAGGCCTCTGAGAAAGCAGCGAATATCGCACGTGTCTGTCGTCAAAACGAGACACTCTTTCAGTTGCTTATTCAGGAAAAACACGATGGGGAAAAAAATCCAAGATTTTTTCATGATTTTAAAACACTCGCTGATGTTCTTATCCAAGAAACTATACGACATGATATAGGATTAGAGGTAAATTAAAATTGAAAAATTGAATCGTTTGGTAAATATGGAATTATCTCGATAATGAGTGATTTTAGGGGAAAATGTCAAATGACCTTTTTTCTAGCTCATAAAATTATCTATAAAAAAGGTTATTACAAAAATTCCTCTATCTTCATCAGATTCAAAGATAACGTGAATTGAAATAACACTATCCTTTCATTTTTATTATAAAAAAACTAAAAAATTAAGTAATCACAAATTTCGTGAACATTGTTCAAATAATAAACAGTTTCCAGAGTTAGCGAAAATGGTGAAGGGTGAGGAGACTAATGTATTCAGTAATACCCTCGGTACAACAGTTACCATTGAGGTATCATCGTCTCAGGTAGACACAACAAGTTTGTTGGCACAAGTGTTGGATAATGATACCGTCACTGCTGAAGCGCTTGCTGAAGAAATACATCGAGATATTGCTGTATCCGACGTTCCAGTTGATACTGGAATCGATGATTTTTCGTTTGATGTTGATGTTAATGATCTTGGAATTTGGATCGATCCCATTGGTAATTTAGTACTCGTAATTACTCACATTCTCATTGTTTTTTTTTTTTTTTAACGCTGGAAATGCTTTTTTAGACTCAACCGCTGATTACATAAAGGGAAATACTCTGGTGGATGAGGCTACGAATTTGCACTTGAGTGGTTTACATTGTGTCACTGTACTCATCGGTGTATATTCCAAATCAACCGGTCTTCCTATCTTAGGAGTGATAAATCAGCCATTCTATACATACCACGATTCCAAGTAAGTTATCTCGTAAACGAGTGATTTCAGGAGAAAATGTCAAGATACCTTTTTTTTGGAGAATCAAATTTTCAATAAAAAATGTCTTTTGACATTTTTTCCTAAAATCAGCCGTTACCGAGATAATTCATCATGTATTTTTTTTTTACATAACAAAGTTTAAAATTATTTGTAAAGGTGGAAAGGCCACTGCTACTGGGGTTTCGCAGGCATTGACAGAAACCTTCAAACATCATTTTCAAGGCCAGAAAAATTGAACAAAGTTATTGTCGTCAGTCGAACGGAGGATCCAGCAGTCAGATCTAAACTCGAAAATTGTGGATTCAGTCTGATTGAAGTTTCTGGTGCTGGATATAAAATTCTTTCTGTTGCTATGGGTTTAGCAGATGCTTACATACTTTCCAGGGGTTCTACGTATAAATGGGACACATGTGCACCTCAAGCTATTCTCCGTTCACTGGGTGGTGGTATAATAGATTTTCAAAAATTCACAATGAATTTGGAAACGACTGATTTTGATATTAAATATCCTGAGAATGAGGAAAATCATGCTAATCATGGAGGATTAATTGCTTACAGAGAAAAATATACCCTTGACCTACTTTGCAAAAGTCTCGCTCTCTCCACTAAACTTTAAATATTAATAACTCAACTTTTATTTTTACTTTTATTTTATTAAAAAGAAAATTCTATGGAAATTTTCCTATTTCCCGTAGTTTCAAAGATTTAAACACTTATTGTTCATTATTTTCAATTTTATTGAAACAAAAAAAAAGTACTTGAATCAATTTCTCCATTTATAATTTTTTTAATCTCTTTGGATTCGTTGCAGTATTATAATAAATGTTACTAAATGTTACTTTATATTTTCTTCTCTCTTCAAAAATTTCATCATCAGACTTTCTTGTGCTTAAAATGATTGTTTATGTGTGTAAATAGAAAAAAAAAAATATTAAATGCATTTTTAATGTATACGTATGTACTCGTTGTTGATGAATTCAGAGAATAAAATCGGTTAATTGTAAAATTAAATTTTCTCCATAATTCTCCCATCATTTCATTTGTATTCTTCATTGTGAAGAACAATAAAAATGAAATTATTCTAAAAAAAATTGACTCTAATGACATGAATTGAGCGAATTGTTGAATTGAAATAAATAATTAAAAATTTAGTTCATATTTGCTCCTCCAGCTGACCTTCGAGTTTCATGAATATTCTGTGATTCTGGGATCTCAGGGGCTCACAATGACGGAAACTAGCACTTCTCACTGGCATACCATGACACATATCTGTTTTTCTTCTTACACTCACGTACGTTGTACATGTGTTCATTCTACGAAGGCCAGAGGTACAATTAGCACCATCGAAACCTGAAAGCAAATAACTGAATAATGAATATTAGAAAGTGGATATTCATTTTAGTACTTTAATTAATTTTTTCAACAACATGTTTAGTTTTTGGGAAATATCTTTGAATCTAAGGGAGATGGAGGAATTTTTCTAATAACATTTTTTGTAGAAAAAAATCAGAGGTACAAAAAAGATATTCACAAAAATTTCGCTACCTCTCTTCAATTCCGAGATATTCAGCAAAAACTGATTGTCTGATTGCGATTGAGATTAAATTTTTCTTAAAATTTTTTTGTCAATTGCTCATTATCTTGGAAATGAGTGAATTTATAAGAAAATGTCATTTAATTTTTCCTCTTGAAATCGATAGTTGACGAGTTATCGCCACTCATTAATTCTCACATAATTAATAATACCCGTGAGAGCAATTCCTGCCGTGCTTGTGTTGTAAATACCCCGTCGGCGATCTGGCAATAATCTCCTGAGGCCAGGTATCCGTCCCAATGCTGTTATGAATCCCGAACGAAATCTAGCATTCATCCAGCAATAGATGACTGGATTGTAACAAGAATGAGACATTGAGAGCCAATGAAGGGCGGTCCATGCGAATGGTAGTCCTTTCCAACTGCTCAGGCTGTCGTTATTGTCCACGACCAGCTGATAAAAATTTATTCTCACTCAGAAACACAATTTTTTCATCATCAAAACAATCTTGAGAGAAAAATTTTCATTATGAAAATACACTTGGGGGCTATACTCTTCGGCAATATTCTAGTGTTGATGGAGGGGAAGAAAAAAAAAAATTGTATTGCCTCTAAAATTGAAAGGAGATAAAGCAGAAAAGATTATTCTTTTGAATTGATAAATTTATTTATTCAAATTACCTCGAGTGAAATCCTCATTATCATAACCATTCAAATGCAGTAGACATGATTATACAGAGGGTGGGGGGAGGGAATATACAATTTCCTTTAAAATAGGAAATTGATTTTATTTAATTTTTAAAAATAAATATAAACATTATTTTTGTTTTGTTGTTCAATCTTCAGTAATGGAAATTTGAAATTCAAATTGTGTATTACCAATTCGTGGTGAATTCTCAACCCCTGTATCATCCACTCTCATTCACCCTCCACCTGATCCCATGGAAATTTGTAACAATGAGAATGTAATTGTGGTATCGAAATTTGTGAATTAAACTCGATCATTGGGCAATTGCATTATCTTCGAATTCGAAGAAAATTGAATTGATAGTGAATTTCGTTTTATTCATTAATTTTGCATTTATGTTAAAAACTTTGAAGGATTTTCTTTTCTTTTATTAATAATATAGGATAATTTCGTATTTAACTCACCGTGAGAACATTAAAGGGCAGCCAGCAAATGGTGAATGCGATAACTACAGTCATCATCATTTTTATCATCTAAAATTAAAAAAAAAAAACAAGTTATGAAATAAATTTTAATCCTTTTCTCGAGTGAATTCAATCAACTAAAGATTCAGTTGGAGTGGATAAACGACAGTAATTGACTTCCAAGTGAACATCTCCAGTGAAAAGTATAATTGACTGAAACTTGAACAAAGTGACGAAGGGGATATAATTGGATGGTTCGATAATTGATGGGAGATGCTGGAGGAGAGGGATTACTAGACACTGCCAAATTGTTTCGCAGTGGTAGATTTTCCTACAAAAAGCTTTCCTTTGTTCGTTCACAATGTTTTTTTTTTTTCACTGGTATTTAGTCGTCTAGATTTACATCTCTCTAATTCCGAAAAACTTCCCCTCCGTGCCTGCTCTCCCTCCAAGAACATTCCCCCACTCGTGAAAATTCATCTATCCTCGTTCATGACGTCATGCGCGTATAATTGCGCTGTGTCTCTAAAACGAGACAAATAGTATTCGGCCTGTCGAAGTGGACCCCCCTCTACACGCTAACCCCGCCCAAAGATGGAACAGAGTGGGGGGGACTCTCTTATCCGATATTCAGATAAAATCGCTCAAGGACGAATAAGAGAGACTCAATTCCGCAGATGTTTCGATGACTCTGAATCGTTGAAAATAAACAACGGATGTACATTATATTCGCAGAAATTCTGTAGCTCTGGAATGCGTCAAGAAAATTCTCTATTTATCGAGAAAAGCCATGCATGACCGATTCCTGAATTCAAGACGATTCTCAGGCAATATGTATTCAGTGCTCTGAGGAACTCCTTCATATACATGTCATGTATACCTCCATTCAAACAGTTCTCCAGTTTCCTTCCTATAATATTAACTACGTGACTCCTCATCTCAATTTCATGGATATATATATTTTTCACTGAGCATCTATTTAATCCGTACTTTTGTCTCCTCTCAGTTTCTCTTATCGAATATTGAGCCGTGAAGATTGTAGCTCATCCTCACGGAGATTTTGTCCAGCCTTAACACCCAAAATCCTCCAATTTCCATAATATACGTTTGCTATCGCAATTTTCACCTCTCGTGAGGATTTGAAAATTGATGAGTCACCATGACTTTGTTGTCTTCAAGTGAAAGATAATCGATTTTATTTGTTTTCATCAGGTGCTATGAAAGTCGGGAGGGGGGAGGAAAGGGGAAGTATTCAACATTTTATTGAGGTCTACCATATAATATTATCTATCAAAATATAATGATGGAAAAATACGAAATATGAAAAAAAAAAAAAAAAAAAAACATTTGAGGTGAATTCCATTTTCCGTAAATTTCTATCAAACAACGAATCAGACATCACGCGACAATTTCTATCCACCCTTGTGGATATCCCTCCCAAAGAATTATGAGTTTTCACCCCCCAGTATGCTTCCTGCAGGCGCCTTCCGACCCATTTAATTTTGCTGCCTGATCTATCGAGTTGAGGAGAAGGAGAAAATGAGTTATAAGAAATAATAAATAACACAGAGAGGGAGGAGGGGGAGGGGCGGGGGGGCTATCAGATTTCTTTTATTATATGTTTACAAAACACGATAAATGGAGTATGTGAGTTATACGGTATAAGAGTCTGTTGTTTGTGAAAGTCCTTTGTTCTCTTACTTCAAATATTTCACAATTCATATATAATGAAAAGTTTCAGATACTGTTTTTATTTTGCATTGTATAATTTCATTGAGGATGAGAGAAAAATTGAAATTTGTGACGTCATTATCCCCCAGCTAAATTGATGAAAAGAAATATGTCAGTAAATATCTCATTTACAATTCACTCGTCAATATGAACCACCAATGAGCCACAAGGGAAAATATATATGATCAAGTAGAGGTGATTGATGAAAACAGAAGCAAGTGCCTCTGGCATTCTGATCACGGCCTATTTGCTAGCAAATAAAAGAGGGAGAATATTGAATCGCATTGAATAATGAGTGGTGAAGAAGTAAAAAAGGAAAAGATAATAATTGTCAAGCGTAGGAAAAAACTCGTTTGTTTAGATATACATGATTATTAGTATTAACGATAACTACCATGACGAGCCATAAATAAGCTTCATGTCCCATAAATGAAATCGGTGGTGATTAGCATTTCGCCCCCTCTGCTAGACTTAAAGTCTTAAATCTAACGGATAATCGCAGTTTAATGCAAAGCAATAAAAAATGAGGAAAAACATTATCAGTTGAACCATGAAATTTTCCCAAATTGTTTAACGAATTTTTCTTTCCAGTTATTTCTTGTCAGAACACTAGAAGATATGTCCGATAATTGAACGGATACGGCTCGAAATATGCCATAAATTTTCGTTTTTGGTACGGTGATCAGAATAAATTTAGTATTTCGATAAGACAAGAAGAATTTATATACGAGCGTGAAGGAAATAGGTGACTTGTTGTTGCAAAATGATGATTATTAGTTTTGTATTTGTTGCACTCTGCGGACACAATGACGGTAGGTGAAATTGATATTGATTAATTCTATTTTTATGTGGTATGTGGAAGATGTCTTAATCTCGTAGCCTATAGGGTTCGGAATGAATTGAAATGGGCTTCATCGAATTCCATCGATATATATCCGAGAATGCGGTATTTTTATATTTTAATTGACTCGTCAACTTTTTTGGTTTCTCTATTCAGAAATTGAACATTTCCATTCTGTTGAGATAATTAAAAATAATTTGCTTGATATGTGCAGCTGTTGCTGCTGTAACTCCAACAAAAATGGATAAAATCTTTCTGCGGCTGGTACTCAGGTAAAGAAAAATTATTCTCATTGATGCAATTAATTCATTAATAATTTCCATTTATTTTGAATTTTCAGTGAAAGTGCATACATAGATGCAAATCAATTCAACGCAACAGACCTAGTGTCGTCCATGGACCTCAATAAAAACACTGTTATATACATCCACGGATTCACTGAGCATGTAAACAGCAGCAGTGTTACAACGATCGTCAGAGGTAATATTTCTGGATTATTTCATTCAGTCAGAATTACAAAAAAAAAAATGCCCTCTTCATTATTCAGCATATTTAAAACGAGGAGATCACAATATCATAGCAGTAGATTGGAGTGAATTGGCGGGTGAAAATTACATGGCAGTTGTATCGCACGTTGAAGAAGTTGGAGTTCACATTGCTCAAGCAATCAATGGAATGTTGAAGGGTGGCATTTCACCATTGCGCATCCACGTGGTAGGGCATTCAATGGGGGCACACGTGGCTGGAGCTGTTGGTAGGAAAGTTGGCTTCAGCCTTCCACGTATAACAGGTACAATAGAAGTATTTGATGGAGAAAATTATTTGCCGGAAATTGATGTGTCCGTATATTTGAATCTGAAGTATTTCCTTGAATTCCCGAAACATGATTCTTAATCTTTATCTTTTGATAACACTTTTATCTCAAGGTTTAGATCCAGCGGGTCCATTCTTCAATTTCTTCAATCAGAGGATAACGCATAGAGATGCTCAATTCGTTGATATTATTCACACAGATTCGGGATTTTATGGTATCGCATGGCCAACTGGCAGTGTCGATTTTTGGCCTAACGGGGGAAATCGAGTACAGCCTGGATGTCCACAGAATTCTCAAGTTTACAGTAATGAAGGTTCGTGCAAATAACCCTATCGCATCACATATACAGCATGATTTATTATCTCAGCTGTTGATGGGGGGAGTTGCACAAAAATAATGCAGTCCAACGGTACGACTCGGCGTAAGACCGTTTATATTGAATATTTAATTTCCTGTAGCAGCATGATGATGGTGATGATGGCATTAGATGGGGAAACCATTGGTATCTTGGCGAGTGTTATCCACTGCTAGGATGCATCATGGTTATTCCCTTACCGTTGCCATTTGTTTATTCTTGCTGCATGGGGGATCGTGCATTTCTATTCTCTAAGAACAATTCTGTTTTGTTTTCTTTTTTTTTTTCATTTTGAGAAAGTATTTCTTTCCCATTCATTTCCAAAAATGAGGCGAAAGACATGAAGGAGAGGAGAATATTGAAGATGCCTACAACCACTTGATATTGTTCTCCTTTATGCTTCTCACAAAGATTTCTGCAGTCATCATCGTTCATACATATACTACGCCGAATCCCTGATCAATGAGAATGCTTTTCTATCCGTCAAATGTACATTGGAGCCTGCTTTATCCAGAAAAAGTTTGATGCCGATTCCAATGGGATATGCTACACCCATAAATACGTAAGTCCTGGAGATGATCTTTCTCAGATATTTGGAATCGTTTAGCAATCAAACTTTTTTCATCGTCTCAATGGCTTTCTTTGTTTTCTTTTGTATTCCAGACACGGAAGCTACTGCCTGATTACAGAAACAAGCGAACCCTTCGGATTAGGAGCTGAAGGAGCTCAAACTTTTGATTCCATTATTCAACTGCTTCCTATATGAGAAGTTTATGGATATCTAGAAACTGACTTAGTTTAGTATTCAGCATGACTAATAAATGTTCTGCTCTTTATGAAATGATTATTGTTTCATGTTATCTATGAAATCATTAAATAACTGAGAGAAAACATTATTGTGAATTTGGAAAAATTCCAGTTGTTTTCAGTCAATTGAAAATTTTTAATCCAATGAATGCATATGTCCGAGAATCTCACTTCGAAAAATGTCACGTATTGTGAGAAATATATAAAGAATCCAAAGCCCACTCAAGTGGGGGAAACCCTCGGAATGCATTTACAATTCCCACGTATATTTGCTACGATCACCATGATCGTAACAAATTTTTAATCCATTGAAAAATTTATCACGTTTCTATTCATTGGAATAAAAAAAATGGCTGAAGTAATCCTCGACAAATATCCCTGGAAATTCGAATTCACTCTTCGCATTGTTGGATAACAACAGTATATAGAGAGCTATCATGTTTTGAAGCTCCAGTAAATACGAGGAAATCCGGAATCCTCGTATCAATGCAGTAGGAAGCATAATATACTGCGATTTTGAACTATTGATGGAAATAATTGAATATAAAGCTTGATTAAAGGACAAACCTTTCGCTTGGATTTAGCCATTCTCTGATCCCTCATGTTCTCAGCCTCGCCCGGTGGTCGTTTTCCCCATACTATGATGGCAATACTGCTGTAGGTGAACGTAAGGACAATCAATGGCACCAAGTATTGAACAACCAACAATGCTATTGAATAGTAATATCTGTTGAAATAGAAAAAAAATAGGAGAAATTTTTTTTTTTTTTTTTTTTCAATGATAAATAAAGAGAGTTTGAATATTTACTTTTGTTGCATCGTCGGCCAGGACTCCTGGCATATAAACTGATGGCACAATTCATACCTATCATTCGGCTGAGAGAGACGTGATACAGCGGCAATTGGCGATGAAACAGTCAGTGCCAAAAGCCAAACAGCTAATATTAATAATTTAGCTTGTCTCCTGCTCATACGTGGCTTCAAGGGCCACATTATCGCAACATAACGATAAATACTAATTGTCACGAGGGTGTAGGCACTCACGAGTACTGAGACTGCCTGAAATGTTTACTAATGAAAAGAAAAAAAAAACAACAACTGTCAAGAGAGATAAAAAAAATTAATTTACCTGTGAATAATTGACACTGGGACACATTTCCGGACCAAATGGCCAATATTGGAGAATAAGTGTGCTGACAAATGTAGTTGGTACACAAAATACAGCCATTAGTAAATCTCCAAATGCAAGATTAACAATGAAATAATTGGTAATTGTTTTCATACGTGGATTACTCAATACAACGTAACACACAAGTGCATTACCCAATAATGCAACAACAAATATTGTACCATATAGAAAATATACAACTGTTTGAAACCATGGTGCTGATAAGACATTACCCGATGATAAAAATTCATCACAAGTGTATGTATCATCACTATTTGATGTTACATTGTATTCACTCCAGTTTGTTACACTTATTGTCACATCTAAAATAGCATCCACCTCGTTGTTTATCGACGAGATGGTTGCGTTTATCATGGCTGCATCAAGTATTTCATCATTGTCACTCTTGATATTTCACAATAATTCCCTTGTTGGAGATTTTCTTTTATGGCTCATGACCTGAAAATATCAGTAGTATCAATTTTATTCGATGTCATTATTTATGAAGATTATTTCAAAATAATAATATTTTATATTTTTATAAAATACTCTGATGTTTTTTTTTTTTAATCAAAACTGAGAAATCAGTTGAGAACGGTTTTCTGTCAACACAGTTTGTGTCAAAAAATATATAGAAACAGTATAGCCCTATGATTGAAATGTCTTCTCAAGCGATGGATTTCACACAGCCACAGGAGTTGTTTCATTCCAATTTTCAGACTGTACTCCCCCCTGGGAATTTTCGAACAAATAAAAATGAGCAAAAGTGGAGAGAGAGTACAATACACCAACAATGACTTTTCTGTGAGTGAAATTCTCCAAATATAATTGAATAGAATTGGTTGAATTTGATATTGGGACAATATTTCTCTTCGACACATGAATTGAGGGTGTGGGTGTCATATGTGTTGACAGCAATGTAAATTTTTTCCATTTACGTGCAAATTTTTTCACCGTCTCTGATTGACAGATACGAGTGACCTTACCCATATTTTACAGATATATGAACATCATCTGGATTGGAGTTTGTGTGGCGAGAGTAAACATGGCAAAAATTGAAAGTAGAAAATATATCGTCTTAACGTTTTTTATTCACGAATACAATCTCTCCGATATCGGAATTTTTTTTCCCAATATGACGTCACAAGTGTCATTTTACATCGCCATTTCTCGTCCATCTTATGAATTGAAATACTAATAATCGGAGTTTTTTTAAACCCCTCATGAAATCAGTAGTGAATTGGTAAAACGGTTCAAGTAGATTTCATCCTAGGGTTAGTTTTCGATGAATATCTCAGAATCTAAGGGAGATGGCGGCATTTTCATTATGACCTTTTTTGTAGGGTACAATGAGAGCTATAAAAAAGGTCCTCATAAAAATATCTCTATCTCCCGTAGTTTCCAAGATATCCACCAAAAACTGACCCTAGGATAAAATCTACTCAAACCGTTTTACCAATTTGCTACTGAAATGTAAAAGAGAACCGAAAAAAGTTGATGCCCAGTCATCCACTGGGCTCCATATTCTCAATGCATTCGTTGAAGCGAAAGAAGAAAAAATAAAAATTCATGCATGAGAGAATTTTTTCTACCTGAAAATACAACATATTTCTCAAGGTATATCAAAGAGAGAATGTTGGTTGGGTGCAGTCAGTTTCCGTTTAACATTTTTTCTTGAATAAAAAAACAAAAACGTTACAACTTGCAGTCAACTTGTTGAAATCGTGACTAACGTGTCACTCCAGTGAATAGAGGACATCCAGAAAACTCGGAAATTCAGTGGAGCCGGGGTCGAGTGAAGAAATAAACTCAGAAAATTGGAAAGAAGGAGGGGAGGTCGAATCAACGAGGACAATTGCTACTGAGTTAACACCTAGAGTCGAGAGATTCCTGGAGTGATTCCCCATCCTCGGTTATTCCAAAATACAACTGATTCTCACATTTCTCCCGCACCATTGGAGATAATTGTGGGAAAATAATGATTGATTATTCAACGAATTTACGAGTAACCCGTTGTTAATTTGACTGGGTATAATGGATACCATACCTCGAATATATTTGTACATTGTTCAAAGTTTAGACCTAACGATGTTCGGTTTTGGTGAAAGTTTGATTGAATTTTCCAACTTCAGATGGGAACAACAAAGTTATTATTATTGCCATGTAAAAATTCTTCATTAGATTTTGAAGATAGACTTTCTGACATGACTATCAGGTACCCAATTCCCTTGTGCTTCACAAATTAATTAAGATGCTGATTTTCACAGGTTTATATGGATCAACGCCAACGGAATCCTAAAGTGATCAGAGTGAATCAAACTTCAGGTGAATAATTGCTGATGGTAGACTTTCTTCTCAAATTGAAAAGAAGCCAAAAAGTTTGGACATTGATTGAAGAGAATCAAATGCCCATTCAACAACTTTAGTGACATTGATGTACCCGTTGTGCCTAATGTATGGAATCATATTGCTGATGGTGTCAGCTCAATCGATAACTCTCAATAGAACGTTAAATATAATTGGTCAACGATGACTGGGTGTATAGAGTCTAATTGTGCATATAATATCATTCATTAACCCCCATTGAAAATGGTAATTATGAAGTTTATTAAAATAGCACTATACGACCACCCGTTTTTGTTCTTTCAACTTCATATGAGTTTTCCAAGTTTCAGGTGTATTAGTAAACCATAAGAGAAACTCAGGGGCACAAGCAACTAGTAAACAATGGCGAAAAGTGGGAGAAACCTTTGCTTGTGGAATGGATTAAATTGCTTCTCAAAGACCGGAAACCTTTGTCCTTCACTCAGACTCTCGCCTTTGTGAAATTCAATGAGGAAACTTGATTGAAACTTTATATACTAAATTTTTTTTCACTCTACTGATTATTTATGATATCATGGATGGTTCATTCTCATCTGTAATATCAACATTTTTACTTTTAATGATATTGAATCAGATTACTCTTGTATAACAAGTCTTGAAGAGTTTTTATATTAACCCATGTTTTTTCGGAACTCAATAATTCCTCCTCAGAAAAATAATAAAAGGGGACCGGTGGCAACAACGCATTTACGCAGCGAAAGATGGATGTTATGCTGCATTATTCATGGTGAAGGATGGAGAAAGAAAAAGTTGATAGAATTGAGTTACATGGAAACGGTCACGTTTGTGTGACATGGCAATATCAAACTGTATTGGAGGGAGAGTAATTAACCAGGAAATGTGAAATATGTGACGAATCTTTTGTGAGTTACCATCATTTTTCATTTTTACCATATTCGTCGACAATAAATTGTTAAAAATAAAAAAAACATTGAATGATTAAATTACTTCACTTATACTTTCATCTCTATTTCACACAATTTTAAAATCGACACTTTTTCTCACCATCTCATTAGCACCCTCAGTATACTTTCATTTTATTTTATTTCTCCTTTCTCACGACTCCCTGAGTACCCTATACCAACCATTATCATCCTCATCTTTCATTTTTCCCTGAATTTACATTCATACTTGAGGCTCATTCAAAAATAAACCAGTCCCATAATTTTAAGTACCATTCTACAGAGATATTTATCCCGAGTTTTTGTCTTGATTGTACTACAGTCACGGTTTGTTATGAATTCCACTCTGCAGTAAGAAAAAAGAATAGTGGTGGAGAGAATCTAGCATGAAAATCGTGCATAATTATAAAATTGTGAGATTTTTATTTGTTACGTACACGTCAAGTTATTTTATATCTTCATTTTAAAATATTCTCCTCTGCAAATACAGAGAGAGAAAGGGAGAATATTTTTTAATAAATTTTCTGGGTTTATTTGCGGAAAAAAATTATGATAAAACTAGACTTTTCGTTATTCCTGAGTTATTTAGTCAGTAAAAAAAGATGAAAAAAGTTGAAAAAACATTTATTGAGATAAAGTGAAGAAGGTAGAAGGAAAATGAACCGTAAAAGGTCGAGTGGAAAGTTGTCATCTTACAGAGGTTCGAATCTAATTTTCATGAAGATTCAAAGTAAGCCCCAAGAGAATAATCGTACAAGATCCCTTTTCCTCGGTATTGCCTTTCTCTATATATCAGCCTCCCCTCTACTTTACTAAATCATTTCTCTGATGTTGAATACGCCTACACGATATCGTAAGGATATTGTAGGGTTTATGTAGCCTTCATTCGATTTTTTTAGCCATCGACGATTGAGCTGGAAAGCCTCAGATAATTGATTCTCGAGACAAGTATTTCTGTATATTTGATAACTTGTCCCATAATATATGAATGATAGTAAAATATTCCATCGCAAAAATTTTGTCGATTTTATTTACGTAATTATCTGGCTAAATATTAAATTTAGGTGAAAATGTCAAAAGATACTTTTTAAAGGAAATTCAATTTTATACAAAAAAGGTTTCATAATATTTTTTGATAGAGTCACTCGTTTCTGAGATAAATAAACATTTAACAAATATGACAGATTGATCACAAGTGAATCGTTAAATTCGGAATACTAACTTGAATTTAATGAGTCACAGGTATACCCAAGAAGCAAATTAGAATAACCATTCCAACAGCTGACAACTGATTTATCATTCAGATCTCTTTCTCAACAAAACAATCTCTAATAGAGACAAATGGTCTCAGTAACTTTGTAACAAAGCGCGAGACTCCAACAACTGTCATGGGAATTTAAATTCAAGTAGTCACAGCCGGTGGCTGGTCAGACCCTTCAATATTATCATACTGCCACTGACTGAATAAACAATAATCACTATAATCACTATTATTGCATTAATTACCTCCATTTTTGTATCAATTACAGTTGCACATATTCAATTATTCAAATTGATGTTAAATATTATTCAATTAATTTAAGATAATTGTAAAATTCTTTATTTCACTATTTCACAATATCGCAATTTCTTCACCACATGAATGAATAAATAATCGAATATTTATTAAAGTGTTGAATATATATCAATCATCGAGTTATTTATACGATGAAAAATACCGTAGAAACAACAAACACTTGAAATTGACGAGACGCATGAGTTAACGGAGTAGCACTGAGAATCTGACTGGCTTCACAGGTTTTGTTGAGGCTTTCAAAACGCGTCGAGACGTTACCCGTTGGGGCCGCACCTCCGTGAATCAAGCCGCACAGACGCACTAGTTTTAGCCAAGCGTGTTATATATTACTTCCCCATTACACCCACCAGCAGTCTTGATCATTTTTTTTTTCTTTCCTCTCTCCATTCTACCCAAATTATTTGTAAATCCCCGGGGGATACACAAAAATTTCCCAGTAAATTCCGTCGGTATTATTATTAATTCTCAATTCAATAGAAAATTCACGGAATTTTCTCGAAAAAGATACAATAATTATTTTAATTACTCAGAACAAATGTATTGTTTTATTGAATTCAAATGAATGAATCAACGATTTTATCTGAGTGAGCCATACTTCTGGGTAGGGATGATCTGACGTTATTATCGAATGCTTCACATCCCATTTGTGTAGCTTACATCGTACATCCATCGGATATTCTGTGAAGAGCATCATACAGATGAAAGCCGATTATCATCATATGAGCGGATTGTAGAAATATTCTGGCTCAATGGAATGAATCATTTATCTATCTTATCTGCACAACATCTTCTGTGCATTCAAGTGGTGGTATATTTTCACATGTCCGAGTGAATTAATATCAATTGGAAGATTAAAAATAATCTTCGAGACTTAGGAAATTTGAAGATGAAGAAAAAAAAAAAACTTGAAATTGTTTCAGGAATTTTTTTATGAAAAATGTATCCGTTCCCTTTTTTTTTTCACTTCTTTATTTCAGACAATATGATCCGCTCATGCATCATATGCAACAACAACACCAGCTGATTCCGCAATGATCGTGTATTCGGCTCATGGGAGGCAATTTTTCATCCAGTATTTGGAGGATTATAAAATATTGTTCCATTTTTTTTTTCAATATTTTTCTGTGAAAAACAGAAATCCCAATGGATTTAAAATTCAATCGCAGCCCCAAAAACGATAAATAAACCAATGATTGGAAAAAATTGGATTAATCTGTTTAAACGACCGGAATCGATCGACCGAAAGCATTAGTAAATATCAAGTTTACGCACGGATAATTCGTATTGAAATGTAATCGGAGCCAAATTTTTTTTTTTTTTCATCTTTATGCTTCATATAATCCACATTCACTGTATTTAAAAACTGATAACTGCAATAATTTATAATGAACCTAACGTCTCTCCAACAGATGTGCACCTCCAACAACTATTTGGATTAGGCCCCAGATCCAATTAAACTGCTTGTTGAGCCCTTCAGCACGCAACATAGACGTCAGCGTTCTCCCCTTGTCTGGTTAATCCAGTGATCTTCATGACACTGTTATATACTGCATTCCAAACTAACGAGTGTTCTAAATGTGTACACAGTACGGCCAAGGTAATCACCTCTGATGAGGGTATAATGTATTGTTAATCAAATGAATAGTTCATCGAGAGCATTTCCTCTTGATTAGAATATAATTTTTTTTTTCTTTTATTAATCTTAATAAAAATAATAATTACATATTAAATTCAATGATAATTGTAGTATCACAATCAAGTTTTTTTTTTCAACGATATTATACATAAATAAAACGTAATACAATCTCACATTTATAAATATATATTGATATATTAAATATTAAATATGAAAAAAAATTCCATCATTCCGTTGGATTTTTGAATGCCATGAGTTTCCCATAATCTCAATGATACTCTATTCGATTGCCTCGGGCATCACAAATACTCATACATCTACCCCGATTGATGCTCCTATGTGGTATTAGGGAGGGAATATCAAGCCACCATACTCGATATTTGATATTCTATTATGAAGGAGATGAGGAAATATACACTGGATGTGGATCTTCTTACCACGTTAATTGATCAATTAATAAAAATTGAACAATTTCAGTCGCTCAAAGTCTTCAATTCCTTTGTCATTTACGTTTCATTCTCCTTCATATCATGCCCCATTCGAAATTTTGAATCACCAACAAATTTTACACTACAGCAACAGCTCGCTGGCATGAGAAATTTTTCCAATGATATTAAATTGTCAGATGTTATTGCTAGCAATTCACGATAAATGTAATTCTGTTTACACATTGTCTCGTAACCTGCTGCAAACTTGTCCACTAGTTTGCAGGTACTATTTTCATGTCTGTAAAATTGATGAGAACATGTAAATGTTGATTAATGATGAGAATATTCAATTTTTAAAATTTTTCAACTCACTTGCAAATTTCCACACCAATTGCCTGGGTAAAGGTATCAGTATTGACAATAAAACGTGATTCATTGTTTTTATTCACAGCAACTTTGGGACGAAATATCACTTTCTGTGAACAAAATTATGATTAGTAAGATGGTAATGAACAAATGGTAAATAATAATATCCAAGTATCGATGTACCTTTGATTCGCAGAGTTTTGTATCTCGTCCTGAACTTCTCAGCACAAGATCCGGCTGGAAATAGGGAAATAAAGCAATTGGTGAGATGAACAAAATATTGACAAGTTGCATAATGATACATCAAAGGACAGTAGAGTTTCCTTAATTGTCCCAATCTTCCCCTCTCGGCCTGTTCTCCCTCAAAAAAAAACTCCTCCCACTCCTCATGCATCTTTATACTATAGGTTGTGCTCTTTTTCCCCCACTACTACCTACCCACTGATTATCTTCCCCCTCCAAATCCACCCAGAGCGACGGAGTGGGAGCATTTCAGACGAAATTCTCTCAAGGACACGTTCCGAGTCGGTAAAAGTAAGGCAATTCTTCTGTATACTTATATGGATAATCTTAAAAAGTTTCAATACCTTGAGAATTTTGCACTTACCTCATTCTCAAGCTCGTCCGTGGTCTCAAAGTACTTTAGACTAGTGTTTGACTTCACCACTTGGTTGATGTGCTCAGTGGGATAATACGGAGGGTCTTCGCAAAATGTTCCACTTCGACATGTTGGTGCTGTCTGCAAATTCCTTTGATCTTTCACGTTTACCTGATCTGGAAATACTATTTTATCTTCAATGTTGTCGAGAACGAAACTCTCCGGTCCTGAAATATTGATTCAATTGAATTTAACTGAAAATTATGAAAAAAATTATAAAATTAAATTACTGATGACTTACTGCGTCTACGTTTAAAGTCACGTCGCCTGAGGGCTATTTCGTCCGGGGGTCTGACCTCGGTCTTGTTCTTAGGAACTTTTGAATCATCTGATGATGTTCGGAAAGCCTTTTCGAGGACTCGTTCAGTCTCCTCGTCCATATCTTGACTCTCTACTACCACTTTCCTTCGATTTCTCCCACTGCGTTTCGGCTCGTCGACCAATTCGGGAGAGTTGACAATTGATGATGATGATGATGATGATGATCGTACTTGATGAATACTCGAGGTATCATCACTCAGGGAGTCAAATGGTGTCCATTGGCTCACCTGTAGAGTGATCAATTATTATTATTATTATTATCGTTTTGTAGTTATTTTTTTTTCAGCTCCTCCGTGATTTCAAAAACAAAAAAATATTCAATTGAATATCAACCTCACCATCATCATTCCATTTGTCTCTGCCCGCATTTAACCCAGCTGTTAAACGAACGTGTAATTTATGTTTGCATCACAACAGATGTTTCCAAACCATCGGAAAAAATTCCAATATCCAATATTTTTCATTATTACGTGAAACAATTTTCTATTTAATTGAATTTTTCAGCATTAGAAAAAAATCAATACGATGACAAAATCTTTTTTTTCCCCACTTCCTCATTTCATTTTCATTTCAATCAATTCTCTTGTTATCAATATGAATGATAACGATTTTTAATGATCGTCTACGGGGCATTGATTCGATAAAATTGGCCTAATTTTTTTTTTTTTATTCAGATAAATTTACACGTGGAATTTTTTTTTAATACATCAATACAAATTTTATTTTGTCAGTGAATGAAACAGGAAAATCACTTCAGTGATATTATTTCTTTTTCTGTTTTCTTTTTATCGAGTTGAATTAAAAAAAAAAAAAAATCAGATTGATAAAATTCATGATAACTGGGTATTGTAATGACTAGTATGGGGTACATAAATCATCTAGATTGGAAAAATCTCGAGGGATGTCAAACTCTCATGGGATAATACATCCCTCGAGGATTTTCAGACGATAATGAAATAATATTACGTTGGTGGATGCAACGAGTGATTTTAATATTAAATTATAAAAATAATGAGTGATTTTATGGGAAAATGTCAAAGGACCTTTTTTGTAGCTGACAAAATGATCGATAAAAAGTGTCTCTTGACATTTATAAAAAAAAAAAAAATGCTGATTATTGAGATAAAATTAAAAGAAACATATTTACCATAGAAATAAGGAATAAAATCATGAAGACTCCTCCATATCGCAAAATTCTCCACTCCATTGTCATAATAAAATCAAATAAAATATCCAGTTCTCAAATATAATCCAGTAATATCCAAAAATTGTTTTACAAATAAATTAAAACAACCGTACAGCACCACGTTTGTCCACTCACTGTGAACTTATCAGCACTGCTGTACACTACAGGCATAACAAGCAAAAAAAAAGTATTCATATATATGTACACATATGCGTGATATTGACGCCTTACAGATACCCACAAAAATTTCACACTCTACCACTGGCAAATACCTCCGTTGGTTGTATTATTTATCAAGAATTCAGTTCCTGGCGACTTTCACATGACGTCAAATCATCAAAAACACAAGAAAAAAATCATAATCCATGACCTACGTCTATCAAAAATATTCACACATGAAAAAAAAAAAAAAAAATTTCACAAACATTTCTTCAAAAAATAAAAATAATATTTCATTCCATCAACGAATAATTATTATAATAAAATAGTATATCAATTTTTAATTATTTCAAATTATAAATTCAGTACTATCTGAATTATTTCAGCGATACTACTGACCCTTGAGACAGTTGGCGAGCTCCTCTAAACACCTCTTCTTCCAGTGCGAAACTGTAAATTAGAGAGGGGATAGGGAGGGGGCTATCAGGTAGTTGGAAAGAGTAGGGATTGTACACGAGTGCAAAAACCTAACGTGTTTTGGCCATCATTGAGTGGATAGGTAAGCAATCACTGTCTCTCTCTTTCTCTAGTGCGAATGGGATATTTACGCCGAACTTAATGGACTATCGATATGTCCTCCTTTTGTCTATTTAATCCCTTCGGTACTTCAGGAATGAGTGAAGCACCTCAGCGGCGCCGTAATAACGTCTGGGGGAGGGGGGGGTCAGGTAATTGCGACCTTTGAGTTTTACAATTTCTTGGAACTAGATATTATTAGTTGAGACCTATTTGACAATAGGCTATACTTATTATTTTTTTAATAATCCTATTATTAAAATTTTTAAATTTAAATTTAATATCATTGGATTATTCAATTAACAATCATCAAATAAAAATATTTTCACCACGATTTAATACCGCAATTAAATTAGTGGAAAAAATGAAGAAAAATTATTAAGTACATTTTCAATTCCATTTATCACGGAAATTGCTCTCAGTCCACCTGTTGCTCGAGAGGGCTAGACTCGAGTGCGCGACACATCGTTCCAATTTCCTCATGACTAATTACTCGAAATGTTATTTTTTCATTTTATATCTCTTCAATGCATAATATTCACAATCTCGGTGTTTTCGTTACTAAAAAATCATTAGAATTAATTATTTCCGTTGACTGATATTTAATTCGAGCGATTAGAAATGAGTGATCATCAGAAAATTGAGATATAAATTCACACCCAATGATATACATGGAATTATATCCGTTGTGAGTAATAAACGGATGTTATGTCATTTTCGGAATATCCTTCGAAATTGAAAAAAAAAGTTTGTTCCGATTAGATGCTGTTATGACGTCATCCTCCCATATACCGTACATGATGATGTACGTCAATGCCCCGAAGCCGAAAAAATTTCTAAACCGTACAAGGGATATTCCCCGAATTTTTTATCATGCCCATGGCGATTCTATTGAAATATTATCATAAAAAATGAGTTTATATAATAGTGAAAATACAAATTCAAATGATGGGACGATATTTACGAATTCCGGGTGCTATTAAAAAGGGGAAAAAGTGGGGGAAACCTGAAGAGAAATTTAAAAATATTTTTCCAACATAAATTATAAAACTTTGAGTACTCGTGTCAAGCATTTGATGATTTCTACAACAATTTACGTTCATTTCCTCTATCACAGTATCCACAATGTATGTTAAATTGAGATTTAAAAAAAAAATCATTTCCGGTTTTTATATCAGGAAAACTCGAAGATTGAATCAACGAGGGGACAAGTGGATGGAAGCAATATGCAGGAGGACATTTTAAACACAACAATGACTATAATAAAATAGTTTAACCTGTGGAAAATTAACCATATATCTTTTGTATTACATTTCCGTCCTCCATTGGATATTACACGCTCTTATTAATGTATTATATACCTGCGCTGCCAATTATGGAATCAGGGGTAAAATAATTTTAACACCAAACACAAAGACTAGATTCTTTTAATGAAGATGATGAAAAAAATATCAAAATCTCTCTCGATTTGATTGATTGAGTAATCTTGGCATTTTCATGCATTCTACCATTGAACTACCGATGAAAAAACAAAAAAAAAAAATTGAAATGAGAAACATGAACTTTAATCATCAATCAAAAAAAATTGCTATCAGGTGAATCCCTCACGGAAAATATTGCATGTTCTAATTATTTCTAATGAGAATTCATGACGGATGAGGGATCATGGACCTCAAGAAGCTCCATAACGTAATAAAGTGAAAGTATTTTTTTTATTGATAAAAGTGTTTATTCTACTCTCACTGTAGCATCAGAGAGACTCTGCCGTTCTTTGACTGAAGGAGAAAGGACAATAGATATCAAGAAAAACTGGATTTGTCACAATTTTTCTTGAATTATGAATATAATTTTTTTTTTTTTCAATACAGGAAATTAAATAATTGCAAATTAACAATTATTTTGTTGCTCAGGAATTGAAAAAAAAAAAAAAACGAAAATCCATTATTCAAGGGGGAACACGTGCAAAGTCGGCAATTTCACCGACAGCTTTCATTACCACTATTTACGACGAATTTCAATGGGAATTTTCTCACTCCCCCATACAAGAGGTATGATTAAATGAGCTTAATCGAATGTATGTACGTTCTTGAAATTTATGATAAATTATTTATTTTTTATTTATTTATTGATCATGAATTTAATTGAGATTAGAAAAATATTAAATTTTTTATTATTTTTTTCAAGGGGATGGATGTGTGAGTTTTATACATTTGTAAAAGGTGGGGATTGAATATAAGTAACTGAAAGACGATGGCACCATTCAGTGAAGTTAAGTGAGAGTGCCCGTGTGTTTCCAACGTGTTCTATTCAATATAGCGTGAGGTCTATCATGAAGGTATATGAAAAAAATTAATTCTGTGCTTTTTCGAAGGAATAATCAATATCGATTGTATAACACTAATTATTAGTGATATGTGCTGTGTCTTATTGACTTTTTTAATTATAAAATTGACGATATTATGGTGTTATTACAGTGGTTAATTCAGTAACCAGAGGTTTATTATCAAATTAACAATTTAATGGAGTTTATTATTTTTTAAATTTCATTATTTATCATCAATAAAGATAATTGATTACTCCGGTAACTCGTGTCTCAGTGTCTCGATACTTTCTCGATACTTACCAGTATCAGTGACATTGAAAGTTGAGAATAAAAACTTTCTTCAAAATTTCTTTTTTTGGAACAGGTTGAATATTTCAAAACCGCCGTTTGAATATTTCAAAATACCGGAAATTGTCCATTCATGGATTTAACTAAAAAAATTAACAAACAAAATTGAAAAATCGGTTTTTTTTTTTTATTTAATAAAAAATTAATGAATTTTGATTAAAAAAAAAAAATTAAATTCTATCGGTGAAGGTTATCCCCACTACCGGAAATTCAGTCGTGAAAGTTGGCGTGAATTAAGCTTTATACTTTTACTTATAACCACTGAGATTTGAGAAAAATAAAAAAAATCGAGACGATTTCATGGGAGAATGAAGTCATTCAGCCCCGAAATGAAAGAATCAATGTTTCCGGAATTAATATAATTTGCATCATTGAAAATAGCTGCCAATGTGTCTGTAGAGTAAAGAGAAATGTCAGAAAAATGAGAATGAATGAGAATGGCAAATGTAGGAGGTGAAAATAATATATTTCCTCTCATTTCCACAAACTCTGTTATCTGGGTCGTGTTTATAACCCAAGATCAAGGATCGTATCACTTCCTTTTTCGAAAAACAAGTTTTATGGTTATATATATATACCTTTTGCCATTTCACGAGGAGTTAAACTTTTTTTTTATTATAAAAAAAAATTATTTATTTATTTACAAATGACAATAGTAAATTATTATCATAGGATATTTTTTAACAAAGAGGTACAATTATCCGTTGAATTGGCAAGAAAATAACGATGATAGATATTTATTGGAAAGCCAGGGAAATTTTGTTGATTAAAAACAGTAAAAAAATAATAAATGAGATTCATCTCCTCGACATTATTATCCAGAGATACAAGAATTATCTTTTTAACGATGAGAATAAGAGATTTAGTATTTAATTCAAAACATTTTGGCTGAATAATGACAAAATTTTCGTTGCGGTACATCTGCCAATGGTCTAACTCAGCCATAAAATTATCATACCCATCGTCTTTAAAAACTTGTGGGTGACTTTCACCGTCGAGTCGCATCGCTCCACTTGCCACATTCATACTGGCATTCGAGCGCTACTAAATGTTTACGGAAATCATGTATCACTGGGTTCTTATACTCATTACATGTCGACGCATCATCCCGAATAAATTATGATTTTTTTTTATTTCACCAAAACAATAAATTAATTGATTAAAAATCATAAAATAAATAACAATGAAATTTTCGTGGGAATTTTTACGCTCGAATAATTCAATATTTCGCGCTATTTTAATATATGTCACGTTACGCTTGTCTCAACGCGTTCTTTGTTAATTTGAATTTCACTCTTGACATTAAAATTATCATGGAAGCGTTACAGTTACTATTGTTGATTTTGACGAAATTATTCATTAAAATCACCAATTGTCTGGTTTTATTATGATAAATATCTGTAGGTATTCTAGTGTATGAGTATATCGACATAACATAAAAATCTTTTTGGAGAATAGAAATTCAACCCTCGTACGACTAATAACAGTGTCATTATTGCGGGAGAAATACGTGGTTGAAATTTGTAATTTATCGTTAGTGCGTGGATTTGAAAGATAGATTAATGTAATATAGATTGCTCGTTTTATTACATAATATCAATCAAAATTTAGGGTATTTAGGTATTTCAAGGGAGGAGACAATAAAAGAAAATATTCGAATACATTCAACTTTCTCCAATAACCGGATACTCCTCTCAACTGACTTTATTTTATTTTTTAACAAGAAAATTATCCTATGACTCTACACTTTGTAAATAGTCATCATCAACCCATTGACCTAAATTTTTTTTACAACTCTATATGCTCCAATTTTCATGGTAAAATGATTAGAATTTAATTTGATAAATTATCTCATTGTACAGAGGGAAATTACCGTGCGAGGGGTGATTCTAGCGAAAAGATAATAAAATATTCCCTTAATTTTTCACAAGCGTAGAAAGTGTGACAATTATTACACAAAAATTTAAATACACGCTTCGTGACTATTAATTTTATAATTTTTTTATTCTCCATTTATATCGGAAATGTGTAATTTTTGGAGAAAATGTCAAAATACTTTTTTTTGTCTTTTGACATTTTTTCCTTACATCTCTCACATTATCGAGATAAATCGATTTATTGATTAAAAAAAATTGAAATACCTTAAAATGAATTTCCAGTTGTTATTGATACTGGTGACACTCACGAGTCTCTCATCAGTCAAATCCTCAGATGATGAACTGCTGAATCGTGCGGCAGCACAATTGGACAGGCTCTCTGGATTTAAAAGAACGAAAGAACCTCTGTTATATCTCAACGATGATTCACAAGTTGAAGAAGAAGCATCGGAGAATCAACGATTTAACGATAAAAATACTCAGAATTTTCTGATAAATACTGATGCCATAAAGAGGATTGATGAGCTTGCACAAGCTGCTTACAATCTCTATAACGATCCCAATTACGACGCCATGATGCAGAGAATAAAGAGATCGGGGAGTGGAGATTTTGTATCAGGTATTGCCAATAAAGTTATTGGTGGAGTTGTTGGAACTGTTGGAGGACTGTCAAGTGGATCGTCAGGTGGATCGGGTGGTCCTCAAGCTCATGACTCTTATGGAGCACCTGTAGCTCCGGTAATTTTATTTTATTCGTTAAAAAAATTATCAAGAGCAATCGTGGTCTTTAGACACAATGAAAAAATTAAAATTAATTAAATTAAAAAAGAAAAAAAAAACTAATATATTAAATAATTTATCAACAGTATGGAGCAAAACCATTCAGCATATTCGACTTCAAGAAGGCCATACTGAATACAGTCCTTCAGGCATTGAAAGCATTGGCTGGTGGTGCATTGGCACTAAAGGGACAGCTCATTAAGGGCGGAGGTTTCATCGTACAGACCAAAGGACGTGTTATCTCATCAGCCGGTGAAGCAATATCCTCT
This sequence comes from Coelinius sp. EB29, assembly GCA_035578325.1. Classification (NCBI taxonomy): domain Eukaryota; kingdom Metazoa; phylum Arthropoda; class Insecta; order Hymenoptera; family Braconidae; genus Coelinius; species Coelinius sp. EB29. The sequence goes on from JAOZGT010000008.1 coordinate 4,914,242, forward strand.
CTTGGTTCACAAATAGCTAGCAGTGCTGTTATTAGTGCACCAAAACCCGTATACGGAGCGCCAGGATACTCTTACGATACACAACATACTCAAGGTTTTGATTAAACTTCAAGTAATAGTTTCAACATTAACTGAAAGCAAATACAATTATTATGACTTTCCAGATGTTTCGTACAATGGACCACCTCCCAGTCCGGATGCAACATACTCTGAGCACAATGTTTACCATCATGGCCCTTATGGAAGCCCCTCTTCAGGTACTATTGAGTCACTTAAAAAATTATTAAAAATTTCTTATCATTAATTCAAGATTTTTTAAAAAATTAATTATCTTGAAAAATAATTATCTGAGGAGAAAATGTCAGAAAATCTTTTTTATAGAACACAAAATTTCCTATAAAAAAGGTCTCTTGATATTTTCTTCTCAAATAATTAATTATGGAGATAATTCAATATTCTTCATTGTTAATATTAATGACTAGAATTGACGTTATTTGGAGGGGATTGGAGAAAAAAAAAATCTGGATATTCATTTCCGTTCTTGTCGACTAACTTCCGCAATAGGTTTAATTAACTCCTTGTGTTTCATGCTTACGTGAACACACGCTAGAAATAAATCGGGATAAGTCCTGAGGTAAATAACTCGATAAATTGATGCATGCTGGGCATTTTACTCCCACCAACATCTCATCCAAATTAATCAAAATAACAAAGTTGAAAAAAAACCTGAGGGATGATGGAAAAAAATTAAATTAAATTAAATAATGACTGGACTGACCGACGAACTTTACAGACAATCCAGCCGAGGAGCCTGGTCTGCTAATAGTGAAAGAGTCCAAGCCAGTAGAGTCATCTCATGACGACAACAATCCAATCAACGATAATAATCATCAGAGTCTCCAAACTCCTATCCAAGATGACCACCATCACAATCACATAAACGATGTGCACCATCCACCACCCCCAGAGCCTCCCCAGAGCCTAGATATCCAGGAGGATTGCTCTGGAGGAGCACAGAAAGGCTCAACTGTCACTAAATTCACTGGACTGGTCACTGGTACATTTCATCCAATTCAAACCCCTCAACAAACTGGAAATGACAATTATTATCCTGAGCACAAGGATCAGAGTGTCCAGGTGTCTCAGCACAATTCACCACCAGCATCAAACTACCAAGAGCATCTAGACAATGATAATCAGCAGAATGTAAATCATCAGAATAATCAATTCCAGCAAAATCCAGCATTCAATTCTCATCTAGGAATATCAAATGATCAAAATATTAATTATCATAATCAGAATTATGATGCATCACAAATGAACTATCAAGAACCACTAAAAGTATCAATTTTTGAACAGCATAATTCACTTGATACTGTCAATCTTGGAGTTTTAGGATTTCCTAATGGATATGGTGCTCTCATGCAGGGAATGGATATCAATGGTAACTATGGAGCCTGGAAGAGGATCGGTGCACACAAAGGAATTAAGAAAGGGACTTACTGGAGATATCGACGTAATCTGCCAAAGATTATATATACAATTGTGTGATTATCATTGATGTTTTCCTTGTTTTCATGTTCTATGTCGATGTGGAATATCGAGGGTGGTTTTTTTTTTTTTATTGTGTAAATACAATGTATATTTGGAGTTGTTTTTTAATTCTCTGTGTTTTTTTTTTCAATAATTGCTTCCGGATGGAAGCTTTGTTTTCACCAGATTTTCATATTCTCTAATTTTGTGTGGAAATGATCTAGAATGTTATGAAACGCGAAGATATGGTGTTTTCAGAAAATGTCCGTGTGTATGTATGTAATAGTGTGCAAATTTTTCGTTTTTTTTTCTGAAATTGTGATAATAAAACGACAAAAGTTATCGATAGAAATCTGAAATTTTGATGCATGATTGGTATTAGTTACGTCAAACTTCAGGCCAAGTTTCAGCTTGATCCGTCGATTAGTTCTTGAGATATCACTCTTTATTGAAAAATTGTTTTTCTTCAATATCTCGGGAACAATTTGACCGATCCGATTTTTTTTTTTCAAAATATTCATCATGAAAATATCTATCGATTTCAATTAAAAAATTCAGCCGGACCACGGAGAAGTCACATAGTTATTGCCCTTTTTATATTTTTTCACTCAAATCCTTGTACGCATGATAACTTGAGAAATATTGGAGATGAAAACTTTAAACTTGGTATGATTTTAGGCCCCATGATAACAATGGTTGCTATTTAATATGGGCGCAATCGGACCATTAGTTTTGGAGATATTCAACTTTTCGTGTAAAACTATTTTCTTCAATATCTCAAAAACTATTGAATCGATTTGATTTTTTTTTTTTCAGAATATTCGTCACGATAACTCTTATCTAGGGCAATCGAAATATATATACCCCCCCATTGAAAGTTTTTGAGATATTGCTGTTTTTCTATTTTCATTTTCGAAACTCGCTCATACGTACTATAATACGACTAGGATTTGGAGTGAGGATCTGAAATTTTGACTAGTACTTGATATTGTCGAATTCAACTTCTGTGTAAAATTTGAGGTCGATATGTCGATTAGTTCCTGAGATACAGACAATCAATGTATGAACAGAATGAATCGTAGATCCATCCGGAAGCTGACTACCAATAGAATTGGTAGAAAAAAAAGAGAAGCATAATATAATAATAGAATAATAATAGTAACGCATTTCTTTCAATCCTTAACACCAGCCGCATGGGAGCGATAGCCTACTTGTTTTATTGGGTTTTTTCATGGTTTAAGGGAGATTCTGTGGAGTTGAATTAATTCAACTGAATTATTTCCTCTTCTGGAAGTAATAAATTGAATGTTTGAACGGAAAACTACTGTCTCGTTGATGGGTATCAATTTCAATGAAAGTCACATCGATAATCAATTGTTTTTACGTGAAAATCAAGGAAGTATAATGACCTGCAGTGACTTTCCATTTTTTCATTCCTTTTCTCTTCGTCTTGTGTTAAATATACTTTTAATTTATTTATCATCATTTGAGACGTGGTCTTCAGGGTACCCTGCATTTGACAGTCAATTAAGTTTGTTGAGAGGTAGGAGAATAGGGAAAAAATGGCCATTTCAATGGGAACAATTGTTTTGGATTTTAATCCGACGTTTTAATGAGAAGTTTTTAGTCGGGAGATGGGAACAATAGCGATTTTTTTTATGATGGGGAATCAAATTCATAAAACAATGAAATATTGCAATTTTTATAGGAATTTTTTTTCGTCTCTATTAGTAAAAAAAAAAGTCTTGATGAATATTTTCCTCTTAATAAAAAAAAAAAAAAAGAACTTACTTGTCGATTCTTCTGGTATTTTATGTTTCAGTTATCCACACGTACTCGTATTATCCGTACAGATACAATAATAGATATCGACCCTACAAGTATTTTGGTTGAAGTATCAACACCACAGGGAAAATACCTTCATCAATGTTGGAAAAATGCCTACTTGTTGGGGTGTGGTTCAACATGCCCCGAGGAATACTAAATACAGTAACTTAGAAGACAGTGATGCAGTGTTAGATTGGATTTGAAAACTTTATGAACTTGATGTGTGAGTGTAAGTGATGATGGAGAGGGGCGTACACTAATGAACAGCTAACGCTTTGGCGAGGGAACGCTCTCAAATGACGTGAAAAATTCGTAATTAATTAACAACGCATTATTTTACATAAGTTTCTACATCAATTTGATAGTAAATTTTCCCAGCTACAAGCTGATATTTTTTTTATTGTGATTAATTGAGGGAAACTCAGCAGGTGAATGACCAAAGTCGGTCAGGCAAAATTTAGAGACTTTTTAAAATTAATTATAAATTTTACGATTCACTTGGTGCTTAAACATTTTGATATGTTATTTAGGGAATCATAAGCTATCGATTGATGTAATTTTCATTGACTGCAAGTCAACTCCCTATACACTAAGGTTTTGAGATCTAGAATGATTGCACTAGTGGCAGAAACTAGAATTGGAATCACGGAATGATATTAAAATGTGCAAATGCAAGAATGAAATATTTACCAATTTCTAAGATAAATAATTTATTTTGATGCACAGAATGATAATAATGTGTTAGAAATGAATAATTAGTCAAGTAACACAAAAATTGACTTTCTTCATAATGAGCACATGTAAAAAATTGTGATTAGCGCAAATAGCTTAAGTTATTGACGATGATTCACATTGTCCTATTCTCCCTTATGATGGATGATGCTTTTATTCATCAAATTATGGTTCCTATTGACCACATTTGAAAGTTATAAGTGAATATATATATATATATATATAATGGGTCTCAATTTTATTTTTCATGTGATAGATTTCACCCTGAATTCTGAGAGACGCATTTTTTTATTGATTATATTGATTGAATGGACAAATTGAATTACAGAACAATGAATAATTATTATAATCATTATGAACAAATTCCGACTCATTGTTTTTGTGACCACAGCCATCATCTCTACTACCAATTATGTATCACAAACACAAATCCATCGTCATTACCGCAATTCGCTGTGTTTGTTAACTTTCCTCGTCGTTACGACGGATTCATGGTGCAACAAAAACGCTATTGGAATCTTAACTTAATCATTCTTAGGGATAACTTGAAATTATAGCGAGAATATTAGAACTAGTTTGCCATTTTTATAAAAAAATTAATCATCAATGGAGTGGCCAAATGGAACGCTTTTCGAAACTTTTCAATCAATTCTTAATAAATTCCAGATGATTAAGGTCTTTAAGTGTCCATCCACTTATCCAAAATGAAGTTGCAATAACAATATCAACCCTCGACGATATATATATATATATACGCTCATCAACCATAGATGTTGCATGGTCGTTCATTTTTCCCAGAGAATGGGATGCTACAAGCTATTCATCACTTCTCAATTGGGACTTAATCTATTCCCGCTCAACATACTACTATTAAGAAACACAAGGTAAGGAATCAACCCAACTTAAATCTGATAGGTATGTTATACGTATGTTAAATGAATTCTTTTCATCTCCAAATTTCAAGAATTACTCGAACTCCGCACGGAGAGAATAAAACAGTAAAGGCTCCTATATCGAAAATTGCGCATAGTACATATATCCCTATAATTTAGGAAGTAGTCCCATATGCACATGGGAATGCCTGCTATGGGACATAGCACTATATACTATAGGACATAGTAAACTCCTCAATGGAAATATGTCCTATGACCATGGGAGAACTTTCTATAGTACATAGGAGGGCTTCCTATGTTACATGGGTATGCTTCCATGGGTAAGCAATTTTCTAGCGGACACACTATAATGTTTATGATTTCACATTGAAGTTTGCAAACAGGATATCGGTGGATATGGTGTGGAAGTTCTATTTATTTCCAGAATTCCTACGATTTTACTTACCTTGACGGTAATTTTTTTGACGACTAGCAATCTCGTCAAGCTTATAGAATTTTAATTGAAGTTAATTGCTCTGCATCGAACGCGTTATCAGCATTACTTCAGGCAGAAAATGCCGATGCTCGGAAAACGGGCTGAGTCTGGCACAGGCGTGTCTATGTCTATGACAAGAAAAACAGGATCTGATGGTCAAAAAAAAACGCGACAAATACGTACCTTCCAGGTTGATTTGACATTTAAATATTTTGAAGAAAGATGAAAAATAATCGAAATAAAAGAGATGCTATAAGTACCCCTATCTGCACGGGAAGGAAGGAAGACTTAGAGAGGAAAATCAGCAACATGTTCAGTGAAAAAAAAAAGAAAATAAGAAAAATAATTAAATCAAAATTTTAAGAAAAAAAAAACATGTAGGTACTTGGTTGAGAGCTGCTGATACTTGAAGGCCGATCTTCTTTTGCTCCTTCCTCTTTTCAACTTTGTCATACCAAATAGTCAGTGAATGTCACAGAAAAAATTCGTATTCCATATTTGAAATTTTAGTGATTAATATATTTTTGATATTTCTCCTACGTTGAATGACTGATTTGTAGAATATTTTATAAAACAAGCTACAAATCACACATATTCTCTTCTCTCAATATATGAAACACAATATAACTTCTGCCCATTCTTCAATCAATTTTGTGCGATAGAAATTGTTGTGATTATCTCAATGATGTATCATTCATGGCTTTCTCAGTAAAATTTCGATGTGAATAATTTGCTGTCCTGCTCTAGGGCCTGGTCAATGAAGTGTAGATAATAATGGACCTTCAGAGCTATGATTATATTTTGATTGTTATAGCCACTTGCGTAAACTATACCATATACGACGTCGTCAATTACTAATGGACTGCCAATGTCTGCCTGAAATCATATAGAGAACAATGCCATATATATCGAACCTTCCAGAAATTACTCAACCATTCTCATAGTCTTAAGTCATCACTACAAAGAACGTCTACAAAAAAATGTCAGTACAAAAAAGTGGTAGAACGAGAAGAGTCAATCTTCAAGGGAAGATATAGATTTTGAAAAAATCAGCAAATTTTCATCAATTATGTTTGCTTCAGAGCGAAGTGAATATTGCAAGAAGATTCTTATAAAATTTCCTCCATTTTTTTCCAATTTCTAATGATTATCAAGTGCAATTGAGTTTCATGCTACTACTTCACTACTTATTTTGGTTCATACACAGCTTATCGAAGATCGTTCATTCCTGGCGTCAACAACATAGAATACATTCTGGTAATTAGGCGTCAGTGTGGGGTTGGAGCAAGAAGAAATGGCCATTTTCGTGTATCTTAAACGAACCCCATCAAGATGATGTGTTGATACACCCCATCCGGAAAAATCGAATGCCCTGTGACGCGGGAACGGCAAGCCGAATGGCAATTTGAGACTGGTGATATTATCTTCAAAAGATAAAGGTCTCTCCAGCTATAATGACATTTTTTCTTACTCAATCATGTTAATGGATTTGCGGATTACTTTGCAAATATTTTTAGAAGAAAGAGCAAGAAAAATTCTGAAACTAAGTTCTTGAGACGTTCTTTTCTGTACGGAGAAAAAAATACTGTGAAAATTCTGGTGCCTGCACGGTAAAATGAGTGCTTTTACTTTTTTTCCGGTGCTGTATAGAAAAATTTTGAATGCTTGGCAAATGCACCCATTTTATCGTGCTAGCACTGAAATTTCTACTGTATTTTCTTCTCCGTGTGAAAAAGCTTATTTCACAGATATTTGCAAACCAATTAAAATTACATTTTTAGCACAACGATTTTCATAATTCCGCTCCAGAATAGAATGATTTAAATGTAGTTTTGATGAAAAAGTTACCGTAACAACTGCGATGTGCACCATAAAAATTTTTTCTCCGCATGTCTGATACCTATGGATTTTTCGCACAACATAATAAGTGCCTGGCTCGCGATTCCGATCAACTGTGCCAACTATTACAAAGAGCCGTTCCGGTTCGACATTTTCTAAACAGGTATCGGCAGTGAGGATATGATAGCGATCGATTATAGCCCCTGAACACTGTCTGCCATTCACCTCCTTCACAAGTGCCATGTATTTGAACTGACCTCTTTCAGCTAACTGCTCGTTATCCATCGCAGATGCATCTATAGAAATGTTCAATGTTTTTTCTGGCAGTTGAGGACTTTATTCTAACTTATCTTGTGTTATCTACTCACCGTGAAAGATCCCGATGAATATCAGATAGGTATAAATCCACATCCGCGCAAGATACATTGTAATGATAGGCTATGAGCGTTGGATTCACGGTTTAGATGTGAAAAAATATATTATATCTTCTGCTTTTCTTACGATAATTTTCTCCACGTTTTTTTCTCCAAGTAATATTGGTTGAGGATGAAACTTTATATACTTTGACACATACCGAATGAGCAAAGGAAGTGGTAGAGGAAGTATTGATAATTTGAATACCTGGATAAGCTTTCCGTAGATAATTCGGGATCATTTTTTTCCGTCAGATAATGGATTTTATCCATTCTTTGTGAGACACGTGGTAATCAAAGAAAAAATAAAAATCTCAGTTTTTAGGCTATCCACGGAGAGAATAAAACAGTAAAGGCTCCTATAGCGAAAATCGCGCATAGTACATATCCCTATAATTTAGGGAGTAGTCCCATGCACATGGGAATGCCTCCTATGGGACATAGCACTATATATATACTATAGGACATAGTAAACTCCTCTATGGAAATATGTCCTATGACCATGGGAGAATTCCCTATGGTATATAGGAGGGCTTACTATGTCACATCACACAAAAAAACTTAGAGCTGTTTAACCTTTTGTTGGGTTTGATTTACCCTCATCTTTTAAAAGGTAAATTACCCCTATCTAAGGAGCGATTCACCGTTGCTAAAGTATATTTTACCTCCGCCATGTAGTATTTCACCTCAGCTCAAGGTTTGAATTGACACCTTAAAGGGTTGAATTACTCTCTAGGTGGGTTAATTTACCACATATTTAGTGTCAAAATAGGTCGAATTCGGAGGCACCCAAGTCAAAATGTGGGACCTTTCTGAGGACTATAGGGTGGATTCCGGTGCTCTCTTAAAATACTCTGATATATTGTCATCAGGTTACACTCCTGGGGAAAATTTAAGATCGATGTGTCCATTATTTACCGAGATAGAGACAATCAATTTTTTTCTGTTTCAAATAGACTAAAAGTTGCTGTTGAGTACAAAATTTTAGAACGATAAATTACAGATCCATCTGGAAGCTCACTACTGATAGAATTGGTAGAAAGAAAAAGAGAAATAGAATATAATCTTTGCATAATAATAATCCCGTAAAATTTTCCATCCCTGATTTGCATAGTTTGTCATTTTTTCATTTAATTAATTGAGAAACAAAGATAAAAACCGAATTAGCAGGACTCCCTTCATTATTCAGGAAGAAACATAGATTTTTCAATTTTTCGGTGCCATGAAAAAAAAATCAATTTTTTTTGGCTCTGTCAACTTTCTCTGCAATTTTCCAATTTCTTGTTATCAAAATGCGGCAATGGCAATGAAAAATATAAGCATTTCTCATAATTTAGAAAAAATGAATTAATTTGAAATTCAATTTCAGCGACATGGAAAATCGTTATTTATTGTGAAACTGAATTGTTAAAACCGTCCAGGTTTCCGTATATTTTCAATACAATATTTGCCACGTGTCTCACGGATTGCAAGCAATATTTAAGATTCTACAGGAAACGATTACAATTCTTTATCAATAGAATTTTTCAAAACTTCTAAAAACCCTGACACCTTTGTTTCCTGAAATGATGAGTCCTAACTCAAATATTTAAGCAGTGTAGTTTATTGATTCAATGTCTTCGACTGAAATTCCGGAATAAAGTTGCACATTTTTGTATTACATATAATTTTTCATAAAAATTAACGAAATGATGAAACAACTGAAAAAGGAGAAAATGATTATTCAAAAGAGAGAGAGAAACGAGAAGAGTAGGTGATCAATTCCATGTGACGGTTACTACATGGAGAGAAAAGTTAAGTCTGTTTCGTAATCGTGGGGCGACCGTCAGGTTTGGGGAAAAATTGCTTGTGTTTCCGTAATTGTTACTTGAAATCACGGGAAAATTACGTTAATTTCAAGTAAAAAATTACGGAACGTCACGTAATTTTTCCCTACACCTCAAGGTCGCCTCACGATTACGGAACATCAGACTCGTAATTTCAACTCAACTTTTCTCTCCGTGTAAGCATTCGTCAAATGCGTTATCATTTTTTGAGACTTGTGACAAAAAATTTTGGTTTCCCAACTTTGGGAAAAATTGCATCAGAAAATACAGGATATCATGTTTTACTGCTTTAAAATTCAAAAGAAAAACTGCACTCCAACTGCTTTGATAAGCAATTTTAAAGTGGTCTCATACGATAAATTTTACGATTTTACATTAAATTTTGCATGAAGGATATCGATGGTGTGAAATTTTTGAGTTACTTAAAGATCGCAGATAGAGAACTTCTACGGATTATTATTTATATACATATGTATATATACATACATAATAATGATCACATGAAATTTCACTTCGTTGTCCGAGTTCTGTTGATTTCCAAGATTGTAATAAAGAATATTCATCGGAGAATTCTGTCTCAGGAAAAAATCGTAATTTCTCACCTTCCCATATACAAATATCAATTGTCTTGAGAATCGTCTGCAGATAATAGTTTTCTGGTCCCTTTGATCTCTAATTTGGGCATGCATTAGCACCATGATTGAGGTAATTCATGCCCATGACAGAATGATGTTATCACCCCAAGTTAGGGGTAAATCACACCCAAATAAGAGATATTTCACAACTTGATAAGAAATCCCCAAGTTAGGGGTAGAACACCCCCAAGAAGAACTGAAAGGTTTTTTGTGTGATGGGAGAACGTCCTATGTTACATAAGAAAGGCTAGAAAAAGAATCCCACGGCTGAAAATTCCAAGGGCGCACTCGTTTCTTTGCGGGGAAGCTTGCGGGGAAAATTCCGATTGATTTTGAAGGTCGAGGGGTAGGGTAATTCGAGGTGAGGTGGGCACCCGGGTCTGGCATTTGGAGATTGGCATTCACAATCATTCAATAATGATTAGGTGCGAAAAAACCGAGTGCACCTTATTTTAACTCGTTATAGCTGTCACCCCTACTTAACCCTCGTAATCACTCCACTCACTTCCTTGTTTAATCCTTGTGATCATTCCACTCATTGTTTCAATTCAAAATGTTGGAAATTCAATAACCCATGTTCATGAATTTAGAACATTGAACATTGAAATTCTGTGACGTTCCGATTCTGGATTTTAGGAATTTTATTCGTTAATTTTAATGACAGAATCCCTAGTTTTATGGGTGTTGTACTGATGACATGTTCATAAAACAATATTCTACGAACATGGTAAGGATTTCTATGTACATGGTAGGCATCATTTTTCACCGGAATGATCAAACCGTCAGAATCCGAAAACTTATTCCCTTACGAAACTCAAAAATATGTATAATTCGGAAAAACTAGGTTGCTCGACCAGAGAGGAAAGGTTACGGTTGCCGGTTTCGCCGACGTTCAAGTATTACCGTCAATCCAATCATTCAGCTTTAGGACCACTGGACCACTGACCTCAAGCCGAATTATCGTGTATGCCCTCTGTGAATTTGAATGGACCAAGTGCTTTTTCATGAGTTATGTAATGAATAATAATTATATTTATTAAAAAATACTGTGTATTTACACATTCATTTATTTAAATAATTCAATCAGATATAAATGCTAATAATTTACAGCATCGCATTATTCATTTTAAAAATTTGTAAAGATCATTTGTGGGTGAGGTTTCAGTGTGATTTTAATATATATATATTTTTTTTTAATTAAACAGTCGTATTTTCAGTTTTCCACAATATAACGAATTGTTCAATAAAAAATAACTAGTCCCATAAAATTTTCGATGATTAGTAAATGATTTATCACATTTTTACACTTGTATTCTCATTTTCATTATCTCCGCACAAATGATAATCAAAATTTGTGGAAAAAAAAAAATTATTGAATTTTTGAATTAATTATCAATTAATCGAAAGATTTCAGAAGTTGATTAAGCCCAAGAAAATTAATAAAAAATGAATCGAAAGAATGAATTACCCATAATTAATCATAAATAATTGAAGAATAATTTCCCATTAAAAATTACCAAAAACTCTTTAGAAATAATTGCATTGTATTTTTCTTCAATTTCAAAACTTTTTCATTCCCATTCCCATTTTTTTTTTTTTTCAATTTTCTACTTGTACTAAATAATAACACCCAATTTTTCATGATCAATTACCTAAATTCATCTCAAGCAATGGATGACAGAAATAAATGGATCAATTCGCCTGTTGAAACAAATCGTTTGACCATTTGTTCTCCTATAATTGAATTTACTTGACCCTGATATTCTATGGTTTCTATCGAGAATAAATGTTTGTATCAAGAGTCTTTATCCTCCACCAATAATTGTCACAATTCGAATGACCCCTTTTGATCAATTCTCTCGAAAAATTGAAGAAATAATGATACATGAAACCATGAATTAATCACGAGAGAGAGATCATCTTGATACAAGATTTCAAAAAACTCGTGTAGAAAAAACAAAATAATATAACAATTAAAAAGCTAAAACCTGGGCTGGATTTGCACAATCACCAATTGTCATTCTGTACATTGCCATTTCAGTTATTCCATGATAATGAACAAAGGCAGCTGCTATTACTAGGACATGAAATATTTGATGGCTCTGGAACCAAATATCAAATTTGCCTGGAAAAAATCGTTCTGGAACTCTGAGAGCATAAAATAAGGCTCCTAAAACGTAGAGACAGCCCATGAGGATGAGCCAACCGAGCGAGGCTTGACTTATTGCCTTGAACCAACCCTCAGCTATTGCATAATGTACAGCTGGTATCACTCCACTGAGGCCAAAACCCATGAAAACACCAGCTCGAAGTGGTCGATAACTTGGCTCACCAAATCTCTCCCACAGTGATACAACAATACTCGTAATACCCAATACAACAACGACAGATAGATAAATGAGTTTTGGTTGATAATCACAGTAAAAACCGTAGTACAACCAGGGTACAAAACTACCCATTATGAGCATTGCAATACCACAGTAATCGAGTTTTGAAAATAATTTACCAACACACTCACTGTGACAATGGACAGTGTGAAAGGCAAAAGACATGCCAAGGCATATTATTGCACCAGCAAAAAATGTTGCAAATACAAGTTTTTCTTCAAATTGTATCGCCATAGGTGGTCGTGTCAAGAAGAATATAGCTATTCCTATAAAAGCTACACAACCTGAAAATTAATTGATTCACTGTTTTATACATTTGTACAAAAATTCAATTTTCGAGGAAAAATTGTATTATATTACCTAATAGATGAGTCCAGATATTTCCAGTCTCTGTGTGAATACGGAAGATACTTTTGAAACAAGCGTAGAAGGACGGCAGAGGTGGACGATGTCCAGCATGTAGAAAATCATTGTCCTGTAGCCATCTTGGTAAATTACGAAAATGACACTGCTTCCAAGAGGCCTCCCACACCTGTAACCAGTACTTTCAGTACATTAGATAAATCAAGATAATATTTAATTGATAAATATTATTCTCTAATGAATTACGAAAAATATAATTAGATTCAAATTTATCACGTGAATATTCATTTTCTGGTAATTTTTAACGTACCTTGCGAACAAATTCTTCAGCCTGCTCTGCTGCATTATGAGCCAAAGCTCCTAGATCAATTTCATCACTGAGAACTCCAGCTTTTAATACTTCTGTCATCTAAAAGTCAAATGAGTTGAATTTTTGATATCTCCCATCAATTTTTGAGAGAATTAATTAAAATCATTGAAGACGACAAATACCTCGCAATCGAGGAGATGATCATCCTCAGGAGTGGAAGGAAGTGGACAACCAACACCGTCTTCCTCTTCAGCCAAGGAACTCGTATCATCATCATCCAGAAGTTCTTTAACTTCGTGAAAACCAGGAATATCACTATTCAATGAAACACGATCGCTCCATGGGATACGATGGCGTAGACCCATGTCTTTAACTCCTGGGCCCAGCGTCTCATTTTTCTCTTCCATTATTACCTCATCAACGTTCAACATTGTGAATTTATAAATTTATTCTCCAATTTCTAAAAAAATTTCGAATTCATTGAAAAAATATGAAAGAAAATTCATTGGAGGTACCCTAACACTGAATTATCTCGAGAACGAGTGATTTTAGGAGAAAATAACAAGAGACCTTTTTTGTTATTGAAAAAATTTGCAACAAAAAGTGTCTCCTGATATTTTCCTCTAAAACGACTCATTACCGAGATAAATGCTCACGTACACGATAGAAAAACTTTTTTAACGAATTAATGAACTGATATAAGCCTGGCAACACTTGGTACAGAGTCCAACAATATTTCTAACGGGACAGCTCACTGAATGCTTCAACTATAACTCTACATAATTTATCAATTCTTCTCCCCCCCCCCCCCCCTCCCTTCGATTCACCTTATCACAAATTCTGGCTCAAAAAAATTTTGTGATTATGAACAATTATCACCAGCTTTATTCGCATGAAATACTTGTAGAGAATTGTGTAACCAACTGACCTCAAAGGTCACTAATTTAATTATTTTATCAATTCATTTCCGATGAATTTAATTAATTATTTTTTTTTCTATCTTCTCTAATTATGGACTTGAATTTGATGAAAAAACCATAAAAACATATCGTAGCCTCTCAAGATGATTTTAATGATTGATTTAATAGAAAGTTTTAATGAATCGAACAATGAGGTGTCATCTTGCCTTCAGACAACTTCAATAACAATATTGAACAATTTTTTATAAATAACAAAGGCATTATCTCTTACCTGATCAGAGACGAATAAACTTTCAATATTGTCACATTAAACTATTACGTGATATTATCAAGTCGATGAAATGATTTTCAACTGAACGATAAATCGCGAATAATAATTACTCTCAATTTTCTCTATATTTTCATAAAGATTTGAGATTATTTTTTAGGAAATATAGTCACAATTAATTTAATCAATCAGCTGTTCAGAATCCACTTTCAACTCCAACAGTCCAACTGGTGCACATGATCGCCATATTGAATTTGAAAGACAGTATCAAAAACATTGACTTCATCCGGAAATCAAAAATTTTTTTATTGAATTCTTAAAATAATCATTGATAGCTCAATTTAAAAAATAAAAATTAAGTTGTTTTTGAGGAGAAAGGATTTAGCCACTCAATTTTTAGTTGAAAAAATATATTTTTCTTTCATATTCAAAAAAAATATATAATTACATAAGTACATATAATTATTAGGTACTCTCTATTTCACCTCTCTTAATTCAGTAGGTAACACGTGGAAATTGAAGACTTATTTTCTTTGGAAAGTGTACACGTCTTCAGTGTATAAAATCGTAAAACATATACTCGATATCACAGGGCAATTTAAACGAGTCAGAAAAGTATAATTTAATCATTTTTTGTTTTCTCACTAAGAATTGCCTTGACCCCCCTGGACCCGCTGGATAAGCCCGACGATTTTTTTTTTAATTTCTGTCTTGAATTTTTTATTATTCATTATTGTCATTCAAAAAATTTTCTAGTACGTACCCTTTCATTACTGATTTGTTGTTCATTATATGAGAAAAAATGTATCTATTATTTTATAATTTCTACTATATCATCTAGTCACAAACTTATCACAAGCGTAAGTGACAGCGTCATGAATAGTTGCGAATATTTTAAAGCTGTGATCACCTTTAACGAATTTTTCACATTTAACAATGCTATCAAAAACTGGAGCTGGACATCCAGCAATAAACACTTCCACATCTATCATTGAAAATTCATCAGCAATGATATGCAGCATCTTAATTCCACTAGGATCTACATAGCTCAATGCACTCATATCCATAATAACGCAGTTCAATTCCTCATCATTATTGTCCTCATTATTCACTCGATACATTGTGTTTTTAGCTCTTTTTGCACGAATTTTTAATACCTTGCGAGGTAGTACTCCAATTAAAGTGAATACCTGAGTCTTGAAATGATTTGCATTTGCAAAATTTAATCCTCCACAGTAGTGGAATATTTTTATCCCCTGCAGTTCAATAATCTAGAATTTTAATTATAAGTTGTGATTTTTCTTTTTTTTTATTTTTTTTTTCTTTTCTTTATGATTGACGATATCTCTTGATCTAAGGGAGATGGAAGAATTTTCGTGAGGAACTTTTTTGTAGAGGAAAATGAGAGCTACAAAAAAGGTATTTTCAAAAATTTTGATATCTCTCTTAGATTTCAAAATATTCAAAATGTAATTGTGAATAAATGTTACTTACATTCTTGTAACGAGTCAAATCTAGATATAAATCAGTATTTGGCACATGTCCGAGTAAACAGGCATACGGTTTTATGCTGAGTAGAAGGATGCTTGCAACAGAGGTGAGTAAACCAGCCAATAAACCAATATCGATTCCAATTAACACAACAGTGAGTACAGTTACAATCCACACCATTCCATCAAGTTTGCTGAGTTTCCAAAAACGAGGTAATTGTTTTGCCTGCAGCAACATACCTTCCAAAGCCACCTGGCATCGACAATGACCATGATTTTTTTTTTTTTTTATCACGAAATGAGTAAAACAGTAAATTTAATTTAATGATTCAAATCATATTGATGATTATCTCCAATTTCGAGATATTCAAGAAAAACTAAAGTCTGGCTTGAAAATTTGATGATTTTAAAATCTCCAAACCTTGACTAATAAAATTATTATTGATAATTTGTTAAATAAACATACCACAATTATCGAAGCTAGGACACACCTTGGTAAAGCTTCAAAAAGTGGTCCAATCCACAGTAAAATAATTAATAGGATTGCACAGGAAACAATACTGGCTATTTGAGTTTTTCCACCAACAGTTTGTTGTATCAGTGATCGACTCAGTGATGCAGATACTGGCATGCAGGGGAAAAATGATCCTACTACATTGCTAATTCCCTAAACACCAGTAATAATTAATACTCATTGAGAAAATTATTTTTAAAAAAATTATTACCATTGCAAAAAGCTCTTGATTCGAGTCAATATCGTACTGCAATTTTTGGGCAAATATAAGAGCCATGGAGAGAGTTATTGTGTAGGAGACCATGGTAATGGCAATACAATCAATTGCAACAATAGGCAGCAACTGGAAATTTGGTATTTCGGGCTTTGGCAGTCTGTCGAATTAATCTCATAATTTTTCAATATTCGATTTAATAAAAAAAAAAAAAAAAAATTATCAACTCACCCCGTTGGAATATGCCCAACTGTTTTAATATTGTAAATCCCTGGTAAATTACAGTAATTCGATATTAATGAACCTGCTACAACAGCTATTAACTCGATTGGTAATGGCATACTACATTTCTTTTTTAACCAAGGCTGTAATAATTATCACAAAATTATGAATTTAATTGAATAAATTGAAATATTTTAACAATTTTTACCTTTAAATAAACATTATTCAACCACATTATTACGATTGCAACTGATGATACAACAATAGCTGCATAATTTGGTTCATTAATTACACTAATAGTGTCTATAGCCAACTGAAAACAGAATGTGAAATTTTTTTTCTTGCATTTCTGTTAAATTCTGAATTATCTCGATAACGAGTGATTTTAAAGAAAAATATCAATAGACAGTTTTTATTGCCATTTGATATTTTATAATAAAACCAATTGTACTCGAGATAAATGAAAAATTGCAAAATATGTGAAAAAAAAATTTATTACGTAAATCGTTTCAAAATGATCAACTTTACGTTTCCGTAATTTCAATCCCAATAAATCCTTCATTTGTGACATAAGTACGTGTATAGCAGCTCCAGTTGTAAACCCATTAACAAGTGTTTCATTGAGCAGAGTGCTGATAATTCCAAGTCGTAAAAAAAACATTAAAATCTGAGGATAAAAATTTTATTATTCCAATTCAATCATATTGTTATAATAAAGGAATGAGACATTCACCTGCATTATTCCAACAGTGAATGTCACAGCAGTTGCCACTTGCATTGGTGTATAAATGATCATAGTATCATTGCCATTGATTTCATCATTAAGTATATCATCGGGTGTTGAGTAAGCACTTACTGCTTTACCAGTCATGAGACAAACGATGGCAAACGTGCCTGGAATATAATTTCATTGAAAATACAAAATTTTTATAAAAATTATAGTTTCACAATTTAATTTATCCTCAAAACATAACTAACCCATAGAGACATGCCTAGAAGTGCCAAAAAAAAAGTAAACAAGTACTGGAAAAAATGCCATATAAATTCCAACAACTGGTGGAAGATTTCCTAATCGTGCATATGCCATTCCCTGTGGTATATGCATTATAGCAACTGTTATACCAGAAATAATATCTGATACTATAAACTCCCTCCATTTATATTTTTTCAACCAATCTATAACTGGCAGCACAGATGTTGCACAAGAGTAACAAGACTTTTGCTTCAGTGACGTAGAAATATTGTCAATAACTGAAAGAATAAATGTGTCAATTAATAATTATAAAAAATAATTTGAAAAATTGAAAGAGATAATAAAAAAATTCTTCTCACATGTTATTTTTGGTTTTTCGTATGAGAATTCTTGATTGAGAGTGGTTTGATCATACAATCGTCTATTTATCCGCAAATTAACAACAGATTCTGGTTGTTTTTCGACATCCTCTGTTTTTATAAATTAATATGAGATAAATAATGTCGACTCATATTTAAACTTTTAATTTGTCGAATACTCACCGAGTAAACTCATAATGACGGCTCAGCTCTCAATAATTTGTCAGTTATTCTCTCTTTACTCAGCATGAGTTTAAAGCCCACTGACATCTATTCACAAACTCTTGATAATTAACTCTCAATAGTTTTAAGCGGGAAAAAAAAGAACATATTAAACCACGAGACTATCAGCTGATCACTACGAGGAGAGAGAGTTATCCATTAACTACTCTAGTCAATTGACACAAATGTCACATTAGAATAATTATCTATTTATCTTCTCAACGAGTGATTTTACAATAAAATGTCAAAAGATATTTTTTGTAGAAAATTTTATAATCAAAAAGAAAAAAGATGAATTAACATTTTCTCTTAAAATCACTCGTTCTCGAGATATATTTTTTACCCAAAGTTCTCCCTTAATCTCTCTTAAAAATCTGACATTTCCCATGACTATTATTCCAATTCTTGTAGACCCAAGAGCCACTTTGAGCCCTCCTCATCATTAAATCATCATCTCTGAGAAAATCAAAATTACTCGCGCGCCCCAGACACCCTCAGGCGTGTTCCCCCACCCCTCTACAGCAACACTAAATTATCATAGACTCTTCCAATAAACTAGATAGCACAGTAAACCAAGTAGAAAGACAGTCAACAGCGCCACAGCCTCCAAACAATTCAAACCACCTCGGGGAGAGAAGAGAGAAAAAGGCAAACACGGACATAAACACCCATAGACACCCACACATATACATCGAACGAGACAACAGGGACAAAACAGAGAATAGTAGAACCTTGGATGCCCCAAGTTATACTGGTTAGGTAGGTATAACTGTTGGGTATGTATTGGAGGGGTGGCTAGAGGCCTCAGAGAGAAGAGTAACAGAGTGTTGGATATTTAACCAGTGAGTTGAAGAAAAGATTGTATAAAAAAGAAAGGAAACAAGTGTAGTGTGATGGCTGTGTGAGAGTTGACGAGCGGAAATGCGATCAAACATGGAGATGGCAAATTCGCACAGTCTCTGAGGCAGTTTTCTTTGATAAATCATAATTTTTTTTTTTTCTTTCTTTTCCCTTTTTTATACCCATACCCTTATACATCTGTGATTATACAATTCTCTGTTGAGTTAAACGTGAGTGAAGTACAATATATCAAGATTCAACGGTGATAAGTTGAAGAAACATAAAGGGCTAGCAAATACGCCTGCTAACTGTTTCTTTTTCTCCTGTATTACAACAAAAAAAAGTGATATACCAAGATACACACACGTTGTCAGGCCAGCACGCGGCCAACGGCTGCAACAGAATGGAACTCCGCGTCGGCAGTAGATACCGACTCGGACGGAAAATTGGGAGTGGTTCATTTGGAGATATTTATTTAGGTATTATTTGTTATATTATCATTTTACATGTGCACCCTGATGTCCTACGTTTGCACTACGTTTTTTTTTTTTTTTTTTCATCCATCATGTACCATCCCCACTCTTTAATGGTTTCCACTCGTCTCTCTTTGTTTATTATTTATTCATAAATAATTATTTGGTCTTGACCCTCCAGCTCATCTCTTTATTAGCCCATTGTTTTGTATTTATTTGGTACTAGCCTCCCTGTGGTCATCCATTGCTCCGTTGTTGCCATCTCCTTCTCCCTCTCGCTCTCTCCATCTCTCCCCTATAACTCACTCTTTCCCTCTTTAGCCCAACCTCATGTACTATATAGGATAAACCACGAGTCATGAATCTTTTTCTTTGTTATTATATCAGGCACCAACATCTCTACGGGCGAAGAAGTCGCCATCAAATTGGAATGCATAAAAACACGTCATCCACAGTTACACATAGAGTCGAGGTTCTACAAAATGATGCAGGGTGGTGGTATGTAGATATAGGGGTCCCCACTGTGGGGTTGATTGTTGAGGGGGTAAATTGTATGGAAATTTCCAAGGGGTTTGGCAGTAAAAAATTCTCTTTGATTCCAGTTTTTTTTTTTTTTCTTCATTAATCTAATGTTTCAGAATATTTTCCCCCATTCTCAGTATTTCAACAAATCGAATGGGATGGTGCACACTTTCTATCATATTTTTTTTTTTTTTTTTTAATGATTATTTGCAGTTGGCATACCAACAATAAAATGGTGCGGATCAGAAGGTGATTACAATGTGATGGTTATGGAACTTCTTGGTCCCTCACTCGAAGACTTATTCAATTTTTGTTCACGTAGATTTACGTTAAAGACAGTTCTTCTACTTGCTGATCAAATGGTACGTCAGTTGTAGAATTAATAATATTGGCTATCATGTCAGTTGATCTATCATATTTAATTACAGATCAGTAGAACAGATTTCATTCACAGTCGTCATTTTATTCATCGTGACATAAAGCCTGATAATTTTTTGATGGGACTAGGTAAAAAGGGTAATCTCGTGTATATTATTGACTTTGGATTGGCGAAAAAGTATCGAGATGGTCGTACACACAGACATATTCCCTATCGAGAGAATAAAAATCTTACAGGAACTGCCAGGTAATAAATTGAAGTACATTTTTAATTATTTTGAAAAAAAAAAAAAAAAAAAAAAAAAAAATTACATACTCTAAAGGTAAATTTTAATTACAGATATGCTAGTATAAACACACACATGGGAATTGAACAATCCAGGAGAGACGATCTCGAGTCATTAGGTTACGTCTTTATGTACTTCAACATTGGTAGTTTACCATGGCAAGGGCTTAAAGCTGCAACTAAAAGGCAAAAGTACGAGCGGATATCGGAAAAGAAAATGTCAACGCCTATTGATGATCTTTGCAAAGGATATCCTGGTAAGGTTATTATTTTCATTGTTGACAAGAGAGAAAATTTTCTGTTTTGAAAAATAAAATAAAGAAAATAACGTCAATATATATTTTTATTTTTTGTTTAAAAGCTGAATTTGCCAAGTACCTAAGATATTGTCGACAAATACGTTTTGAGGAGAGGCCAGATTACTCATATTTGCGACAATTATTCCGTACTCTGTTTCACCACGAGACCTTCACTTATGACTATGTATTTGATTGGAATCTCCTTAAATTTGGTAATGCAAGACAACAGGCATTGCCAGCAGCCCAACAAGTACCAACTCACTCACAGCCAGCTAATATTCCTCTGTCATCTGGTACGAATAATGAACAGGAGCATCCATCAAGGTCAGTGGTCCTGATGAATCTTCATTGATAAATTCAATGATTTATCATCGTTTGAAAATATACATAAAATTTATTTCCAAATAGAATGTACACACGCCAGTGTCTCGCAAATGCCTCAGGCACAGCTGGTGGAGCAACAGTAAGCACATCAGGACGTCGACAGAAGCATGAGACTGATCAGGAGGAGCAGCAAGATAAGAATGATCTCCAAGGTAAAATACAATTCTACCAAAAGTTGTCCTCTAGCCGTCACCAGCTGACACCTGTATCACCTAAGACCGCGTCATCTAAACATCCAGCAAGTGGTCCTAGTGGTATCCATGATGTTTGTTCACCATCACATGGACAATCATCAAATACACTAACACCAGGAAGACATTGTAAATTCAATACATTCAAGTTATCACATACTGTTGGTGAAAAAGACCAATCAATAACTGATAATTTAGATATATCTGGTATTTGTATTGGACACATTGACAAACACAGGGATAATTTTAATTTTAATTCCCAAAAATCACACAATTGCTATCAATCAATAATCAAACGTACCCCTGATTTTAAAACAAATGATTTAAATAATCCGGAAACACGTTGTCTTGATAAACAGAGTTATTTTTTTCATGGGCATAAAACTGAGAAAAATTTAGATGGTAAGGAGAGAGTAATGGTGGCTGATGATGATTTTACATGTCAAAATTATACTGATAACACTAAATCTCTTGAGAAAGATGAGAACGTGGAATTTACAGAGTTGGAGGGTGAAATATTTAAGAAAAATTCACTCTCTGGTGCCCAAAGGAGAGGCTCAACTCGTAGCCAAAATCCCTCGATTATAAACAAAACTAAAACTTGTAAAAGCCTTGAATCCCTAGACATGAGCGCAACAGATTGGCCCACTAAAGACGCTAAGAGTCTTGATCATCTTCCAAATTGTGAATCACCAAAATTCTTATTCTCACGCAATAAATCATACAAAACTGTTGATCCTTCAACAAAACGCAAGAGATGCAATATTTTCCATCGCATTGGACGTACATTACATTTTTTACCTCGAGAGCGGAGGGAGAATGAGGAAAATCCTCCAGAGTCACGAAAAGATAAACAACAGTTGCAGTCGAGTGAATATTTTTTGAGAAAGAATCATCATCAGGGGCAGTATTTTTTTGATACAACTAAGGGTGATTTTTTTGATAAAATTAAAAATCAGAAAAAACAAGGAAATAAACTGACAGCCTCCAGTGATCATGATAGAGAGAGAGAGAATAGAGGAGAGGAGGAGGAGGAGCTGTTGAAAAAAGGTTTTGGTATGGCTTATACTACTGAAAAATTTGATTCAATCAATATTGATGGTTGTTCATTGGGAACGAGTGCTAATAAAGACAGCTTGGAGATTGGATACTCGATAAGTCAATTAGGGAGACTGTATATTCAGAATGTACATCAGAATGATGGAATTTCTGGATTGGACTTGAAGAATGGAGAGAAAATAAGAGCAGAGTGGATTAATCGAGGGGATTTGGAGGGTTTCACTCGTGGAGAGTGTTATCAGCGTAATTTTAAAGCTCAGGGAAATTTTGATATTATCAAGGGAATTCTCTTGGATCTTTTTGTTTGCATTTGCATTTGATTAATGATAATCATCTCTTTAAATGGATTATTGTTTAATAGTCCGATTGTCATACCAATTTACTTATTACCAATTAAAAATTATGTTTTTTTTTTTTTTTAATGGATTATTAAATGCAGTACGCGACTTATACCAAATTATACATTAATACGTCAATAGAAAGTAGATTATTTAGACATATTAAACAATAATTATGACGCATATTTGACAATATTCATTAGATATGACTGACTAGTAATTGATTCATTCAATTTTTTATGGTAAAATTATTGAAGATTCTTTCATTTCAATGATTGTGGTGATGAGACTGATTGAGCAGTCTTTAATTGGGACTTTTACACTCGAGACTGAAAAAAAAAAATTTACACACTTTGATTTTTCATTTTTAGTCATTTACATTTTTTTTTTTTCATTTATCCTTTGGTATTCCTGTGTTCAGGCTTTTTATACATATTTACACTTTTTTTAATGGTATTTTAAGGATTTTAGTGTGCGTCGTTTAAGAGATTTAAAGATTCAGGTGAAATGAGGAATTAATCATTTTGGGGTTTATTTTTTGGTTTTTTAGAGTAGAGAATTCTCAAGTGCCTTAACAGAGTATAAAAAATGAGACTTTAATCAGATTAAATTCTCTTCATTTCACCAGGTTTCTTTTTTTTTTTTTTTTTTTGTAATGTGAAACTTGGGGGAAATGTTTTTTTTTCTCTCCTCCACTTTTTTTTTTTCCTTCGTTTTATTATCAATTATAAAGTTCATTAGGTAAATGAATTATAGAAATAAATGTTTTTCCATTCAAGGACTCGTCTAATTTTATTTCTCTCACCATGATTATTAAAAGTAGTATCATATGATGATTTTAATATCCTTGGTTCAATTTTTTCGCACTTGGCTTGAATGGAAAAACCCTTATACATATAACAGACTCTAGTTTGATTAATATTCACTATTAACTATTTTCGATAATTTTAATTAGTCATTTTTTGTGCACAAATTCCGTTGCCATTTCAATAGCCAAGCGTGAAAATATTGTATTTGAAAAACGAGATTAAATTCAAATGTGTATTTTTGCATTTTTTTTTAAACGCAATTTTATTAATTAATTGAAAGTGGTGATTAGGCGGGTGCACCGGTGGGTATTTTTTTACAAAATAATATCTCTCAGGATTTTTGTGAACCTTGAAAATATGAAGAATTTAATTGAAATGCTTAATTCGCTGTCAATGACGCATGATTGATGGCCCTTGAATGATTATGAGAGAACAAATAAATTTTTTTTTCAGCACGAATATTAATTCACATCACAGAATTCTCGATTTTTTTTTTTCATGGAGAAGATTATATTCTCTTTCCTCTTGTTTTTTTTTTCTCTCTCTCTTCTTTCTTCCTCTCATGATATTTAAGATTGTTTGATTATGGGAGCTTGATGTGGACAATATTTTTCAGCAACTGGTGGAGATGGTCATGAGAAACGACGGGTCAGCATGCGAGTCCTCCGTAATCCTGCACCTACGCCAGCAATAGTTGATTTGTCCAAATCAAAGTGAGTTACATTACATGCAATCACTCAAAAATATACACGATGATAATTTTTTTTTTCGAGATAATTTCACTTTTTTTTTTTTTCATTCGTCTCATTCATTCTCACTTTTCTCCTCAATTATCATCGAAATAATTATCAACGTGTACAATAACAACAAAACAACACAATAGTAGTGGGTTTTCGTGGTTCTTATGCACAAAACAATTTATATTAATCATCGATTGTTCATACATCATAATCATCAAATAATAATATTTTTACAACTGGGTATGGTGTCACTATACCGTGGCATGGTGCGGTATAATCAGGTTTCGGTCTCAAATTACGGGTCTATAAAAGTTTTATCTATTATTTTTTATCTATTCAAACTGATAATTTGGCAGTCAAGTGGTAAAACATTTTACCACTCTCTTACTAAATTGTCACTATCCTCTAACGTTTGTGTGCATGCAGGGCTAGTGTCGTGAGACATGAAAAAAAAAAAAAAATTACAGTAGAAAGAGAGATAAATTAAATTCCAATATTTCTGTTTCTGCGTTGATTTTCAGGTAAACTGACACTCCTAAAAAAAAATTCTAGAAATTGAAATAAATAGTGCATAGGGGTAAAAAAATCTGTTTAATAGAATCGAGAATAAATAAAGGACAGAAACAAAACAAAACATAACATTGAATTACAATTAATGATTTAATTAAAAAAAGAAAATATATAAACAAAATGAACAATACACAGAAGGATTCGAAAGAAATTGGTTGCTGTGCCACGGTAGAGAGGACTCCTCATCCACAGTAAAATCATGCAAAAGTTCGAGAAAAAATTGATTAAAAAAAAAAAAAAAAAGTACAATTAAACGCCTAATTTGGCCGTTTGTGTATCTTTTGTTTTGGAAGCGACATAGTGAGGGGCTTGACCCCAAGGAAGCTCAGCTAGGCAAACGTTCAACGCACCAAGTGAATCGACAGTCATCGTCAACGAGTGGTGCTCGTCAAACTCGTAAACAATAATTTTCATTTTTATTTGCATAAATCATTGCTTTTTTGTTATGATTTTTTTGTTATTAAATGATGGAACGAGTAAATTCCAATTTTCATAAATAATTATTAAAAAATGGACAACTGTGAATAAGAGTATCCTCTGTGTTTTGTAATGAGTGAATGAAAAATTCGTAATGCAATATTTAACTACGCCCTAATGACTATTATGTGTTTTTGAATTAACGAGTTAGGTCATCATTGATAAATCATTGGTCATATATCTGATTATACATCTCAACAGCCTGTGCTTATCATTTTTTTTTCCACGTGCAGTATAATATTGAACAGTTTAATTATTAATTGGAAAGAAACTTGTGTGTTTACTCGTGCAATTTCTGTATAGTTTGATGATGGAGATATACTATATGACGATAACTATCAAACTTATGGGGTTTTTTTTTTTACATAATATCGTCGATAATTATGAAAATATGACGAATTTGGCTGCTTGTTACTGATTAAATTTCATTGGATCTGTGTGACAATTAACGTGAAGCATTACGATGAAAATATATATCGAGATATATATTTTGGCATTATAAAAATAATCAAGCATTGAAAAAATGGGAAAATCAACTTGACTTTATTCTGTCTTGCCCCTTAATTACTTGCTATCTGTCGCTCTAACACTTCTACACTTGAATGTATACTCCCCCCCCCCCTTCATTCAAATGAAAATCATATTACTTTTTTTTTTTTTGAATATTTATTTAATCTTTGTATATTACTTTCTTCTGTATCAATCCTCAACATCAATTGAATCATCGACAATTACAAAACGAGAATGAAAATGAAAAATACACACTGCCAACAGAATTTTTGTAATTCTAAAAAAAAATTTCCTCTCCCGTAATATCTTTCCAATTGCTGTAAAATCAGTGGAGAAGTGATAAAAATTATTTCAGTTGACTTATTGCAAATGTACTCTTTAAACTTGTTAGGGGATTTTCTTTTCTCTTATAAATAATCCAGTTAATTAGTTTTTTTTTTATTATCAGTTAATCATAAGTAGGTATTGCACTTGTGTGCGTTTGAATATGGCATGTTGTGGCCTATTAGCAAAAAAATTTTGATGATAAAAGTATAGACATGAGTGAGTGAAAATAATTTTCATTATCATCGACAAATGCGGAGAAGGGATTACAAAGCAATGATGAATGTTTTTTGTTCTTTTTGCAAATTGAATAATAATCGTTGTGATGCATCAAACGATTTGTACATATTATACACAATTTACTATGATAACCGATTAAGAATTTATATCGTAAATCGAGTGAAATGGCGATTTAGATAATTGAGTGTATGAGGGGATGTTATAAAAAATGTAAAGCGAGACTACTGTGACAGCAGTACATCAACACAGTGCTGTAAACTTTTTGTGTACAATATAGAATCAAAATTGAGGTATTTTTTTTTTTTTGTTTTTTATAGTGATTGGGCTTCATTTGCTGGAACATTTTTGAATATTTTTGAGTTTACTGAGTCAAAAATAAACATCACAATTAACTTTTTCATAAATTCATTCATCACTTTACAATCTCATTTATTCACATAAGTAATATGCTGAACGTTTTGTGTAAATATTAAATGTTTTTGGTAATGTAAGTAAATGATGGGAGAGAAAAAAAAAAATCTGATTGTATTCATTTCACATTTTAAAGAAGAAAAACAGAAGTAAATCGTGAAAATCTTTTACGTAGCGAGAAATCCACCATCAACGGGCAATGCTGCCCCAGTTATCATGCTGCTACGGTTGCTCAATAAGTAAACAGTTGCGTCTATGACTTCATCGACCTCTGGAATTGAAAGAAAAAAGAGAGCATTACATTCTGTGATATGAGTTATCGAAAAGAGAGGAGGACAGACAGAATGTTTATTTGAAAATTTCCAAGTCCATGTTCAATGATATCCAACATTCTTTACCCGCAAATCTGCCAAGGGGAATTTTATCCAACATGGATCGAGCCTTTTGAGGATCCTCCCAGCCAAGTTTGCCCATCGCAGTCATGACTACCGTAGGATTTACACTATTGACTCGAATTTTGTGTGGTCCAAGTTCTAGTGCCATCGTCCTATCGAGAAATATCAATGATTTATTTTGGGTAAAATTCTGCCATTAAAATTAATCTTTATATTTACTTGGTCAACATATCGACAGCTCCTTTGGACGCACAATAGACAGCATGATCCTTAAGGGCAGCCTGGCTAGCCTGCGAGGAAATATTAACAATACTTCCCTCACATTTTCGTTTGATCATGTCCTCAGCAACTACTTGTGATACATTAAAAAGAGCTTTAACATTGATATCCATCGTCAGATCGAAATCCTCTCTCGTTAATTGCAAAAATGGTGCAAGAGTGGCAACACCTGCATTATTAACGACCATGTCAATGGGTAAAACACTCTTTACAGCGTTTCTAGTTGCATTCCAATCTCTCATGTCCACTGTTAATGTTATTATCTTGGGATCCTCAATCTTCAAAGTATCGAGGAATTTTTTTGTCCTCGATATTGCGATCACTGTTCCATTATATTCAGATAAACGGAGAGCGAGATCTCTACCAATTCCTTCAATTGAAAATAGGGATAATTTAATCGTGAGAATTTGAAATTATTGTTAATCACTAATCGTTTATTATATACACCTTGACCTGCACCGGTAACCAATATCCTTTTACCCTCGAATGAAATATTCATTGTTGATGGCTATGAAGGGTAATACGTAAAGTCTATGATGCCTGGTGACTGGTTATGTTGAGACTGAGGCAAGTATTGTTATCTTTATTATGTTATTCATTCCATTTTTTTGAATTAAAAAAAAGAAAATCATCAATCAAGCCGAGAAATTCAATCTCTACCTCACCGATACCAAAAATGTCCCGATAGAGGGCCAATCTATGAGTAAAAAAAAAAAAAAAAAATAAAAAAAAAAAATTCCCGTCAAGTGCTACATAAATAGCGAAAGATTGTTTTCCACAAAATTTCTCGACCTACTCTACATAATTAATTAACTCTTTAAAAAAAATCATAACTCAGTGGTATAATCAACAAATCACTCGATCATCTACGAATCAAAAAACATCACTTTATCAACAAAAATCCACGATTATAACACAAGTTTTTGAGGCTAGAAGATAACAGAACAATTGTCTCTGCACTTGAGAAGTAAACAAAAATATTTTTCCGTGTCAAATTGTCAAAATGACGTCTGTAGATTCAGGTGTTGAGACTGGCAATGACTCTAATGACAGTGGACAGGCTGATACACAATTGTTATTTGTACCACCATCGACTAATGCAGTCAAACGACGACTCCCTGAGATTAAAAAAATACCTGAAGAGAGTGTGAAACAGTTGGAGTCTGTGGAGAATACTAATGAGGACACAACAACACCCAAAACAGTAGTCTGTCTTACCCAAAATTTGAGTCCATCATCATTTGATTTTGGGCCTGAATGTCTTGGAGTTGCTTTGGAAGAGGTAAATTCATAATTAATTAATTGAAACAATAAAGATCATTATACATCCTGAATTCAACTCTATTAATTACCTCTGGTTCTTCAGGATCTCAAGAAATTCAATTTCTTCTACAAAAATAATGGCAACATGTTAGGTATGTTAGGTAGGTTATGATGTAGATATTAATGAGTTTTTCATTACTTCAATACACAATTAATATTTTTTGATAAAAATTCTTTTTGTAGGACCACTCAAGAACCGCAGAAGACACAGTTCACATAATGTTTTAGGTAAAATGCATGCATTAAGATCTTCAAGAAAAACGGAGAGATTCGATCTATTTTACCGCACAATGGGGGAAAAGAGAATGCGTATTGCGGCAGCAACAAATAATGTTGAATTAATAACTCATTTATTAGAGAAAGGTCTATCACCAAATAACGCTGATGCCCAGGGACGTTCACCACTTCATTTGGCATGTTCAAGTGGTTATACAGAAATTGTTAAATTACTATTGGACTATGGTGCTGATCCTAACATGACTGATTCCCTGGGAAATACTCCATTGCATTTAGCAGCTGTAACATCAAAAACATCAGTTGTTGTTTTACTTTTGAAAGCAGGAACTAATGTTTTATCTTTTGATCGTCATGGATACAATCCCCTTCAGCTTGCCCAAACTAAATTACGAATGCTCCAGAATTCTCAAGGATCTGAGGTCAGTAGAATCAAGGAAGAAGTACACAAAGTTGTTGAGATGCTTCTAGCTTATTTACAACAGCAGAAAGATGTTAGTGTACAAATCGAGGCTCTAAGCTCATTCTGCTCAAGACTCTCGTTATCACACACGACTGATCAGATTCAGGATGATGTTAAAGATCTTTTAGAGAGCATAGATTCACTCAGTTTGAGTAACAAATGAACTCGGTTCACTCGTTCAGTTTTTCATTATTTTCGTTGATTTTTTTTCTTTTGAGGGGACAAGGGGGGAATCCAAGTAGAACAATTTCTGCAGAGGCTGATAACAACGACTTCCATCCATATGTCTCCACTCTTTTCGATACAACTTTTTTTTTTTTTAACAAGAAAACAATAAGAAACTGCCAAATTTTTATGTTCATAAGTGAGTGATAAATAAAAAATATGTTTATTAAATGAACAATTAACAAATTTCAAAATTGAAACTGCAATCATTTATCATGATTTTTGAGTTGAGCTCAATTTCATTCTGATTTATATTATTTGTGGCTCGTGGACTCTTGTGATTGTATAATTAATAATTACTATTCTTTCCCCTCATGTGAGATAGATCGTTCCATTATTATCCTCCATTGGCTTTGTTTCTCTTATCTCTCTTTATCCCAAGTTTATCAGCATTGTAAATTTCCGGTGTAATTGAATTTACATTCGCTATAACGCAGTGAGTTTGCAGATTAGCTACAACTATTATAGTTAAGAAAAGATATATATATATATCAATATATGCGTGCAGCTATTGCCTGTAGTTTTTATACTCATAAAATACATAAATTAAATATGCAACACAGGTGTTTTATGAATTCAACTTTATTTAATACTTTTATCACCATAACTGGGACGGCTAATCACAGTTCTCAATATCCAAAGAAAAAAAAAAAAAAAACCAAAGGACTGAATTAGTTCAGTGGGCAAGTATTGGCGAACAAAGAGTAGGTCTGTAACGATTTAATGACCTGTCCATAAAAATTCAACAATATTTTGTCAATTGATTTTTGTTTTCATTATCAACAAGAAAAAACATTCTGACAAAAATAAACAAAAGACCCTTTATTGGCACCACAAAGGACTTTAAATTCTCTCATTATTCTGTTTAAATTTTAACCTAAATTGAACGATAAATACACGTTCATATTTACAAATGGAAATATCTTTTCAGATAATCTTACAAATACAGATTAATCTGTTCAAGTCATTAAATTCATTCCCCCCTCTCCTTTTTGTTTGATAAAAACGGAATAGGGAATGCCTCGGTAAATATTCTAGTGGTGCATCAGCTGAATTATGAGCGCATTAATTTTGATTGAAATTCATCAAGTGCATCATCAAATAAATATCCTCATGGCACTGGTCAAGGACTCATTACGTTAGCAAGTGAAGGGAACATCTCAGCCTGCAGTGGTCCATAATCCACCTCCTCTCCGTCAACGGTCATGTGGCCATTTGTACCTTCTGGCTCAATACGAAATGCTCTCACTGGTATCATTTCCACTCCAGGACACGTTAAATGTGCTCCTGTACTCAAACCAAGTAGAAACTGGGAGGTGGGGGGGGGGGGGGGGGGAAGACACGGTATTATCAACTGATAGAGTTGAAAAAAAATAATAAATAATTTAACAACTCTCACCTGAAGAAGATTTGTACGAGTTATTCCTGCTCTTATGATCAGCAGCCATATGACACCATCATTGAGCTTAGCTCTCGGTGCTATAAAGCAATCTTGTCCGATATGGGATTGATAGGCTGCGTGCACAATGACAAATTCACCTAGATAAATAGTTAATAAGGAATTAATGATATAAACGCAGTCAAAGTTCAAATGTTCGATCTAATTGAGAGGAAAACAATACCCTGTATCTGTATCCAATTATCAGGAAGTTGTGCAGTCAATGCAGGAAGCTCTGAGGATGGTCCGTACATCACGCGACTTCCACTCGCGTTATCATCGTCTATTAAATTAAATTGAATTTGACTGTTGTTAATTGATTAATTTTAGTAATGGCTGAGAAGCCATTTAGATTGATTTTCAAATACCTGGTGTTAGATTTTCATTGTCTTCCATACTGTGATAACTCGATGCAGATCCAGTGCTGAAGTACGTTGATTTGCGCGATGTTGCTGAATAAAAACTGTCTAATCTTGTGCGTGTCTGGGTCTCTGTTTCCAATGCCAAATGATCGGTTATAACTCCATTTTCATCTAGATACATGTCATCGAGATCACTCGTTACTGAATCCACAACATCGTGATAACTTTTCGACTCACGAACTCCACTGTATCTGTCAAGCTCATCCCCATAACTTCTAGAGTGTGGAATTATAACCTCATCCTTGAAATCTTTATCATAGATATTTCCATTGCTCTTAGTCTCGACAATTGGCACTTTATCACATGGTAAGTATGATACTTTTCCTTTATACGTTCGTAATCCAATGAGTCTGGCTAAACTCCAAATGGTAAAACGTTGGGCACCAATAGCTCGTAGACTCTCACTCTCAATGTCAATATCTGCTAGAAATCCCCAGCCAATTGATAAGAATGAGAAGAGTATTTGATTACGTGTTTCTACACGCACTAGGTCCATCGACGTTTGGCGGCTTTTTACCACTGATAGAGCACTGATGAGCATTGGATTTGAGTCGTATGGTTCACCCTTAGCATGTGCAATAGATTTGGCCAAACCATTGCCTGATCCACAAGGAATAACTCCCAGAGGTATATCCCTCAGTGCCTTATCCCAATCTGGCCTCTCCAAAATTCCATTAACAACTTCAAAAACAATTCCATCACCA
Organism: Coelinius sp. EB29; assembly: GCA_035578325.1. NCBI lineage: Eukaryota > Metazoa > Arthropoda > Insecta > Hymenoptera > Braconidae > Coelinius > Coelinius sp. EB29. The sequence continues at coordinate 4,946,991 of JAOZGT010000008.1, forward strand.
CCAACCGATATTATTCCACTCCACTGATAAATATCTCTTGTTCTTACAAATTCTCGGGCATAATTTGAGTGTTTCGTGATATGTACATCGTAAAATTTTTCAGACTCTGATAAAATTGGATGTATACGTCTCTGGAATATTTCTTTACCTCTACCAGGACCTGATTTTGGATTCAGCAGAACGAGAAGTTTTTTACGGTCACCGGAACATGCTGCAATGAAATATGATAAAATCATTTGCTCTGAATTTTCCAAATATTGCTAAATTTTTGCTTGATTGTGGCATTTTTTCATCGTGTGAATATCAACGATATTTAATATCCCCAACGTCACGTGTTGAGGCGACTCGGGAATGAATTATATTGTTTTTAATGACTCTAGATTGGTCATACATTGAATGTCACAGTGTCACGTTCCACTGAATTTTGTTGATTATTTCATCGGCTGCGTGATTTCTTATTTTCTTCTTCAATTAACATTTTTCATTAATAATACTTGATTTTCAGATTGATTGATGAGAATTTTTTTTTTTTTTTATCAATTGAATGAACAACGATAAGCCTGAAATTTTCAGATAATGATTTAATGAATCTTCAGGGTGTTATTTTGTACATAACAACGTGTAGATATTTCATAGATAATAGATTATTGATAATTGCAAAATGATTATTTTTAAAAATTATTATTATCGATAATTAATTCCATCGTGATTGTACAATTGTGTCAGTACAATATTTTCCCTTTTTTCGAGAAACATAAACCGTGAATTTATGACTCTATCCAGCAATAATTTTCCATATGTGAAATCCTGAGCAAGGAAAAAGCGTTTGGAAGTCACTCATTCAACACGTTCACCGTCGCATAATACTGCGGAAGGGATTGGTATACTGGGGGAAAAATGTACAAACCATTAAACTTTTGCCAGCGGTAACTACTTTTGCTAACCATTCACCCAGAGAACAACTGCATAGACCGCCTTATCGTACTGTGACGTAGTTGAGTAAAATTGACCGAGTAACCATTCGCCAGCTCGATGAGGTGATAAAACAAGGGGAAAAGAATGTACTTGGAGAGCACTGTTTTATTTTCCATAGTATCATCTTACATCTTACTCATAATTATGATCAAGAATTAAACAATTTTTCAAGTTGAAAAATAAAATTATTTATCTGAATTGATTATCCGGATGGAACGGATATTTATTAATTTTTAAAAAACTCGATGGAATCTGCAATCTGAGATTGGGCACGGAATCGAGGAAACGAGTTTACTCGCACCTAAATGCCTCATTCAACAGTGTAAAAGAGAGATGGATTTAAAATTCTAGGGGTTAATGAAAGAAAACAGCTGTAGGTATAATGATCAAATTTTGGACATTCGCCAGTTTTATCAATTTACGTTCTTTTTGTTGAGTCTTCTCTGCGGTTTTTAATTCATTGCTAGAGAGAAGAAAAATTGGAAGGTTTGTTGATTACTGAATTTGGCTGCTGTTAGGACAGGTCCGGTATTTGTGATTACATAATAGAGTGGATTATGATCTTTGGATATGAGGAAGTACTTTCAAGGCTTTTTTTTTCGTTCTAGATAAGTGAGAGATCAATGAAGAATGTTTTTTGAATAGCTAGAGATGGTGTATCAATATTCACAATAACAAGTTCTCCAATAACATCAAAAAAGGGACATGTTTTACGAATGATCCGCGGTCAATGATTTATGAGGATAGAGAGAGAGAGAGGTGATTCGTCGACTCTTTCAACCCCCAGCTATATCAGCCTAACCCTCGGAAAGATTGGGCTCGTTAATTTATCGTGAGCCCTGGGCTTCATTGGCTCGCGCGTGGGGTCGTACAGACTGACGCTCTCTGCGTCACACAGAGCCACTCGGTTTTGGTGCAACCACATGGAATTAATCGATAAAGGCAAAAGGCCGATGTCCAAGCCAAACTGCATCAATCGGCCTCTAACAGTGACTCGAAGGTATTGAAGAAATACAAATAGTCCATGGAGAATTAGTCATCGCGTGGGTTTTTCATAAGATTCTAGTTGTCATTGAGACTCTACCAAACATGGGACGACAATGGCCTTGAGCTACCTATTGGTACTCATTGAAATAAGAGAAATGTTAAACTGTAAAAATCCTTAAAAAGAAACAAAAAATCACAGTCCCTGGACAATGGAACACTGGTGTTTCGTCAGACAGGTGCCGAGTCGACAATCCAAGAGCATTGTATCTCGCGCGTTACATAATACCCGCGGTTCATCACACGTGTCTGCGTCCGGTACATCTTCTCTCTCTCCCTCGATACGTGAAAAAAAAAAACTGATTCGTGCCCGAGTAAATGCATGTTTTGATACTCAGTTAGAGAGATAATTGGCTACCTCTGCTCCATTATCACTGACTAAAGTACAAGTGTTTTTTTTTTTTTTTATAATAAAATTACTTCCGTCGTCGGGTACAAAGAAGTGATGAATTTCATTGAATTATTTTCCATTGAAGGATTAGAGGATAATTTTAGTATAGAGATCATTAATATAATAATAAATTTTGTTTATGAAAACAAAAAAAAATCCTAGAGAGTTATCTCTGTCTCTCAAATTTTATTCATAGAACTGCCTTCGTCATGAGTACAAAAAGAAACACAAAGTATTCTATGCCGTCATATTTGTTTTTCTTTTTTACTGAATTTCGTCTCCATAAAAAATTAATAAATTATGCTGAAGGAAGATATAGATGAGTTGACCTGTGACAATTACTACTACAACCCATGATTTAAAAAGAAAAACAAAAAAGGATCAAGAGGTCTGCCTGATGACGGGATATTTTTTACTCAGAAAAATGGTCTCTTGAATTGAATAATTAATCAAAAGAGAAAAACATGTACAGACGTGAGCAATTCTACAACTTGACAACTGCAATTGCAAGCATATCTATAAATCATCTTGCACGCATATTACAGCATAAATCAATCATCGCTTGTTTTTACACTTTCCCTCCTACAAATGCAATAAACTCGATCAATATTATATTTTCTACTAGATGTACTAGAACAGTGGAATAAGTAAAATAAAATGATAAAAATTAATTTTAAAATTTTTTTATAAACCCACCATTCAATAACTCATTGAGATTTCCGTGACTGGGGCTCATGAGGTTCCAGGGTATCGTGAGCTTTCCCACAAGACACTTTATAACAAGCCTCCATCTGCTAGCCTCCCTCAAATTATCCTCATACTTATCGAATGAACGAAATCTCAATGTTATTGTCGTTCTCTCCCGTCTCCTTGCCCCCTTGACACGTGCTTTCTTCAGTATATATGCATATATATATAAATAGGCTGATGTATCCAGTTCATCCCAAGCATTGAAACCCTCAGCAGTTGATTCTACAAGTCTTAGTTGACTCTTTGATACACTTGGACGACATGCACAGCTTCCCGGACTTTTTCTCTTGGATCTCATACAACGGCATCCAATAATATCATTCAATCCTATTGTTTCTGTTTTTGTTGCTCCATTGCTCTCCTTGTGGAGGCTCAAGCCATTATCACTCAATTTAACTCTGTAAAAAGTATTTTTCTTCGATGTTATGTAGAATGTTTCCTCGAGAATTGTACTCGTACGTGTTGTATCGTCATCCATTATTCAGAGATAAATATTTTTGTTTTTAAATTGTCTCTCTCTCTCTCTCTCTCTTTCTATATTCAAGGGTATTCACATTATTCAAATTAATCGAGATGATTCCATCATTCGAATGCTATTGCGACCTTCTGATGAAGACATTTAAAATCACCTGCGGTAGTCAAAGACGACAATAAACTTTTTATTTAAAAAAATTTAATAATTGTGGAAAAAGTCAATTATCTTGATTCCTTTTATTTAATTCTATCATTCCTGTTGCAATGCGACAAAGCCCGGACCCATTGATATATCACGTGGGGTTGCAGGGTGATTTTCTTCTTGTGTCCTCTTATTTTTTTCTTACACTATACACGATATAACACAGTAGCTGGTGCACTCGGATTGAAACCTGGGAATAAATTACACTCGAGGCTGTATATCACATTGACAACTGTCTCTGATTGTTCATGGTGTTCAGAGGACTTTTTAGATTGAATTGTGTTAATTTTTTAATGTCAGATGTGAGTGTTTTGGAGTGAATGGGTAGATTAATTTGGAAAACTTTAACCAATGTGCCTTGAACGGTGTCTTTCGAGCTACTGGAACCAGTGGCCGACGCCAGCCGACGCTGTCCTGATGTTTTATGCTGTGTCTCACTCTGGCCTCGTCCTCTCTATCTCCCTTCCCTCCCACAACGAGAAACATTCTGGAGCAAAATGAGCGCTGCTCCGTTGGGTAATATGGTAGAGGCATCTTACGGAGGGGATTTTATCATTGTTTTTTCCAACACAAATTTCGTCGGTAAAACAGAGGTTATTATTCATATGTTTTTTAAGAGTTGAAAATTCCGAGAAATCAATTATTTAATTAATTCAATTAATCTGTACTTGTTTTTTTTTTCTATTGTATATTAATCATTTCTCCGTCCTGTTCATGAGAATGTAAATTTCAAATAACTTTGAAAATGGCGGGCGTCAAAGTACAACCAGTGACACTACATCCGCTTCCGGTTTCTTTTCGAGGCGTGCGCGCTCCACGGAGATTCCGTGGTTCTTTTCCGATTTGTCAAAATGGTAAGACAATGTCAAGTTTTAGCTCGTTGAAGAAATCCATTCTAATCGATTATTTGTATTGAACATCAGACAATGGAATGATTATAAAGTGAAACTATTCATGTTGGTTTATTAAACGACAATGGTATTTATCCACAGGGTATCGACATCAACCATAAACATGATCGTAAAGTGCGACGAACGGAGCCCAAGTCTCAGGATGTCTATCTGCGACTTTTGGTCAAGGTATGTTATCTCTTGATATATTTACTCATTAAATCACAATCTATTCAATTACGAATTTTCCAACGTGATTATCAAGTTTTCCAGTGGAATTTTGAGAGTTGTACTGTTTGTTATTTGTTAGGTTAGGGCACCTCAAGTGTCAATACACGTGTTATTAAACATGTTTATCACAATTGAAAATAAATTATTGCTTATTTAATTTATACTTGCGAACTGCACTCTGTGTCTGTCCGAATTTGGACGGGTCCAATTTGAAAGTTCGCTAAATTGAACAACATAATCAGCTCTCCTATCTTGGCTCTTGGTTTTCATAAGAGAGTCAATTATATTAGCTGATACATTTCGTTTAATATTTTAGTGAGTAATTTCATAAATTGAGAATAATGTCACTCATTTCTTAGTTGATATTTCGGAGTGCTAATTTATTTTTTTTCAATGCAGCTGTACCGTTTTTTGGCAAGACGTACCAATGCCAAATTCAATAAAATTATACTGAAGCGTCTCTTCATGAGCAAGATTCACAGACCACCAATTTCATTGGCACGTGTTACGAGATTCATGAAAAAACCAGCACGTGAAAATTGTATTGCTGTTGTTGTTGGTACTGTAACTGATGATGCCAGAATTTTTGAAGTTCCAAAAATGACTGTAAGTTTATTATTATTGAATTGTTGGTTACTTGTCAAGTTGCTAGAACATATCAAATTAATTAAAAAAAAAAAAAAATTATTCAGATTTGTGCTCTCCGTGTGACTGAGAAAGCACGTGGACGTATTTTGAAAGCTGGTGGTGAGATAATCACATTCGATCAATTGGCACTGAGAGCACCAACTGGTAACAAGACAGTCCTGATGCAGGGACGTCGTAAGGCACGTGAAGCTGTTAAACACTTTGGACCAGCTCCTGGTGTACCACACTCGCACACCAAACCACTGGTGCGCTCAAAGGGAAGGAAATTTGAGAGGGCACGTGGACGCAGGCGCAGCTGTGGATACAAGAAGTAGACGATTATATTCATTCTGCCTCAGTTTATTATTTCCTCTAACGACAATTAAAACTCTCAAGGTTTTTCATTGTGTACATTGGTAATGGAAGAAATAAATTGTGGTAATCGTACTTTATTATTTATTATTTCACAACAATCTCACAATTTTCACTAGTTCCCTCACCCCCCAATTCTCCATCCTCCATCTTCTCTTCATCATCGTCTTCTTCATCAGCTGGTAGTACCTCGGGAAAATACGCATTAGCCTCTTCCACTGCAACTTCCGGATTTTCACTTACATGATAAGGACCAATACCAGCGAATGTCAAAAATGCTTCTGAACCGACTTTTCTCACAACACATACAAATGCCTCATAACCAGTCTTTTCTTCTGTACTGGCGTCAAAATCTTGTATAGAATTCGCTATGAGTCTTGCCTCTCCCGGTTTATCTCTCTCAAAAATACCAAAATTGATAACTTCGGACTCTTGCATCTCGAGAACAACTTTGAGTTCATTTTTTCGAGTACTATCAAACTTGAAGACCATTATTGGTGCTTTTTCCGTTTTATCTTCATACTGGAATTTTATTTATTCATTATAAATTTCAATTATTGTGATTCTGGAGTGAAATAGGATGATGACTTACGGGAAATGTCGTGTCTAAATATTTTTTGAATATTGTTTTGAAGAGAGCGATTTTATTTAGAGCATTTGGGGTTGCCCAAACTACTGGAAATATAAAATTCTCCTTTCCCAGAGGGATGGAGGCTGGTTTGTGTCGTTCTGCAAAGCTTAAGTAATTTTTTTAATGGATCAATTACAACATAATGACTTTTTAAAAAATAAATTTCGTAAATTTCAAAAAACATACCAACCCTCTGGAATTTCGTCCCCAATCGGTGGTAATTGTGGCTCTCCAAATAATAAATTCAACAAATATTTTTCCACATCCATCTCCGGTCTATTCTCCCCAACTTTCAGACGCATAAACAAGCATTTGCCCTCCATCAGGAGTTGTTTAGCATCTGGTGTTACAATCCAATCAGACTGAAAATAAAATTAATAGAGGAAATTGAACAATTCTAATGTCTAGTTTAATGAACCTCAGCAAAAATTTTAGCTATCAATTCTTCATTCAAACGTTTCCTCATCTCTTGCTCTACTGTGTAATTCTCGGGAAGAACATTTTCGATCAAATCTACGTAAGGTGGACTCGATCTTTTGTCTCTTCTGTGACCCTCCTCATCCTTGAAGATCCATGGGTACAGGAGTAGACATGTTTCATCGCGAAGAGACGTCATCAAATGATTTATCTCTGCTTCGTATCGTGCTACAGCTTCGGATTCTGTGATTTAAATATAATCAATGTTGAACATTGCATTCTACTGATGTTATTGGTTACTCTCGCATGATCTAAAGACCTTTTTGTGCTTTTTTAGCAGCTTCCTTAGCAACTCTCTCTTCCTCAAGTACTTTCAATCGTTTCTGCTCTTCAGGACTTTTCTCCGATACTGGAATTGAAAATTCATGATCCTCATTTTTCTGAACTTTATGAATTTCATCAGTCAACATTTTCTGGAGTTCTGGACAATAAGCACCGAACATTAGATTCACCATCATTCCATCCTGATTCAATGGAACAAATGAGGATTTGAAATGTAAAGAATCAATGGATTCTGTGAGAGGATTAAAAAATATTTACATGTATAAACATCCAGGTTGGTTCACTCTTTCCTCTGAATCTCTCCAGGTCTGTGATGTTGTCACACTTGGCCTGAAAAGAACAGTCATTGAGAAAATTAATAAGTGAGTGATCTGGATTTTTTTTTTATTACTATCAACACACTATCGCATAACTCAGCAGATCACCACCAATCTCCATTTTAATCTTCTTCAAGATGCTGACCATACCACTGCAGGGTCCACACCAATCCGAATAAACATCTACAACTGATCAAGAGAGTTTGAATAAATTGAACATTTCCATCGAGAGTCTACCTATTTGAATTTCGAATCTCACCAACAAGACCTTTTCGTTCCATGATCTTTGCCCATTCCTCATCAGTTGTAACTTCCGTTTGTAGTGCTGCTGGTGCAGCTTTCTTCGCCATTCTCCTCTTACCCTTGAGACCACCCTGAATATGAGGATAAAATATTAAGTCCAATATCACCATTGACTCTTAAATAATTTTCTATTTTATAATTTAAATTACCCTCCGTCCCCTCAACATCTCTATCCTTTGATCTTAGAACTCTTTCCAAACAATTGCTAATCAAATAAACCCCCAACAATCATCACGTGCACTCGTCAAGGTACATTCCCAAACTGGTAAAATCTGCATTTATGGCAGCGGTGCTTGAGCCTTTAGCGTGTCCTCGGAGGGCTGACATCGACGACATCGAGCAAGGCACGCGACGTTACGTGGATAAATATTAAGACCCAGGGCAAAACGAAGGTACCGTGTCTTTTCTTTCTTCCCCCCTCCCCAGAAGGCAAAGAGACAACCTAATTATAGTTTTTTAAGGTAAAAACAAAACAAAAAGACATCCACCAGCCCCTATCTGTCCTCATAATCGAACCACCGGAGATATTTATTACAATCCACTGAAAATAATCCCTTATCTCTGATTCGATCACCATAAAATTTTCAGGATCCAGATCTCATTCCCCTTTAATTCCTCAATTATCTACCCAGCAATTCCCCTGAGTCCTCCCTAATTTACAACTTAACTCAACTCAACTAGCAATTAATTCGAAAACTTTAGCTTATTCATGAATTACCTGAGTTTATTTCTTATTTGCACTGGCGTGACACAATTCTCCTGCAGCCGTAAATTTGTGGCATTTCCAAGACCAATTTGCCAATGTTATTTCCCTGAAAATAATACTGATGATAATGAATGTCTTTCACATAAAGGTAATATTCTTAAAGGGGTAATAATACCGATAATTGACGGTGGATCTTAAAAATATTATTTTCTTCTCCCTACATCAGCATATCTATCCTATCCTAATTGTTCTATCACAAATAGAAAAATAAACATGAATATCCATTAATAATAATACTCAAATCGATAATCTTATTCTTCAGTGCACAAAGATTTATACATCCTGCACGCTATTCTCGTGACACCAGAATAAAACGATAATACATGTAATTTAATGCTTACACCATAGCAACTAACAACATTCGTGATACCTTCGTTATGATTAATCTTTGTAAATAACTCAATCAGTTGTCATTCCTCAAATTCCACTGGTCTTTTTCCTGGTATATGATGATAGTAGGTAATGGAGTAACAATGTAGCGTTGCCGGGGATACACATATATGGAAAGTTATTTTTCCACAATTTTCAAAATCACCGCTGACACACAATATCACACACCCGACAATCACCGAACTCCCCCGAACCCAACAATTGTGTGTATATATATATATATATATATTCCCAACAATGGCGCGTGTAGTTAGGCGCGGGTGTAGTTTGACAGTCGGCTGACATAAAAATAATGGCAGATAAAGACAGTGAGTCAGGGGGTGGATCACAGGAGAACCTCTCCATCGACGCCATGCACCTGGACATTGAAGAGGTAATCCCCTCCCCCTCACCACCTTCCCCGGAACTCAATCTCCCTCACAAAAAAAAAAGCGACTAATCTCTAGGTTACCTCCTTATCAATTAGCCATTCCCCTGACCCCTAAACACAATCAGATGTTGTCAAAAATCCACTGAATAAAGCATGAAATCCCCATTGATTCCCTCCAGCTTGATGATGCAGAATACGCGATACCAGCAGTGGACCATCTGCCAACCCTCGAGAGTATACTAACCGAGCAGGATACCGGTGAACTTTCGGGCACTGAATTAGACATTGGTGCTGCATCAGCTGAGGCAGTTGATGGTAGTGAAACAACAAGTGTTGGCAGTCTGCTCTCCTTGAATTCTCTGAATAAACCCACAAGTCGAAATCCAGAGATACCTCTCTCAGGAGTGATTTTGAAGCATGCAATAATGCGTGGAATAACATCTCAGATAAAATCAGCTGCTGAGAAAGTTAATGCTGGTTTAGCAAGTGCAGTTGCAGCTGGTGGAGATATGCTGATAATTGGCACTAGTCACGGCCTCTTACTGGCTTTTGACACAAAACAAACACTCAGATGGTGCAATCAGGAGGCTAGACATCAGGGAGCAGTCTCTTCCTTGGGATTCAATCATGATGGGACAAGATTGCTTGCTGGATATGCTAGAGGTCATATCCTGATGATAGACAGCTCTAGTGGAAAGGTCTTGAGGACTTTGACAGAAGTTCATCCACCTGGTACAGCTGTTCTCCATGTAAAATTCACTGATTCACCCACACTGGCTCTCTGCAGTGATAGTGGGGGATCAGTGTTTGAGCTGAGCTTTACCAGAGTCATGGGAGTGCGTGGATGTGACTCAAAGTGTCTCTTTAGTGGATCCAGGGGTGAAGTCTGTACTATGGAGCCTCTTCTTCTCAATAATCTACCTAGACATCCTCTTAAAAATTATACCCTTGTGGCCTTGGCAACTTTATCAAAGGTCATTGTTGTCTGCATTCGTCCTAGGATGAGAGTTGTTCTTACCCATCCTTTATCAGGTCCCACAGTGGCACCCCCTCAGGTTTCTTGGCAACTTGTTGTTATTCAAGCACCAGATGCTACCAGAGTCATTGATCCAGTTCTTGCATTAGCTAGAGACACCACTGTTCACTTTTATCAGGTGTGTTCAGAGGCTGGATCTAGGGTAAGACTGACACCACTGAGGAGAATGACTTTGTCATATACAATTAGTAATCTCAGATGGTTAAACACTAGATCCTTAGCTATTTTAGACACTCAAGAACGTCTTCATTTGATTGACGTTAGAACACAAGAGGATTTAGAGACTATAGATATGAATCCAGTGGGTATTTCCTATGCATCGAGCCACTTTAAGGGACTCTCAACTGGTGGTAATGTCTCCAGGGCTATGGCACTTGCTGGAGAACGTGCCTGTTACAATACCGTTATCACTTATGGCAATCAACTCCTTCTATTGGGTACGAGAAGACTTCATGTCGTGTTTATCAGGACTTGGTCGGAACGATTGAGATATTTGACACTTCAGAAAAGATTTCCAGAGGCTCTTGCTCTTGGTTTATCATTTTATCAGGATAAAGGTAAAGCTGTGGTGGGTCTCAGTGGTTTGAAAAAATTCAGAAAACGATTGACATTTATTAAAACCTCCGAAGTACTATTACAATACATGCACGAGTTCATCAGGTCTCCAGGAGACTATGGAAATGAAAATGAAATCATTTCAACTTGTGTAGACTATGCAGTTCAACTTGAAAATACTCATTTGTTGTTTGGAGCTCTCTGGGATTTAGTATCAGAGACTCCAACGTTAAAAGCCAGTTATCTGAGGGCTCTTGAGGGTCCTCTACTAGACGGAAGCTTGTCACCGAGATTACCACCATTGATTGTCCAACAATTAGTCGAGTTGTACGATAAAGAAGAGAGACTAGAGCCTCTTCAGGCTGTTGTAGTTCTTCTAGATTTTGATTGTCTGGATATTCATCAAGTAACAACTGTCTGCAGAAACAGGTGTCTCTGGGAGGCCCTAATCCACCTTCAGACAGCAGCTTTGGGGGATTTTACAGCCCCAATTCATCAATTGATGCCAGTACTTCAGAATTTATTGACGAGCATGAAAGAAACATTACCCAGAAATTGTATAAGACTAGGAAATGCTCTTTTGGTTTATGCCAGTTGTTGTCTAGCAGGCAGAGGATTTCCCAGGGGTGATTTACCTGAGGATCAGCCACAGAAAGCTAAAGCTGAAGTGCTCCGGGCACTTTTATCACAACATTCCAGCCTTGCCGAGGACAATGAACGTCAGTATCCGTACCTGAGGACTCTATTACAATTCGATGCTCGAGGCTTTCTCGATGTCATTGCCATGGCATTTCAGGAGGCTGAGTTTAAGACTGAGATGGGATTGCGTCAGAGGCAGAGAATGGTAGACATTCTTTTGAGTATTGTCTTACCAACGACACCAGTTAGTCCAGATAGTCCTGATTATTTGACTAGCAATCAGAAGGCAACTGTCCTTGTTTTTGTTGCTAATGAAATGTCTGAGGGCACTGTATCCCTTGAAGCTATGACTTTGAATCGATTGATTGAAGTTCTTTGTTCAGACACTGGAGATATTATGACGAGGGATCAGAAGCTCGAGAGAGAGAATGCACTTTTAGAATTGTTGAATACAAAAAAGTTGAATGGAATTACTGATAATACTCTATTAAATTTATCACAGAGAGCCAAATTTTTGAGAGTTGCTGAGGTTGTTTATACAGCTAGGGACGATTGGGTTTCAGTTTGCAGGTGTATTATTGGAGATCATTACAGGCAGCATGAGGTATGGGGGTGGTTGGAGAGATTGCCAAGTGTTGCTTTTCAAGCGGTTTTACTTGCTCATGCTGAGACACTTGTTGATATTGATGCTGATAGGGTGGCTGGGTTTATTGCTACCAAGGTTCCAGGCAAATTGAATGGTATTTTGGAGAGATTGGGAAATGAGAGACTGGAGTTTGCTCTGTTGTTTTCTTTGTATCATATTAGTCAGTTTAGGGAGGATGAGGAGAGTAAGTTGGAGCTCACTACTCAGCATCTTGAGAGGTTTCTTGTTCTCATGTGCCGATATGAGAAAGAGGCTGTTGTTGATCATGTCAAGGGAGCACATGGTTGTAGGCTGGATGAGGCATTGAGAATTGTACAGGAGGCTGGACATAAGGAGGCCATTGCTGTCATGTTGGAGAAAATGGGAAATTATCAGGAGGCTTTTGAGCTGCTCCATGAGGGGCTAAAGGAGAGGCTAGGATTGTATCATCAGGAGAAAGTGGTGGAGGAGGATGAGGTGGTCAGGATGACTATTCAGATTTCTGGACTTTGTAGAAGATCTGCTGGCAATATTGACTGGATGCCACTGGTAGAGACTATTTTGCAGCCAAATTCAGGGGGAAATAGTCAGAGAGTGGAGAAGCTGAGGGGTAGACTGTTGAAGGTTGTCCTGGAGGCACTCAGTGGGACTACAGCTCTTTCTACGGTGCTTGAAAAGATCTTGAAACATCCACTGGCTACTTCGGGAACCATTGGGGATATCAGGCAGCTTTTGACTGGTGTCTTGACGCACTCCCGTTATGAACAGGTTCTTGTGGAGACTACTGCACGGCTGGTTAATTTGGAGTTACACGAGGCTTTGAAGAAAACGCTTAGGTGAGTTTTTTTCATTGGGGGTACTAATTCAATTTGACTCCAATATTTTTTCAATTACTTTCTTCAGAGATTCTGGGAGAGCATGTGCAAGTGCTTCAATGGTCTGTCCAGTATGCAGACAGATGCTAACTCAGTGTACAGACTACACAGTGTTTTTTGGTTGTGGTCATGGATATCATTTCCAGTGTTTAGGAGAGAGAAAACTATGCTACAAGTGCCTGAATGACAAGGGTTGGGCACCAATAGCTACTAATTACGAAGTACCCATACCAATGGCTCCAGAGAGGCCTCAAATTTTACCACCAACATTTATGCGTCGACGTGAACTCACTCTCAGACTTGGTGCACCAACAGTACTACCTGATATCGAGGAGATTTTTTAAATGAATGATAACAAATATAAATCTAGTCTCAAATAATTCAAAAACATTCACTTTTGTATATTGATTATGTCTCAGTTTTTTTTTTTCCTTTTTTCTAGGGACAATTTACGCTGTCATTGTATTCATATTTAAAAATCTATTGATAGAATTTATGATTAAGGTAGGGAGAGAGAGTTTATCATCATTATAATTAATTTTACGTAAAAAATATGAAATAAAATGGAAAGTGAAATCAATTTTGTGGTTTAATTCATTATTTTAAAGAAGATAAATTGAAAAAAAAAAAAAAAAAACTTGTGCAATAATTCAATCTTTGGATTTTTCCTTCTTAACTGAATGAAACAACGGTAAATTCGCCAATCTCTTCACTTGCGTGCGTTTAGTATTTTTAGTAATGAAGACTGGTTTTTTCAAATTATTTTGCTTCAATACAGCAGCAGGATTTTTCGGTTTCCAGCCCAAAAGTTCTCCAGTCAGAAGAGACGAAACTTTAGAAAAGACATCCAATTGTTCTTCTTTCGGTGGTAGTAAGTTGTTTTTCTGTGAAAAGGCCTCAACCATTGAATCAAGCTCCTGGAGATGAGAGATGACTTTTGGAATGACTAGATACTGCTGGATATTGTTATCACAGCCCTCCATCTCACTCAGCATCTTTGATATTTCGTTGCAGTAGAGAAATCCTTGAACCACAAAATCACTGTCGTATATCATTTCTCCAATTTGAAGGGATACTTGTACTGCTGCTGTTTCTCGCTTTACTTCGGCTAGGAGAGTTGTCAGGGATAGGGCGTAGGCTGATCTACTCATGACTGTGTAGCACGAGTGCTCCTCAGTAATCTCAAAAAACAATTTCCATTTATAAATAGGTAATTACATCGAAAATAATTCATTTTAACCATCTTATTTACCTTCTTGGCGGTCATTCTCCAAGACTCTTGAATTTGCTCAACGAAATCAATGATTTCTTTATGCTTCTCCTCATCTAGACGCTCTGATAATTGCTTCAGTGCTTCGAGTTTAATTGATAAATTGCTGGAGATTTCTTTAAAGCTTTTGAGTTGCATCTCCAGTTCAGAGTCAATGAGGGTAACTTGAGGAGCTTCGTGTTTCAAAATTGACAGCTATAATTGATTTAATCGAGTCAAAAATTGTTAAATTAATTTTTCTTTGTATTTCATTGAATTATCTCAAAAACGTTGAATTTTTTACATTTTTCAACAACGTCTCCAGAAGACTCGCTTGATCCTGCAGAATAATAAACTCTGTACACCCTTCCTCCTCCATTTTTCTAATCACAGTTCGACTGAACTACAAGAAAACAAAGGACGAGAAAGAAAAACAAAACACAAATATATATTTCTTTCATTCACTCCGATATCCTCTCATTTTTCTGCAATTTTATTGTAACAGCCAGTTGAATTTCTACATCAGATAAATAATTAATACAAACTTGTCGTGTTGAATGAGAAACTTGGAATATTGAAAACAAAAGATCAATTCTGGTGGCAATATTCAATTCATTATATAACTCAATCTATTTCTTCTAAATAAAATGCTTCGTTAATTCATCTTTACAAATTTCTAATCGTTTACAATGACGCACTCCTATATGTAATATAACATTGTTTTTCCTTCTTTTTGGCTAGTATTAATTCGTAGTAGAATAGTAAAACGAGGTATTATTTTTCCATATTCATATGTCGTGTGCACACCGAGGTTGATCGAATTGTATATCAATCGATCGTACGGGTATATAGGAAAAATATTACAAATTGACGTTGGAGGATTATTATAATAATTATCCTCGGTGTACATTAATATCTGTCCTCATGACTAATTCATCTCACCCTTTACCAAATGTAAAAGGCCTTAAAATTACATTTTCTCTCATTTTAATTGTTTAGTAATTTACAGCTATCATTAAACTATGAATAATCATTGTTTCTCTTAATATTTCCTTTTGTATGTTTTTTATTTAATCATAATTACTTAGTCAATAATGCTGAAAGCGCCTGCAGGCATTTTACATGCTTTAATAAACGCTCACCATTAACTCAATGAAAATGACAATTAATTGTTTTTGTAATAATTCTCAATATGATGAAAGTAAGAGTGAAATGGGGGAGGGGGGGGGGGGTGAATTATTCAACTTATTATCCATTAATTATATCATAGATAGAAACGAATGTAAAAAATCGTATATTCAGTTCTGTTCGTTGGCTTTTATTTTCAATAAAGCCTGTATTAAAGGGATACTCATCTGCTGGGGTAAATGGTTAGTGATTAGGACGGATTAACGCGTTTATAGTTTGCTTGTTTTTTTTATTTTTTTTTTATTTATCAAAGAGATATTTTTCCTATCCTTTGAGGAACTTCTCATTAATGGCAAGTTGAGTCTTTTATTTCTTACAGTAGTGTCGAGGTGCAAATATAGAAAATAGTAGGAAATTGAAGCGAGTAGTGAACCAATATGTCCCAAAATGAATTAATAAATTATAGAATTCAATTTGGAACTTGTCTTTTATCCTTTCTCAGAGCTCCACAAAAATGAGAGAAATAAATGTATAAATTTTTTTAAGAATAATTAAGACACAATGAGGATTGAAATATTTAACTAGTCTTTCCCCCCTGAGGTTTCTAATTTTTGCCTCGTTTTTTTTTTTTTCTTCATGAAAAAATGCAATGCCTAATTCCCAGGTTAAATATTGCTTGGGATAATAACTAAAAGTTATTTCTCATTATGTTTCACTCTCTCCCTCTCTCTTTCTCTCTCTAACACACACACAAATTCTATAACAGTTAAGTTGCCCTAATTCTATAATTCTATCTACGTTGCCAGTGGTCGCGATTGTGTCCATGATATCTGTACTGTTGTTGTCTGTAATTACCACCGTGACGTTGACGATTGTGACTGGAAGTGTTGTAGTAATTTCGCCGGTGGTAAGATCCACTGGGTCGATTCCACGTTTTACCATTTTGATACTCTTGAAAGGGATTGTAGCCAGGATTTGAACGTCCACCTTCGTACTCGCGATGATTCTTCAATTTCTTCATTCTACCTCTATCCATCTCTTCGTCGTCTGGATGATGATGGCGCTTCCGTTCCTCTCGCCTCTCAGTTTCAACTTCACGTTCCAGATGTGATCTATTGCCATTCCAATTTGTCACCGATGAGCTTCCATATCCACGGTGTGACATTTTCAGAAGGTGGGATACTGTCTCGGATCGATTTGTACCGTTGAAATTGCGAGGAGCTGCTGCACTTGGTGCTGATGTTGTGTGATTTGATTTTCTATTCTCTTCCCTGGAAAACAAGAAAAAAAAAAAAAACTATGTACATCTTGGCTTATTTTTTTTTCGGAATCAGTTGTTTCAGAGAAAAATGTTAGTATGATAATTACGAGAAAATGGAAAAAATTCATTACAACTTCTAAGAATACGAACTTGTTTTCAGTAACGGACCAGCCATTGGGTGTAGCTCCCGAAGTGGGTGATGGAGTGTCCTTGGTGACTTCCCATCCATTGATACTGCTAGCAGCTTTAGTAATAACCCTGTCTTCAGGCCCAGTGTTGACCCTGATGGGATGCCACTTGTCCTTTCCATTGCTCTCCACTTTGCCCTCACTCTTTCCATTCTGCTGATGCTTGGGACTTGAATTTCCACTTGACTTTCCACTGCCATGACCATTACCATTGCCATTCAGTGCCACAGGACTTGGTGATTTCTCCAGCAGCCCGACTTTGCCCCCCTTAATCTCCCCCTTGACACTTGGAAGAACTTTGCTCTCCTTAATCTCTTTGATATCCTTGACTTTGGTAATTCCATTACTATTATTAACCACGTTTTTTTGATTGGAAGAATTTGGATTAACATTCTTAATATTTGAGGTAGTTGTGCCATCATCTTCATCACTGGAGCCATCATATGGCACTAAACTACTACCACCACTCATTACTTTACCATTTTTAATATGTACGACAAGCCTTGGCTGGCTCTTTTCCATCATTTTTGGTGGCAATTGTGGACCAATAAATGAATTTTTCTGTGCTACAACTTTCTGAGGTGGCAATTGAGGCCCAATAATTGGATTATCTCGTTTAACTGATGTACCATTACAAATACCATTGGCACCAGATGTCGATGGTTTTGGACTCATTGACTTGACATTACCATTTGTTAATGACTTAATGCTATTTAGTCCATTGAGCTTTGTTGGTTGTGGTGTTGGTAGTTTATTCAGTGACTGTGGTTCCATCTCAAATATCATAATATATGCATTGGTGCTCAATACATTAGACAGATTAATAGAACGAACACATGCATCATCGAACGAGTAATATTGTCCTGAGGATACTTGTGCAACAGCAGTATAATGACCACAATTAACAGAGGGTCCCATGTGTGTCACTATAGACATGAGTTTGTAGTTGACTTTTCTTGGAGGATCACCTGGTTCACGCCAGAGATAGGGTCCCATGTCTACTGTCTGTTTAAATCCAATATGACGAGATATTTTTCCACCCATTACACTGAATCTTTTGAGCTGAACACAAAGTACTTTTGGTGGTCTCTCTAGACTAAATTGCTTGGTGGCAGGAACACGACGTTTACAAGCCTCACACTTGTAATCATTACTATCCAACTGTTCACGACCAAAATAATTTGTCAGAGCTTCGTCCAATGAACTAGCCTTTCTAATATCCACAAGAAGATCCTGAAAGTGTTGAAATGTCGTTGAAACATGTCGACACTGCAAACATTTAACTTCAGTTCTAATGTAACCACCGAATATCTGATTAATGGGAGTTGTTTCCTTTGAGTATGAGTCTAATTTAGCAGCTTTGTGACGACTCAAATAGGCACGCTCCATTCCCTCCAAGAGATATCTTAAAAATTCATGAGCATCTTCTTGTTGGCCAGGCACCATTGTTCGGCATATGAGTTTTAATTTGTTATAAATGTAAAATGGTTTAATGGCATTGCCAGATTTTTCATGACTAAATTGTAGGGTTTTTGCCATTGCACAAGTAAGGCACTCACCTCCACCATCATTTTGTTCACATTTTGAATTGTGATGTGGATCTGATAAGAGCCAGTTTACCAGGGCTGGTACATGAAATAATGCCTGCAGAGTGCTGTTTAAGTAACAGGTATTACCAACATTGTACATGCCCGAGCCAACTGGTGTATTTTGCTTCCAACCGAGGGTTACTCTGTTTGGCTGATAGAGAATTGTACTTGGCTCTGGTAAGACTGGACCAGTTGATTTAATTTCACGTGGCTTTTTACATTGGGTCTGGTCTTTCATCTTTATGTTATCAGGCTGATCAGGGGGCAAACTCAGGACTATGTATTTGGCCTTGAGATGCTCCAGTACTCTTGACTGATAGCCATCGGCTTCTTCGTAGTCAATGTCTGTTTGAAGGATACGTGAGGCATTGCTGGCTAGAGATACTGTTATATCGTCAGGGGATTTTGTCTGGGCAACGTCCAGCGAGTGCCGGAGGGCTGCTGACACCGGGTCACAGACACTTACTGCTGGCATCACTTCAGTCGAGGCTGGGTTGCATTAATTCAGGGGAGGGGGGATCTTGTTCCTTCTGGAATTGAGACAAAACCGATTGAACAATTAATATCCACGATGAGAATTTTTCTACGTGAAATTATTGATACTAGTGTTAAAACTACCATTAGATAAATATATTAGTTACTCATGAATGACTGTTAATTATTCAAGATTTTATGTGAAAAAAAAATACTTTAATTTCCAACGTTCTCCAATATTTCCCCCCCCCCCCCCACATTGCCTCGCGCAAAAAAAAAAAATTGTGGATAGGGAAATTGGGAAACGAAAGAAAAATTGTCTGCAATAGTGTATGAGCATGTAATCATGAATTGATAAAGTCTTCCCCCACTCACCCCCCCCCCCCCCCTCCCACTCCGCCGGGAAATCAAGGCCACATGGTCATTGATTATTACCTCCAACTGATGAGCATAAAGTTATTCACAATCGGAAAAATTATTCCCTGTGTTAAAAAATTTTTTAAACATTGAATGAATTCTTCATTAAGGTGAAATACATGTGGAGCCCGCGGTGATCTAATTGATGACCCTCTAACGCAACTCACATTGTTTACAAAGAAAAAAAAAATAAAAAATTGTAGAAAAAACAGTAGATTCAATATTGTAATAATTTCTTCTATGAATGAATAAATCTAACGAGAAAATTATGACGTGTATTTTTGTCAATAAATTAATGAATAAATCGTTTAATTTGTAATTAATTGTGAATGAATTAACCTGAATTATTCAGGATAATCCCGCGTGATAGTAACAGACGGGAGAACGGCCTGTGGGCGCGTGTCTGTCCCATGGTAATCAATCTCCTAAAATTATAATATCGGTGAGAGTTGAATAATTTTCAATGATTCTGAGCGGCAAGTTTCACCGCATTTTTTGTCCATTAACACTCACCCAATAACGTATTTAATCACTACTAGTATCACTGATACACTGTATTCACTTGTTCATGATGTAATCCAGTATTTAATTGAACACACACTGACATTTTTTCAATTGAATATTAATTTAATTATTGTAAATAAAAAAAAATTATCTCTTCTTTTGATATTATGATTATTTTTTTTTCGTTATATCTAGTACGCGAAAAACGAGGCACCTCGCTTTACACCATGATGGCGGCCATCTTTCGACCATTATCCGGCTTTCGGGGATACCGGAGGGGCATTAGTCAAATCAAGTACTGATTTTCATATCATTCATATTCAGTATTTCCGGTTTTTTCAAAAGAAACAAAATTTAATATTGCAATCATTCCATTCATTTTATCATGGAAAATTATTCATAACTATTTTTTTGAAGTGAAAAATATATTTTTTAAATCAAATAAAAGAAAATTGAGATTTCTCTCGAGTTATTGAAGACTTGAGCTATTTTGCCTCATTCGCTCTCCTGGGGAGAGATTTTGCGTGTCATAACAAACGTAACAAACAAACAATTTGGACTAGAGGGCAGTCTCAAACTGTATGAAATACACTTCCTCTACCGCCCTCTAGTCCAAATTGTTTGTTTGTTATGACGCGCAAAATCTCTCCCCTGGATTCATTCAGAATTGAACAAATAAATTGCGGATGAGATATTCAAACTATTATGAATCATTGTTTTCCGTTTTATTAATAATAAGATTATTATTAATTAAATTCTAAAAAATATCGAAGAATGGTCCCATGGTGTAATGGTTAGCACTCTGGACTTTGAATCCAGCGATCCGAGTTCAAATCTCGGTGGGACCTTAAGAGACTGTTTTTTTTTCTTTTATCTACTCCAAGTTGAGAATATTTCGTAGAACTGCCCTTAGGGTAGTGGGAAATGCCGGTGAGTCATAGGGATTATGTGGAAATGGAAAGGGAAACAAAAGTGTAAACATTATTGTTTATAAATGGGAATTTTGAGGTGGCGACATCTGTCACAATTGTGCATTTCGGTGATATTGGATATGCAGTTAGATGACGGCACAAGTTTTATTATTATAATCGTAAATAAACAGTGAAAAGTGGTGTGAAATTATTGCTATTGTGATAACTGCATAAACTTTTTAATTTTCAACACGTGAAAATAAAAACTTGATGCAAATAATTCTATTTCTCATTCCAAATAATTGAACAATTCGATAATCAATGACTCTAGAAGGACATAAATAAGTCAATTGGACAAAGATATTTTTTGCATCTCCAATTGTCGTTGGATCCATTCCAACAATAACCACGTGCTTACTCAACAATGAATACTGAGGAGAGTTGTGTGGTGGTGGTGAAGGCTAAACCCATCAGGAAGGTCTTCAAAGCACCAGTTCGTGTTAATAAAATACCCCAAGAACTCCTGAATGATCCACTGCTGAATGCAGCCGTAGCTGCACTTCCTCAAAATTATAATTTTGAGATTCACAAGACCATTTGGAGAATCAGAGAGACAAAGGCTAAGAGAGTAGCTCTACAAATGCCTGAGGGACTGTTGCTCTATGTAACTACTATTGCGGATATTATTGAGGATTTTACAGAGGCTGAGACTGTCATTATGGGTGACGTAACTTATGGTAAACCAAGAGATATTGATCAAAAGATAATTTACGGTATTTTTTGAGTATTAAGTTGGTAATAAAAATTATAATTTAATCCTAGGTGCTTGTTGCGTCGATGATTACTCAGCTCGTGCTCTAAACATTGATCTTCTGATTCACTACGGCCACTCTTGCCTAATTCCCATTGATCAGACCACTGGAATCAAAGTCCTCTACATATTTGTGGACATTAAAATTGATACTGCTCATTGTATTGATTGTCTACAAGCCACTCTTCCTGTAATCACGAAAATAGCACTTGTCAGCACTATACAATTTGCTGGTACACTTCAGGCAATTGCTAGAGAAATGAGGAATGCTGGGTACGAGACAACAGTGCCTCAGAGCAAGCCTCTGAGTCCTGGAGAGGTAATTCTTCAATAATATGACTATTTAATTATTCAACAATAATTTAAACATTTTTTTCCCCAAAGATTTTAGGCTGCACAGCACCACGAATTCGTTGTGCTGACGCATTAATTTACATTGGAGATGGTAGATTTCATCTGGAAGCTGCAATGATAGCAAACCCAAAGCTGAGGGCTTTCAGATACGATCCGTACGATAAAAAACTCACTGAAGAGTTTTATGATCACGAGCAGATGAGAATGATTCGACAAAATGCGATTGAAAGAGCAAAAGATTCTAAAGTCATTGGTCTAGTTCTTGGCACCCTAGGGAGGCAGGGAAATCCTTCAGTTTTGAAAATTTTGGAGAAACGAATAAATTTTCTAGGGAAAAAAAATGTTAATATTCTTCTATCAGAAATATTTCCAGATAAAATTGCCATGTTTGATCATGTTGACTCTTTCATTCAGGTAATTGATATAGTTTTTTTTTCTGACTCATTTGTCTTCAATTGGAAGGACTTGACAGTTAATTTGTGATGGTTTATTGGTTTTTATACAGATTGCATGTCCAAGGCTGAGTATAGACTGGGGCACGGCCTTCCAGAAGCCATTTCTCACTCCATACGAGGGTGCAGTGTCACTGAATCTCTCGAAATATGAGCAAGACAAACCCTACCCCATGGACTTTTATGCATCGGCTTCTCTCGGGCCATGGACACCCAATCACAAACCTGATAATCTAGAGAAGCAGAGTGATGCGTGTTGTGGTAAATGCAAGGATAAATAATAGCTGATTGATTGAGGATTTTAATGAGAATAAAATAAACCACTTTTGATGTGTATATTGAAGCTGTTGTACCTGATTTATTATTTTTCAAGCTTTTCGAATATTTTTGATTCACTCACTCCTTCCCAGTCTCTCTCGAGAGATAAGTGAATGGGTTATGAGTGGCGCGCATACACGCGGTAATCGGAAATTGTGGCTAATCTGAAGGGAAATTGACGTAGGAAAATCTTGAGGGAGCGTATTGATTGAGGAGATAGGAGAGATTGATTTTATCAACACAATATTACGGTATTTCTTGAACATTAAGGGTTTTCAGTGAATTAATGTATCCTTTATCATGAAGCGAAGCCCGAAGGCCATTGATGAAATATTGCTGGAGAAAGAATCGAGAAGACAAAATTTTGGGTGAGCCGGTTTTCGGGGTGAGCCTTCTTCCAGCCAAAATGACCAATTTTGACATTTTCTCCAATTCAACTCTTTTCCAATTATTTCCGCGAGTTCTGGATAGCCGGGCAGCTGATATTAAAATACCAAACGAGGAAGAATCGAAAAGACAAAATTTTGGGTGGGCCGATATCAGGTCTCTCCAGTCAAAATGGCCAATTTTGGTCAATATTTTCGTGCTCAATATTTTTTGAATCCACCGACAGATTCCTTTCTAACTTTTTAAGTAGTTTGTGGGGAGGGGACTGATAGTCTCTGCAAAGCGGCAGCTCGAGGAGGGCATTTTAATTCGGGGTTTTACTCCCCTTGAAAATTGAAAAACTTTTCAGATTTGACCCGTCGTGCTCGATTCAAGTTTCTAATTCTATGAAATAAATAAAAAGAAAATTTGTTGAAATACAAAATACTGTGAAGCCCTACATCCCATGAATAACCCCCTTGAATCTTATTTCCACTGTTAACTCAAATGATCCACCCACAGCATCTCAAAGTAATTAGTATTCGCGCTACTCCCTCAAAAGTCAATTCACCCTTCAAACACGCAATCAAAGTACGAACTATAACACGATATCAACACACGCATAAAAACCAGCTCCTCCACAAATAAAATGAAATAACAACAACAATGAAATAGTAGATTCTGGAAGAATGAAAAATCCCTCGCATTGTCATTGAAATAATTCAATCCTCCTTGATCCCCATTCACATGGGGATTCTCATCTTATTTTTGTTATGTCCTCTATTAAAAAACCAACACACATACTCTACTCATTTCTCTTTTTATTTCATTGGAAAGCAGAAAAAAATTGAAAATTTTTATAGTTGAGAAATATATGAGAGATACAGAGGAAATAGAATTAAGGTATATCCAATGATTCTAAAACGACCATTCGCCTACTTGTAATTTCCTTTTTTTCTCTTCCCCCCCCCCCCTTATCTATGGTGACACCCCCTGCTGCACTGCTACACGGTTGGTGGTGTAGCCAGCGATAATGGAGGGTCTCCGCGTGGGCGAATTACGTCATACGCCCACCTGTAGCCACCTCACACATTGAAGTTTGGCTGTGCTGGACTCACCTAACGGGTGGACCACAAAATAATAAACTCTAGCATATCTCCAACCCCTCAGTATTAATTCATCCCCCTCATCCACACCCTCTCTATATTTCATTTATCCATCTCCTTCTATTCATCATTCACTCTCGTATGATGTAGTTGACATGAAGGGGAAGCGAGATCAAATGCTAATGAATAGCGTCGTGTTAAAGATTTTTTTATTGGAATAGAGGGGTAGGAAATGGAAATTTGTGGCGTAACTTGAGTTGAAAAGCGCCACTCGTTGGATTTTGATATTGTCCAGGGGGAGGGAATAGGCGGCGCCGACCGCACCCCGGCGTCGCGACGTCAGTCGTCGTTCTAACGTGGCTCAACAAGTATCCACTTCTCCAGTATTGGGTTTATGGTATAAAACCAACTGTAACGCTGCCCTTTGTTTTTCCCCTTTTCCTCACTATTTTTCTTTCATTTTTTTTTTTTTTTTTTTGGAAAGAGACGAAACACTGGTGGATTATTTTTTGCGGAATTATTGGTGAGTTTAATTGAATTTAGATAATTTTTGTGTTGGAGAAATTTTTTCGAGATATGGATTTAAATATCCTTATTTGTTAGTGAATTAATTGAATAATTTGATAATTAGCCGTATGTGATTCGCTAACTGGAATGTTTTCACCACTTTTCTAATTGGATTACACTGGAAGGGAATTTCCCCTTGAATTTCATGCATAAATTGTTTAAATATTCAACAGAAGAGAATTTATATGAAATTTCAAAAAAATTTCTTGGTAGAGATTTTTTTTTTTTTTTTCATTTTAAAATTGTATAGAATTCAAACGAAAAATTTTCTCTTAACACCGTATGTAATTTTAAAGCCAGAATAAAATGAGATCGGAGGTAACGAACGAAGACAGTCTCACTGAGGAATGGTCATCGAAGGAAGCCCATTCAAGTAAGACAGTTCGTAGAACATCTCGTCGTATCTCTATACACAATTTGAGGCCCTCAAAATCATCTCGTGCGAGTACACCGAGGGAGAAAAATCTCAGGAGACTTGAGAGTAACGAGCGAGAGAGAATGAGAATGCACAGTCTCAACAACGCATTTCAGGTTGAACCAAATTGATTAAAGATAATTTAATTTTCTCTGATAACTTTTCTGATTGAATTCCGATTGAATTGTCTGTTCATTAATTATTTTTTTTCCCCCACCTTTTCCATTGAATTTTCCAGAGTTTGAGAGAAGTGATACCACACGTGAGTAAAGAGAGACGTCTCTCGAAAATTGAAACACTGACATTGGCAAAGAATTACATTGTCGCACTGACTGATGTTATTTGCGCTATGAGGAGTGATGATCAAACTGGTGATGTACAAACACCAAAAATTAATAATCAAGTGGGAGATTTGAATAATTGTCTAAATATCAATACACCAAATTCATCGAGAGCCTCAACACCAGAATTGCGGAGCTCGTGTGAAGAGAATAATGTCAATTCCACGTGGAATGATAGCTCAAGCAGATCCAATGGTCTCTGAGGTAAAACTAGTACTATTGAGGGTGAGAGGAAAATGATAAATGATCCCTAAGGGTAATTTCAAGATATTGTCGGTCCTGAAATCATGCTGACAATGCTAAAAAAAAAAAATCACACGAAAGTCCGTCAACGAATCAATTTTATCAGTGATGTCATGTTTTTATTTTAAAAAAACACAATCACAAAATTGATGAGAATATGTCATAATACTTCAGCTAGCTGTTGTTCACTGTCTGCTAAGCAATGATTGATAAGTTATTCATGAATGAAATACGAGTATTTATGATGTGCCAAAATAGGAGACAATGCTTGTGCCAGTATTATCAGGATAAGAGATTTGCTACGAGAATTGATGAGAAAACTAGATATTTTTCAAAAAAATTTGATGATTGCCGTTATCGTGCATTCAATAGGTATGCAGCATCAGTTGCGCTTTAGATAGTTGTTATTATTATTTTTACCATTTCATCTTTGCTATTTTTTCGTGGAATTGTCTTTGATTTTGCAGTGAAACAACTACTTGAGACATCAAAAAGTCTGAGAAAATTACGAATAAATGTAAAAAAAAAAAAAAAAAAAAGATTCTAGTCAAATGCTACCGCTTTTTCACTCTTGAATTCTAGTAATAATTATTCAATTATTGGTTTCAATTACGAATTCACAGAGATCAATTAATATCCACTGGATAACATTGCGTCAACGATGGATTAATCCATTATTTAAAAATAATATTTATTGATATAAATATCTCTATTATAGAAATATATTATATATATATAAATATGAATCTATTGAAAGGATATAAATAAATTATATATTGATAACTAATCAATGAAAGTGAGAGAAAAATGTAAACAAATTGTTATATCACCCTTTCACTGCTCTTCTAATCACTGCCAAAGGATATTGGCCAACTTTCTAGGCTATCCAAGTCGACTATTACTGCTGTATGGGTCTTTGAAAATTTTGGAATGCTGATGAGTCTCACGATTTGTCCTTCCTCTCCTTTTGAAGAAAAAAAAAAGACTTTTTAAAGTTAGAAAAACAACTTTTCAAATTTCCTTTAAAATGCTAATTCTTTACCAATTAAAAGTTTTGTAGAATAACTCTCCATATTTCCAACGAAATAAATATCTGGACAGTCTTCTATAATAAATGGATCACTGTCAAAGTATGGATATGCCGGTAGTGTATCTGGTGCTGTGGGAGCAAAGTGTCTCCATATTAAAGTTTTTTCTAAGCAGTCGAGTGGTGAAATATTCATGAGACCTGCCACCCTTCTTATATCTTCGACAGGCTGTCCACTCGAGCCAGCCACAATTCTATCACCAATTTTACCGATCCAAGGATTTGTACAACTTTGAAGGCTTTTCAATCTGTTGATATAGAATATTGATATTTTTCAAAATACAACATCGCGATACGAATGAAAAATATTCTCAAAAATACCTCGAAGATTCTGGTAAAATACAGGGATGCAAATTCTGCTGAGGAATTGAATGATTGGACGGATCAAACTCTCCTGGCATCAGCAGAACACATGAATTCCCAACAATTTGTCTCAAAAATTTATCGAATCTGTGCGAAGCCACAATACTCTCCAATGCAGTGATTTTGCTCTGATTTCTAGCCTCAGAGTATCCTTTATAGGTGAACGACTCAACAGATCCCCTTACACTATTCCCAGCAATGATAACCAAACAAACAGCAGCTGCATCACCCTGAGCTCCTGCATCTCCAGCCATTCCAGTGATCCATTCAGTAAAAATTTCAAGATTAAGAGAATCTGGTGAATTTGCCAAATCTAGCCCCGAAATCAGTAAAATTCTTCCTTGATGACTAGATAAAGACCTCGAAGTCGATACCTTTGGACACATTCCTGGAAAGCAAAAGTCTTGGACCCAGAAGCATCCATCATCAAGTTCACGACCCAAAACAGCACAGACCAGACCTGTGACGACTTCTGCAGGACTCATGTGGTTACCAACAAGTTTAACTCTCAATGTTTCATCCTCTAGGAACAATTGGTCTTTTATGGAACTATAGTTTGACCGAGTTGGTTGAGTTATCATTTGTAATTCCTCACTCAACTCCTTCAGAATTGAGGGCTTGAGCTCTTGGTGTTTGTACAATGTTCCTATCAAGACGACAAGTTCATTGTCATCTGGAATGTCTGAGAGACTCGTCAGTTGGAGAATTTTCTGATTTCCTGAGGAATCAATCGAGAAAATATTAATTTCCCTTTAATCATCCCATAAATCATAAATTTTAATTAAAAACTTTGATCAACACAAATGTTATTTGAGGAAAAGAAATTATAAATGATTGATGCGATAATTACCCCATTTTTGTCTGACTCTCTCCCCCAATGTCTCCCTCAAACTCTTCAATCTTGCAGTGTAAATATTGGAGTACTGGCTCTTGTATGTTTTCTCTCCAATTTTAAATCTCCCAAAGTCCTTGAACTCGGTGAATTTTCGCTCCAATTGAACTTCATTATCACTTGTACTATTTTCTGACATTTATCAGTTTATCACCCACAATCACTATTGTCTCTTCTCTTTACAATTAAACATCAAAACATGTCTATCAACATTATTTTAATTGTTATTTATTTGTTTATGTTTACACGAGTGAGTTATGTCTGTGAACTGCTGCTGCGAATGATTGAAGAATAAAAAAATAAAAAAATATATGCGTCACTGACGTGTGGGTAGAGCAGAGTTCTTCTTTTCGTGAATATCTGACATGTGTGTGTGTTGGTATTGTGTTTTTTTTTTTTTTTATTAAATGAATTAACGAGTGTTTAGTGTGTTCAAGTGATTTTTCTTAGAGCTGAAATATCTAGCATTGAATTATGGCTGATGAGGATAATAAATTACCTTCTAATCACTTGACGTAAGTTAAATATTGTTGAAAAATGTATAAATTAACCTCACTCAACGTCACACGTACCACCCGGCATTGTCGGATACAATATTCATTAATTTGATTTTACACAGTGCCAGAGAGTTGATGCTGACACGAGGAATTCGTGCTCAGGCTTATGACGAATATGCAACATCATCTCTAGTATTACCAAAATGTGGAGAAAAGTTTTTCGAGCCGAATGGCTCATGGCTTCAGGAGAAACAAATCAGTACGAATTTGGAGAATATGAGGGATTTGTTGAAAATCGAGAGAGTAAATAGATTATCACAGCTGGCATCGGCTGAGTGGTTGCCTAATGAGAGGAGAGCCATTGTCACCAAGAGATCTGGTGTTGAATGGATAAATTATGGTATTGAAATCAACAGAAATCTTTATTTGATACCTGAGGAGGCACTTTTACTCATGGAAATGGTACGAATTGAGTTGAGAATATCGTAATTGTTATTTTTCAAAATCATCAACTTTTATGCTTTTCAGAACTGTCTCGAATTAATCTGGAATAATCTGTCCATCTCTATCCAACAAGCCTACAATCTCCTCCTCGATTCTCCCCACTCAGACGCAACCCTCAACGAATACAGAGTCTTCAGCCACTTATCAAGACTAGGCTATCGACTCCAGCGTTTCCACTACGAAAAGCCAACAACTAACCACTCTGAGGACTTGTCCCACCCAAAGAAGAAAGTAATCATTGTTCCCGAGAATGGTCAATGGATGAGTGACAAGAAACCAGAAAAAAATCCTCCAGAAATTCTTGATAACATTGAAGAAGAAGTCAAAGAAACCCTCAAGATTATGATAAACAAGATTGAGACTGCTGAGGCCCCAAAAACCAATGGAAACTCCATCAATTCTGACCTCGAGGAGACTCGCTCAAAGCCCAAGAATACAAAGCTAGAAATAGTCTCAGAAGAGACTGTAATTGATCCAATTAAAATCATCAGAACATCAACGACAACTGAACAACAAGCTAATCAGACCCCAAAGTGGACAGCAGCAAGAATCCAAAGGAACGTCAAACAACTGCCAAGAAGAAATGACAATAAACGAAAAAACATTCAGCTTTCTCCAGACAAACGACTTATTGATCCCTCAGGTTCTCCTCAATCCAAAAAAATAAAACACGAGGTAATTGAATTATCTGACGATGATGTTCAAGAAATACCAGTTATTCCATCGAGAATGGATCTTCTGAATCAATTTCCAAACACCATCAACAACGAGAGAATCAGAATAACGAGTGACTATGCTCCCCACAATGTTATTCCTCATACACTATTTTATCAGTGTGATAGAGGACATGTTGAGGCTGTTAATGAGACTGATAAACGACTGAGATTGTCCACTAAATCAGAGAAGAGTCTGGTATCTTATAACAACAATTGTAATAATAGATTCAATTATGATACCAATCCTGGTCCAAGTTGGAGACAGAATAATCATCAGAATGGTCATTACGGCTACAACAGATCGTTCAGAGATTCTCAGTACTTTCCTGGTGGAAGTTGTCTCCAGAGAGTGGAGGAGAATGTTGTAATTAATCAGATGAATTCCAGTGTTTATCGAAGTCGTTGGTCATCCTATCAACAGGTCAATGTATTCAGGAATTCTGTGATGCTTGGATACAGTATGGCAGCAGCTACTTTTCACAATTCCATGAATTTTTGTAATAATATAAAGTGGCAAGCACAAAATTTCTTCAGAGGAGGAAGAAGACATGATTCCAGGGGGCGTGGAATATATGGAAGACCGAGAACACTGATTTCTCCTCGTCGTGTTGATGAATCTGGGGTTTATCAGTCGTCGTTCACAAAAGTACCAGCATCGTCGTGGTCAGAGTTGAAACAGAAGTGGAGGGAAGCAAAGACGATTACTATTGAGGATGATGAGGAGGAGGAGGATAGAATGGATTGCAGTGAGGTTGAGGTTGTTGAGGAAAATATTCAGCCGTTGGTGGGGCCGAGGCATGCTGGGAGCATTGGAGAGGTTTTTGATAGGCTAAAGATTATAAAATCTGCCCAAGAGAAGACTGTTAGAAGGAAGAAGGGGGATTACAAGATTTCCTACAAGGTTTTTCCCAATAGTAGGATAAATTTTAGGAAGACTAATCCTGGGACACCTTTGTACAATATCGTTGTCACCAGGTGTATTTGAATTTTAATTTTGTAATGATTATCATAACGATTTTTGAATACGAGGTGTCGGCTCGACATCTATATTTTATACTAATATTAATTTTTTGTATTATTGCAGCTTCCAGAAGCAATTTCCACAGCCAGTGGAACTGAAGAGATTGCAACAGGATGGGAACAGTGGGTCTATTGTATTCGCTGTGGTTTCAGGATCGATTGCATATTTGCAAAGTGGTGTCATCACTCTGCCAAATATAGCCAATGAATATTAGAGTTAGGGAGCTTTTTGTATGGTTACTTATTTTGTTAATAAAAGAAAAATTCATTTAAAAAAAAAATGTATTATATTAAATATAGCAGCCTGTTTGTGGGATTTGTATGAAGATTTTCATGAGAATCCGCATGAATATTGCTGATGAAAATAAGTGCGCCATGACACTTTCTAAGGCATGACAGTGTTACAATTCATACATTTTTTTTTGGGAGGATAATTTTTATACTATTTCTTCAATTTTATAAACGATAAATGAAAAATAAAATTCTTTGCTATTCATTATAACTGTAAATTATTGTCTACATGTTGATGTAAAATGAATCGACGCGATACAACAAATAACTCAAGTGTTTGTGTGCCCTTGAAGCCCTGCAACACATATGTCAACAACAAACAACTTGGTGCATGTGGTTCCGATAAGAACATTATTTCCAATGATTTATTACTGAATTATTGAACAACAGCAGCCATGACTGCTGCCGAACACTTTATAAGTTTAATTACAGTTGCAAGCGCTAAAAAATTAGCAACAGCTCTTGTTATTTGTTTTGTTTTGTATCACGGATTGATTCATCTTATTTATGGTTGGAAAATTTATTATTATTAATTCCGAAATAAATGGAGAAATAAAATGGATTTTGTTTATGTAGATTACGCAATTTTTTTTAGGCAGTGATTCTTGCAAATGGTTGCTGGAGGAAGGACGATACAAAGGAGATAAGGAATGGCAGCCCTATGGATGCATGATGCATCACTACACCCAAACAGATAGTAGAAGATGTTTGAGGTACTTGGCCTTTATGGGCCACAAGAATCATTTTGTCTTTGCTGGAGACGAGAGGATTCGTCAGTTGTACAAATCATTTGTTTTACAATTTATTGTCGATGGAAAGGGATCAGATCCAGCTGATTTTTCACCAAAGTTGGATTTAAATTTTCACGACGCACAGTTGAGATTGAATGTACAATTTCTTTGGAGGCCAAAGTTGGATATATCGATGATAACTGATTTTCGTAATTGGATGGTAAGACTTTGGACTCCTCTTGCGACAATATAATAATTAATTAATTAATGAAAATTAACTAACCAGACAGGTGAAGCCCCAGCGATGATCGTAGCAGGTTGTGCAGCAGCTGACATTCTCTCTCATAATGCAAGTGAGACTCGATTATACTCTGAATACAGCAATGGTTTAGTGCGATTAGTCCAGCCAGCAGATGCTCTCATTAAGGAAGGTTCCAAATTCCTCTGGATGATGCAGGATCCAGTTTTGAAGGAGAATCTACCAGTTCATCTCACTGGCATTGACAACAGACTGATAAATCTTTGCAATAAGGCAGCTTATGAAGTTTTACTGCACAGTGGGGCACATTTGTGGGAGAGCGGTAGACTGATTGGCCAAGGGGTTCTTGAACAGAGTCCCGATGGATATTTAGCAAGTCCATCATCTCTTAGACATAAAATTCAAATTTTATTAAATACTCACTGCAATGATCACATGAATTTTGGTGATGGCACTTGTTGCAGTAGTCCAGAGCCTGCAACTACTGTTCAGTTGATAACACTAGCAGCTATGGCAATTTGGTATGTTAATTATAATCCCAGGATTGATTCCCTCAGTTCCAAGGGAAATTATTTCAATTAATTTCTCTCATAAACTTTTTTTTTCTTTTCTTTTTTTTTTATCAGCGTGGTGACTGGTGGAACATTTTGGCTTTTCAGAAAAATATCCAACAGAACTGAAGTATTATACTCTCGAGTTGTAATTGAAGAAGTGGAAACAACTGATGATACTAATGAACCAGAGGTTTCCAAAGAAGATATACCACAAGCCAATGATTTTTATAGCTTAAGCACATCACTAGCTATTTTCTCCTGCATTCTTGGATATTTTTATTTATGCGACAGAACAAATTTCTTCATGAAAGAGAACAAATACTACAGTGAATTCAGCTTTTGGCTGCCACTTGGTTATATCCTAGCATTGGGATTATTCTTCACTGAAGATTGTGAGAGAGGGCCCAGAGCACTCAATCGTGAACAAACGGATGAGTGGCGAGGTCTGATGCAAGCTGTTGTTTTGATTTATCATGTCACTGGTGCTAGCAATGTTTTACCAATTTACATGCACTTGAGACTTATAAATTCAGCTTATTTGTTTCTCTCTGGGTATGGACACTTTTGCTACTTCTGGCAAACTGGAGATATGTCTTTAGTTAGATTGACAAGGGTGCTATTCAGGCTGAATCTACTGGCAATTTCTCTGTGTTTTCTTATGAATCGACCATATCAGTTTTATCATTTCGTTCCACTCGTCTCCTTTTGGTTCTGGGTCGTTTATTTTCTTGCCTGGCTACCACCAAGAGTCTACTCTGGCAGTCTAGCTGAGCACGGACCTCGAGCATTACTGTATCTTGCATTGAAACTCACAGGATTGGTCTCTGTGATCACAGTTCTCTATACTTCTGAGGTTTTTTTCGAAAAAGTTTTCGTCACCCGACCATGGAAGGCACTATTTGTTACGACTGATGATGACATCAGGGAATGGTGGTCTAGGTGGAGAGTTGATAGGTACAGTGTCGCTTTCGGAGTAGCTTTTGGAGCAGCTCTACTGGCACTTCAGAGGATGGATCATATTCCCGGCAGTGCACTTGCTCCTTTAATTGCTATTGTCTCACTCGCTGCTTACACTACTTTTACGATACTCTGTGTATCTGTTGCTGAGTGTGAAGAAATTCACTCGTACATTGTTTTTATTCCTGTGAGTTTTTTTTTCTTTTTTAAATTCACGTCATTTGTATTATTTCACTACTGAATTTAATAATCCGTTGTTCTCTTTCATTATTGAAGATTGTTGGATACATCATCTTACGTAATTCTTCACTGGCACTGCGAGGAAAATATTCGGTCCTTCTAGCAGGACTTGGGAGAATGAGTTTAGAGACACTAGTGAGTCAAGGACATGTATGGCTAGCTGCTGATTCTCATGGTGTTCTAGTCCTCCTTCCAAGATTTCCAGTACTTAATCTCCTCGTTTCTTCATTCATTTTCATATGCGCTAGTCATGAGGTAAAAATAAATATGTATATCTACTTGTTCTTAAGTTTTACCATTTCTCTCTTTTTTTTTTTTTAATTGCAGATCCACAGGTTGACTCTCATTCTCGCACCTTACGCAGTGCCAAACGATTGGAAATTAGTGATGAGAAATTTTTTATTATTCATTGCTGTGTTAGTTCCCATTGGAATTCACGATGGAATGATTTAAAACACTGGGACCATGGAAAAAAAAACAGAAATTATAACTATTGATGATTTAAATTGTTGAAGACTATCAGGCTCATTCAATTTTATTTTTAAACAATTTTTTTTTCAATTCTCAGGAGCACTTTGAGACATCACCTAATTTCTAATAATTTATTAACGTTAATTTTTTTATCTACTTGTGATATTTATGTACAATTTATATTTATTAAAAAAAAATTGTCGCCTCCCGCCAGCAGGATTTTTTCCATTAAAAAAAAAAAATCCAAAGTACCTAATATTATTCATTTACAACAATTAATGAATAATTTTCGTCAATCATTCGTTTTGTCTTGTTTTCCATGTTTAACTTTGCTGGTATAAATATCATAACATAGGGAAATTGTATTGTCATAGAGAACCCTAAAACGAGTTGGTAAAAAGTAGAAATTGAATATCTGAGCTGGTGGCCAAATGATCCATTCTGCTATATATAATTTATGAAATTTCTCACGCATTTCAGCTTTTAAATCTGGCCAACTCGTTTTTTCTAGGATTCCTAGGGTGAGGAAAAATACTCCTATGTAGAGGGGTGAGCAAATTAATTGGTCTAGAACAAGTTTTTTCATTACAATGCCAATAGTTTTTCCTGGCATTCTGGCATCTAAATAGTTGTACCAGTGATGACAAATTATTCCCACTGTCATACCAGATATTGCCATGTGTTGTGTTCGAGTTGGACTCCATGTCTTCCATTCTCCCTGAAAAAAAAAAAAAAACAATTATCGTTATCAATTAAATAATAATTTACGGTCCTATGACTTTACAATCTTACCTTTAATATTTCATAATGTTGCTCCAAAATATCTCCAGTAGCTGAGAGGGATATTGATATTCCCACATTTGTGTAGAATAAATATTTTCTTGAGAATAATTTGTCCCTTATTGTACCAGCCCGATGAAAAACAAGATTCAATCCTCTGGCAATATTCATTTTCTGAAATCAATTTATTTCAGTTGATCTTGGAGGTTAGGAAAGTTTAGAAAAGTACATTAAGAAGA
The DNA here is from genome assembly GCA_035578325.1 of Coelinius sp. EB29. NCBI lineage: Eukaryota > Metazoa > Arthropoda > Insecta > Hymenoptera > Braconidae > Coelinius > Coelinius sp. EB29. The sequence continues at coordinate 4,982,508 of JAOZGT010000008.1, forward strand.
ATTATTGAATTGTTGCAAGGAAATCAATATCAATTCCATTTTAGGCATGAATTATCAATTGTCTGGGCAATAATCACAGTTAACAATCTGTGAAAAATGATTAACAAGTGGATAAACTCACCAGTGAGACTTGAAACAATGCCGGAAATGGAGAGTAGATATCAGTCTAAAATTCAGTTTTACACCGTGATTGATCAACTGTGCACGGTCACCTTGGTGTTATTAACAAGACTTCCTTCATTCATTATATAAATGAAAAAAAGGATTTGTTAATAAAATCTAAAAATACAAATACAAAATGTGAGGTTAATTATGTAACGATTGTCTAAATTCTAAAACGCAGAGAAACTTTCGATAGATGTCTCAACTATGACGTTATCCACAGTATTGGGACAAAATGGGCGATTTCTACGTCTTTGATTATTATTAATGATGATGCTGTGCTGCCATTGGCGAAAATTGGTTTTTTTACGTAGCAATTCTTTGGTGGCCCTGAAAAGGGCCGATTGTTTCTATAGTGTTGGGAGCTTAACCTCCAAATCCGTAAAGAGTACGTCCTTGACGTTTCAGAGCATAGACCACATCCATGGCGGTGACAGTCTTCCTCTTGGCGTGCTCGGTGTAGGTGACAGCATCACGGATGACGTTCTCAAGAAAGACCTTGAGTACACCACGAGTCTCTTCGTAGATCAAACCAGAGATACGTTTCACTCCACCACGACGAGCGAGACGACGGATAGCTGGTTTGGTGATTCCCTGGATGTTATCACGAAGTACTTTACGATGGCGCTTGGCTCCTCCTTTTCCCAATCCCTTTCCTCCTTTACCGCGTCCAGTCATTTTTCCTCTGGATTAAATAAGACGTCAACAGAATGTAACAAACTGCAAACGAGTGATGCTAAAAATTCGAAAATAATCTCTTTATATAGAATTTTCAATGATGTAACCCCCACTCCTCGAAAATGAACCAATGAGAGTTGAACATATGTTTCTCCCCTCTACTGGTTTCTAGTCCAATAGGCATGAGCTGTCGTGTTATAAATAGAAGGTTATTCTGACAAAATTCATCATTCGTGCACTATGGCTCGTACCAAACAGACCGCTCGTAAGTCCACCGGAGGAAAGGCTCCAAGGAAGCAGTTGGCCACCAAGGCCGCTCGTAAGAGTGCGCCAGCAACTGGAGGAGTGAAGAAACCCCATCGCTACAGGCCAGGAACTGTCGCTCTCCGTGAAATTCGTCGTTACCAGAAAAGCACTGAGCTTCTCATCCGTAAACTCCCATTCCAACGTCTTGTTCGTGAGATCGCCCAGGACTTCAAGACCGACTTGAGATTCCAGAGTTCAGCTGTTATGGCTCTTCAAGAGGCTAGCGAGGCTTACCTCGTTGGTCTTTTCGAAGATACCAATCTCTGCGCTATTCATGCCAAGAGAGTTACCATCATGCCCAAGGACATCCAGCTGGCTCGTCGTATTCGTGGAGAGAGAGCTTAAATTTCCATCGCTCACCTCAATTCAAACAATCGGCCCTTTTCAGGGCCACAAAATATTTTGACGTAACAAAAGTCAGTTGTTGGCATTTTAATTTATAGATGAATTATTGGTGACAATTTGTATTGAAAATTATAAAGGTGTTTGATATTCCCATAATCATAATATAACATGTTATAACAATATGACGAATGCTTTCACGGTTCCACATATAAAATAATAAGGAACGTGACGTCCCATGTTTATTTGTAATGTGATATCGACTTTGAAGGCAGTCCTCATTTTTTTTGGTCAATGACAAGGATTACGAATATTCTATGAGTACAGTAGACTCGTTATAGTCGAACGCATGGGAGAGGCGAATTCAACTATATTTGTCTACCCCCATTACGCACTTCGAATGTGAGACATTTATATTTCGGCTTTATTTTTTCTGTAATCCTCTATATGCCTCATTAAAGAGAACAGTGGATTGTTTACATCTTAGGGCCCGAAGGTGATAGGGTGGGGGAAAAAAATCGATTCTATTCTATTCCATATGGTTGGCTATATCCCTATAGAGGGCAGGTGGCCGATGTCTTCTCCAAAGTATGTGATGCCATCTGTCCCATACTTAAACAACTTATATTGGGGAGTTCGCCAGCGGTATCTAGGACCACTATTAATTTTCGGAGTGTCAATTAAAAGATGTTAAAGGAGTTGAGAAAAGAAAGGAAAAAAAAGAAAAGAAAAAGACTAGATGGTAGAAGAGGATATCTATCACACCACCTGATATTTCAGGTGGTGTGATAGATATCCTGTGTGACGGGACAGACGAGCGACCGCCTCGCTTGTTGACTCCCGGCGAATTCGAAAAAAAAAAAAAAAAAAAAATCGATATGAGGGGATGACTATGAGTCTACTTTATAATTAAATATGAGGTGATGATAATATAATAGATAACGAAAATGTAAGTATTACGTGTTAAATGTTTGGTGGCCCTGAAAAGGGCCGATTTGTTTGATTTTAATACATTTATTTGGAGCTGGTGTACTTGGTGACGGCCTTGGTGCCCTCAGAAACAGCGTGCTTGGCGAGTTCTCCGGGGAGAAGAAGACGAACAGCTGTCTGAATCTCCCGAGAGGTGATGGTGGAACGTTTGTTGTAATGAGCCAATCGTGAAGCTTCAGCAGCGATACGTTCGAAGATATCGTTGACGAATGAATTCATGATGCTCATGGCCTTGCTGGAGACTCCAGTGTCGGGGTGAACTTGTTTCAAGACTTTGTAGATATAGATTGCATAGCTCTCCTTCCTCTTACGCTTCTTCTTCTTATCAGTCTTGGTAATATTTTTCTGGGCTTTACCAGCCTTCTTCACAGCTTTACCGCTAGCCTTGGGTGGCATTGTCGATGTAGTTTTACTCTTCACTGACTGAGGTACAGAGGTGAAATGTGAAATTGCCGAAGTTCGACTCCTATTATAATACAGTCAGCGTTGGTACAGCCGAACCAATCAGCTGCGCGCTGTGTCCCAAGTGTTACGTCGAGCGCTCTCATTGGTTCGGCGGTTCATCCATGCGAGGCTATATAAGGGGTCACAAAATATTTTTTAGCCACGTACTACGATTGGAGTTCTCTTCGAGAGAACTTTTTTTAGTAAAAAACTAAACTCTCAACCTATCATCATGTCTGGTCGCGGTAAAGGTGGCAAAGTAAAGGGAAAATCCAAGACTCGTTCTACCAGGGCTGGCCTCCAGTTCCCAGTTGGACGTATCCATCGTCTCCTCCGTAAAGGGAATTACGCTGAACGTGTTGGAGCTGGAGCTCCAGTCTACCTAGCTGCAGTTATGGAATATCTGGCTGCTGAGGTCCTCGAGTTGGCTGGTAACGCTGCTCGTGACAACAAGAAAACTAGGATCATCCCTAGACATCTCCAATTGGCCATCCGTAACGACGAAGAATTGAATAAACTTCTCTCCGGAGTTACCATTGCTCAAGGTGGTGTTCTCCCCAACATCCAAGCTGTTCTCCTTCCAAAGAAGACTGAGAAAAGCAGTTCTTAAATCATTGAAACAAACCAAATCGGCCCTTTTCAGGGCCACCAATTCATTTAACGAAGAACTTCTCATTCACTATTCAAATAAGTTATTTTTACTTTTTTTTTATGTTATGTTGTTTTTCAATGTTTTTTTTAGTACATAAAACACGAACCAGAATAGGCCTCCAGGGGGCCTATTCTGATTTGTATAAATGGATAAATAAATGAATAAATGTCATTTTTACCGGTCTGGGGGCCTATTCTGGTTCGTATAAATTGATAAATAAATGAATAAATGTCATTTTTACCGGTCTGAAGACTGGCAAAATCAAGATTTATTCATTTATTTATCAATTTATACGAACCAGAATAGGCCCCCAGGGGAACGAAACAATGTGTTGTTTATATGTTATATTTTTTTTTTCGTTATGTTTTTTTATGTTATTTTTTTTTTCTTATTAACATTTTCTCCTGTACAATTGAATCAAACCAAATCGGTCTTTTTCAAGGCCACCAAATGATTTTTAACAAATGGTTTTCAATTTGCTATATTTATCTAAACGATTTCAATCACACATGAGGTTTTTCGATGTGTCTGATTTCATACCGTCTGATGCAAACCTATAACCTCAAATTCGAATAAAGGAAATTCATTCATAAATATTACGGGGTGAGCATTCCTTGTGACTGATACTAGTATCATATATTATCACACGAATTGGAGAGTGAAAGTGTAAAAATAATCTTTGAAATGTATCTTTGCTAATAATTGAGAATTATTACGTTTATAAATGATTATTGGCCCTGAAAAGGGCCGTTTGGTTTGAGTAATGAGGGAATTGAATTGTTATGTTCAATTCACTTCTTCTGAGCTGGTTTTTTAGTGGCTGCTCTAGCTTTTGGAGAAGCAGCTTTCTTCGGCTTGGGTGCCTTGGGTTTAGCAGTTGGTCCTTTTGTAGCCTTTTTGGCCTTGGGGCTTTTCGGCTTGACAGCAGCTTTCACTGTTTTAGGCTTGGCAATCTTCTTCTCAACGGCAGGTTTCTTCACTGCAGCCTTCTTTGGAGAAGCTGCTTTCTTGGCCTTGGGTTTGGCTGCCTCGGGCTTCTTAGCTGCAGGTTTTTTAGTAACAACTTTCTTCGGTGATCCTTCCTTCTTGGTAACCTTGGGTTTGGATTTTGGCTTTGAAGCTTCGGTCTTCTTCACTGCAAGTTTGAATGATCCAGAAGCACCTTTTCCCTTAGTTTGCACCAATATTCCAGCAGCAACTGCTGATTTAAGGTACTTTTTGATGAAGAGGGAGTGTTTCTCAGTGTCAATCTTGTAGTTTCCAGCCATGTACTTCTTGATGGCCTGAAGGGATGATCCATTTTTCTCAGCCAGGGTCTTAATAGCAGCATTTACCATGTCAGCGGTGCTTGGATGAGTTGGTTTCGCCTTTGGATTCTTCACTTTGGCTACTTTCTTGACAGCGTCAACCTTTGGGGTAGCTGGAGACCCAGTTGCCGCAGCAACTACTGGTGATGCAGATTTGTCAGTCATCTTCACTTCTACTTATACAATTTGATAATTTTTCTGTTGAATTAGTTCGTTTAGTAAGGCACCACTACCCAGCGGCAGTGACTAGGCATGTGAGCGCGGACCATGGAGAGAGACATTGCTTTTCTGAGACCGCAAGTTTGGCGTCACACTGGTACAAATGGGTTCTCTTTCTTAGTATTTTAATATTTTAAATAATCTCCCAACAACAATTGTCCTTTTTTCAAGGTCACATCACTTTTGTAAATGTATAATTAATCAAGAGAAAGTAAATTCCAATTAATAAACTCAAAGGGTAATGTATAATCGTTCGATATATTGAATGTGCACTTTCATTGTTCCAGGCGCTGCTGCCTTTAAACATCAATATTATAAACAATTGGTGGAATTCCGCTGTTCAATAATTTTCATCAGATAGTATGAAGGTTAACGGAATTGAGGAATACAGGAGTTATCATAAAATATGATTGTTGCTATAAAATTTTCATTCTCTAATGCCTTGAGTCCGACCAGATTGAATATGCGCATCTCAGGGAGCTATTGCGTATAATATTGAGGGGGTAATATTCAAGAGAAGGATATATCCCCGGTAGTTGTTATATTTTTGGGTATGATGCCCATTAGAAGAAATTCAAATTCCGGCTAAACATGGAATTCCGTTATTTACCAAATTTAACGGCATTGGGTATTACGTACGGGAGTCATACCAAGTTATACGTTTCGTTAGGTGATTTGTTTATTGATATGTACATGCAAATATTTAATTGTTGAAAATGGGATACGATTCCAATATATCTGAAAGATGTTATTCATTTTTTAAAAATTAATTTTAGAGAATTGAGGAGGAATTCGTTTCGTTTACATATGGATTTACGTTGTTCGTATTGTACGGGATGCGTTCCAACTCGAACCGGAACCGTATTCCACCTATCCCTAGACAAACTGTCAATTCAGTAGGGTTATCACCCTAATCTATCTCCGACGAACGATATAAAGTAATGGAATTATTCGATATTAAAGTTCCATGTCCGAATACAGGTTGAATTAAAGTTTGTTCACCGAATAGTATCGTTGTATTCTGCATTTTTGAACACAATAGCAGAATGGAATTAGATTCCAGAAATATGAATAATAGTAATTTGATATTGAACAATCACATTGTTTCGTTCCCCTGGGGTTGAATTTTTTGTTCAGTTGCACTCTATTATATAGGAGAAAAAATAAAAAAATTACATAAAAAGACAACATAACAGAAAAAAAAAACGTAAAAATGAATTATTTGAATAGTGAATGAGAAGTTCTTCGTTAAATGAATTGGTGGCCCTGAAAAGGGCCGATTTGGTTTGTTTCAATGATTTAAGAACTGCTTTTCTCAGTCTTCTTTGGAAGGAGAACAGCTTGGATGTTGGGGAGAACACCACCTTGAGCAATGGTAACTCCGGAGAGAAGTTTATTCAATTCTTCGTCGTTACGGATGGCCAATTGGAGATGTCTAGGGATGATCCTAGTTTTCTTGTTGTCACGAGCAGCGTTACCAGCCAACTCGAGGACCTCAGCAGCCAGATATTCCATAACTGCAGCTAGGTAGACTGGAGCTCCAGCTCCAACACGTTCAGCGTAATTCCCTTTACGGAGGAGACGATGGATACGTCCAACTGGAAACTGAAGGCCAGCCCTGCTAGAACGAGTCTTGGATTTTCCCTTTACTTTACCACCTTTGCCGCGACCAGACATTATTGAAGAGGATTGTAGTTGACGTTAACTTGACGAGGCGTTGGTTGATAATGATAATTTTTTGAGAAAAATCGTCTTGTATAAACTCCTAGGCTAATACTAGCGAGCCAATGGGAATATTGGCGCAGACTACCAGTGCGCACGACTCATTTGATTGGCTCGGTGGCGTTACCGTCATTGTTAATATAACCGCAGTTTTTTCAATTTCAATCACATTAGCGCAGTAGCCGACCGACTATAACGACTAAAGTACAAGCATCATGCCTCCTAAAGCCAGTGGTAAAGCTGTGAAGAAGGCTGGTAAAGCCCAGAAAAATATTACCAAGACTGACAAGAAGAAGAAGCGGAAGAGGAAGGAGAGCTACGCAATCTATATCTACAAGGTCTTGAAACAAGTCCACCCTGATACTGGAGTTTCCAGCAAGGCCATGAGCATCATGAACTCTTTTGTCAACGATATCTTCGAACGAATTGCTGCTGAAGCTTCACGATTGGCTCACTACAATAAACGCTCTACCATCACCTCTCGGGAGATTCAGACAGCTGTTCGTCTACTTCTCCCTGGAGAATTGGCCAAACACGCTGTTTCTGAGGGCACCAAAGCCGTCACCAAGTACACCAGCTCCAAATAAATGGATTACAATGAAACAATCGGCCCTTTTCAGGGCCACAACTTTTTTTATAACGTTAAAAATTCAATCAGCTGATTCTATAACATTTAATTCATACATCGCAACAGTCGAACCCCCTCCTATGGTTCGTGTTCAACAGTATATTTACAGGACTCACATGACAATTCAGTTCAGTCAGTCACAGTTATTCGACTGGAGAGTACCTCAAAAATTTATAATAATTGTGAGGACCTTAATAATGACTTATACCATGGTCAACCATCCCTGTTTCAACAAATGGATCTGCTTCTATATCTTCCTATCCTGTACAATGAGCATCAATTTCATCGTAATACCTTCTTTCTAATGAGGTGAGCCATTCTATTTTCGATCCAATTGCCCAATGTCATCAATGTTATAACAACAATTATACGAATTTTGAGCAATATACTACGTTTGGAGAATTTGATGGCCCTGAAAAGGGCCGTTTGGTTAAATTGAAATCTATCCAGTGTCAGTTAATCACAAATTACATTCATTTATTTTGAGTAGATTTTACAGTTTTTGCAGCAGTTTTCTTCGCTTTTGGAGAGGCAACTTTTTTAGTTTTGGGGGATTTAGGTTTAGTGGGTCTTTTTGCTTCTTTCTTTGGACTCATTGCTTTCAGAGTTTTACCCTTTTTCCCGGTAGACTCATTAGAAGTGGTCTTCTTGACAGCCTTTGATTTTTTCTTGGACGTAGCTTTCAATGGATCAATTTTATATCCAGGTATCTTGAAGGATCCAGCAGCTCCTCTCCCCTTGGTCCGTATTAGAAATCCAGCCTCAACAGCTGATTTTAAATACTTTTTAATGAAGAGATTCTGCTTCTCAACATCAATTTTATATGTCTCTACCATGTATTTTTTGATAGCCTGAAGCGAAGATCCATTCTTCTCAGAGAGCGCCTTGATAGCGAGATTCACCATCTCAGATGTTCTAGGGTAATTTGGCTTCGGTTTTGGATTTTTATTGGTTGCTTCATCAGGTGCTCCTGTCTCTTGAGGAACGACAGGCTCCTCCGGCACTGCATTTGGTGATTCGGATGATTCCTCGGATTTGATCATCATTTTTATTTCTTCGCTCGGTTAATAATCTCAATTTATTACAGAATGAGCAATTTCTCGCAAGGGATTAATTGGTATGTTTTGGCGAACGCTGCACGTCACTACAGTCGACCACACATCTCAGCGCGGACCATGGAGAGAGACTCTATCAAAACGACGCAGCCAATTGTTGGTTCCACTCTCTTTCCTCGTATTTGTACCACAACATTTCATCAATTGTTGCTGAGATTCTGATCATCCTTCGAGCATCATAACTGGTGAGTACTCAGATATATCTGATTATTTCATCTAATACGAATGGAAATTATTAGGGATAAAGGAAGAGAGAATTATTTATCCGAGTTGGAATCACTGATCCTCATTATCACACAACTAGCTGCGTTTAAACATTGCTAGATTTTATAATTCGTATCGATTTTTATTCGGGTGATGATTTATACATAGTGAGCAGTTTTCTCGCTCAGGAAAATGCGTTAGATATATAAATTATTTTCAAAGAGGTGGTTATTTTCACTGTAATATTTTCCTGTGCCGTACACGCGAAATCAATGGAGGCATACTCTGTACACATTCCATACAACACGTGAATAGTGAAAATTTCTAATTACGAAATATTTGGAGTATAACCTCCAGTTTCAGTATGATCGAATTTCACTGCGATTATTTCGTATGTGACTAGTGTACTAATTACCTGTTAAAATGATAATCACATCAGAATCTTTGGATATAATGCAATTTTTTCGATGATGTGTTGATAATTACCGAGAAGAGTAAGCTGCAGTCCAGTGAGAAGAATCCATAAGCAGTAAAGGGAATTTGTCTATGGAACAATTCGAGAGAAAATTCATTGATCTGTAACAATCAGAAATCGAGTTCATGGCTATGATTGCACAATCGATGAGACATACTCAACAGTGAAATTGTTTTAATTATTTTTCAAATTACCCAAGAGATAACCTCTTCATTTTCAATGAATCTCGCTGAAAGAGAGTACAACACTGACCAAGTTTCACCAATCTGCAATAATATATAAATAATTAAACCTTGAGATAATGGATGAATTTCAAAAATACAAACTTCTTTTGTAAGTCTCTTGATAGCAATGGTCAAATGAATGATGGGACATATTTGGACACAAGCCCAGAAGAATCCATTGATCATCTCAATCGATACGTGTGGATCAGGAGAATCTAGTACCCTCGTGATGAAATAATACACACCAATGATAGCATCAAAACACAAATTTCCAATCGCAAATAATATTGGTAATGAGTAGAGTTTTGAAACACCGTATGTTGTCTTCCAGAGTAAATTTCTCGATGATCTGAGACTCAAGAGATTCTCCAATGGACGTTCATCGATTATGGAAATTGTGTTATTTATCACTTGAAATCTCATTCGGAGAATATTTGCTACTAGACTGTATTGGAGAACTAGCCAACAACAGACTATTGAATTTGGTATGTGTATGATAAAATGCCATACATAGAACTTGAATCCTTCCGTTATCACAAGTCCAAGCCAGAGTAATATGATGAAAAAAACTTCAAACAATATCAGAAATTTGCCATTATTCCTTGGTGAATGGATTCTTTGATCAAATTGACACAACTGATTGCCAAGTTTGACGAATTTTCTCTGGTTAATTGTACTGCAAATTATTATTATAAATGCTGATGTATTTCCCATAATTGCTAATGCACTTCTTGCAATTTTTCCTTCCAATGAATCCAAATTTTCGGTAACATAGTTTGGTATCACATAACTAAATATGAACGTGATGTAAATCAACAATAGGACATTGTAAGCGTAGCCTATTTTAGAGTTAATTAATTTCACTGTAGTTATTGATGTTGTTGAGACAACTAGTTCATAGGGTGCCAAGCCCAGTGCAGCGAAAATTTGGTGAACGACTTTCAAAATTGGATAAGACATTTCGGAAAACTTACGCTAACAATTCACCACGTCAACTGATTCCAGAAGACAATTTGCAAAATTTACAAAATTGTTAAATTGGAAGGTGACTCTGAGGTATTGAAAAATTCATAGAAATACGTAGAATTCTAATCAGTATTTTCTCATGTGTTATGCAACTTATTGATTAGTCTTGTGTCAAATTGAATTCTCAGTAATGTTCTTTTTTTAAATAAAAATCTATTGCACTCTGGCATCAGCACGAACGAGGAGAGGTGGAAGAGAGACTTGGAGGTTTCCGAGTATACACGAGCACCCACGAGTTTTGTTGGCTGCGCCAGTAGTGGCCAGTGGCGTGTTCACACTGGTACGTGGGAGAGAGTAGGAGAGACACTCGACGAGTCGTATATATTGAGCCTTGACGTTTTATTTTTTTTTTTCCCTGACGCGACTGAAGCCCACAGTGCCTCAATCTCTCGTATAATTTCAATAAGAACATTGTGACTTCTGTGATTATATCTAGACACTTGAATTCCTCGTTCAGAGTGAATATTTATAATTATATTGTGAGTGAAGTGATATTTTGAGGTTCACTAAGATGCCGGTATTCCACACGAAAACTATAGAGAGCATTCTCGAGCCTGTGGCACAGCAGGTAATGCATTTTCAACAACAATACATCATTTGTTCTTCAATCATCTTAATTGGACTGATAATTCAGCCACTCCCATTGCATTTTTCATTTGAGAATACCTCTGCTTCTCTCTTGATATACATAAAAATACTTTTAATAGTCAATGAGTTGATAAATAACCAAAATTCCATGGATGTTAGTTGTCAAGTGGTAGAAGAGAAAAAAAGTTAAATTCAATTGAAAGTTTTAATTTTTTGTAGTTTTCATTGTGAATTGACCTCTGTCAGCATGAGTAAATAGAAGATACATGTACGTATAACAATAAATGAACATGTATGGCATCATACATATATATTTAGGTATGACATCACTCATTGAGTGAGTCGAGTTGGTCCTCAGAGTCATCGATACGCATGAGGATGAGAATTGAGGGAATTTTCAAGTAGGCGGATTAATTTGTTTCGATGATTTGATCTGTCAATTGCATTTTGAATTGTCGGGCTTGTCAGCTTGAAAATATACCTTTACCACTTGGCTAGTGAAATGATTTAATGGGTTTTGGCGGGTATTTAAAATTAATTTAGGACTGAAGGCCGTGATTACATTGCCGGTACATCATACAAAATTAAATTTTTCCCCTGCGGTTGCTCGACCACGCCTGTTCGCTTGGCCAATGCCACATCTAAGGTTTATGAAGAATTCTAAAAATACACGAGGATGAAAATAAAAGCCCATCCGGCCGCGGCTTTAAAGCTCTCTCGAGGGCTTGTAACAATTCATTCAATTTGAAAATATTGAACAATAGAACAGCAGGAAAATTTTCAATTAATTTATACTCACCTCCTTATTGTATGTACAATTTTCCTTCTTTCACTCGACTTCCTCAGTCACTTTCCACCACTACCATAGGCTTTATTGAAACCCCTACCCATTTAAAATGAAAAGGCACAACGATGAAAGTAACGAGGGACCTTCAAGATTATTCTCTACGATTGCTGAGATTTATATGAAACTATTCATTGACCTCGAACCAAATACGGATATGTTTGTTTGTTTCTATTTTTTTTTTTTTGACAATTTTGCACGTGGTCCAATTATTCGAATGTGTAAATTGTAAGAATGTGCAAGTCGGCAAAACACTCAACTCAAAATAAATTTATAAAAAAATTTATTAAACAAATTTTTACGCAATTGCCAATGTTTACGTTATTCCTCGACATAGTAGAAATTATGAAATACTTTTTCGTAATATACAGTACAAAAATAACCAACCAGAGACAGTGTAGTGGGTGCCAAATGGGCATTTTTATGTATTCATTATTTCATATGACCTCGGAATTTGAATAGGAGAAAAAATAAAATTTTGATTATAATCATAGGTTTCGAGACTCGTAATTCTCCATGAAGAGGCAGAAGATGGCAATGCAATGCCTGATCTTGGCCGCCCAGTGCAGGCGGTCAGTATGGCTGTTACAAATCTCGTAAAAGTGGGAAAAGAAACCATCAATTCGTCGGATGATGCATTACTCAAGCAGGATATGCCATCAGCTCTGCAACGTGTTGAGGGTGCTTCGAGGCTCCTCGAGGAGGCATCAGCATTACTCAAAAATGATCCATATTCTGGGCCAGCTAGAAAAAAACTCATCGAAGGCTCTCGTGGAATTCTTCAAGGCACAAGTTCCCTCCTCCTCTGCTTCGATGAGAGTGAAGTGAGAAAGATAATTCGTGAATGCAAACGAGTGCTAGATTATCTCGCTGTAACTGAAGTTATCGAAACTATGGAGGACCTTGTACACTTCCTGAAGAATTTGAGCCCATGTTTGAGCAAAGTGTCACGGGAAGTGAGCGCAAGGGAGAAAGAATTGACTCACCAGGTGCATCGTGAGATTTTAGTTCGTTGTTTGGATCAAGTCAAGACACTGGCACCAATTCTTATATGTTCAATGAAAATATTTATTCATATTATATCGCAAGGAGGCAAAGGAGCTGAGGAGGCTGCGGAAAATCGTAATTACTTATCTGGCCGTATGTCAGATGAATTGAATGAAATTATTCGAGTGCTTCAATTGACAACATACGATGAGGAGGAATGGGATGCAGATCAATTGACGGTGATGATAAATTTTATTTCTATCTCCCTTGTATTTGATAAATTAATCCTTTTATATTAACAAAAATTCTGGGAAAATGTATAGGTATTGAAGAAGGCGCAGAGTGCTATTGAGTCACGTGTAAGAGCAGCACACGATTGGCTGGACGATGGAAGGGCTATGCGTGGTGGTGTTGGTGAAAAGAGTCTGCGACAAATTATTGAACAGGCTGAGAGATTGGCGGAACGTTATTTACCACCAGCACAGGCTGAACCTCTGAGAAAACTTGCGGGTGAAATTGCTACTATGACGGATGCACTCTGTGAACTACGACAAGATGGAAAAGGTGATATTTTACTGTTTATTCATTATATTATTTTCATTAAAAAAAATGTTATAATAAATGTTTCTAGGTACGACACCACAGGCAGAGTCACTTGCTCGTGGTATCAAGGAGAAATTAAACAATCTTCGATCATCAGTGGCATCTGCCCTAGTGGCAGCTGACAAATCTGGCCTTGCTCAGACAGCCCATACAGTTGCTGGACGACTTGAACAGGCCAACAAGTGGCTTTTGAATCCTCAGCACGATGACAGGGGACTTGGACAACGGGCAATCGCTATGATCATTCACGAGGGTAAAAAGGTGGGAAGATTGTTATTTTTTTCAAAATAAATGTACTCCTATATGATCAATTAAATGTTATTATCAATGCGGCTGTAATGGACATTATAATCAGCAGGGTATTGCATACGTGAGTGTCTTAATTGTCGAATAAAAAATCTCGAAAGATTAAATATCAAAATCAATGACATGTGCATGAGAAAATTAGTCTACCAATGTCTGTTAAATAATGATTCAAGGTTGCTGAGGGTCTCCCAGGCATTCACAAAGCCGAAATTCTCCAATTATGTGACGAAGTGGACACTCTATCCCACCAACTCGCTGACCTCTGTGCCCACGGTCAAGGAAATACCCCGCGTGCTCAGGAAATAGCTCGTCAGTTATCTCAAAAGCTTTACGAATTGAAAAATCGTATTCAACAAGCTGTTGTAAATCGTGTTGTCGAGGACTTTATCGACATAACAACACCACTCAAACAATTCACTGATGCTGTATTGACACCAGAAGGTACACCAGGACGTGATCAGAATTTCAATGATAAAACTCATGCACTCCAGAGTTTTTCAAATCGTGCTGCTAAAACAGCTAGAATGGTGGCAGCTGGTGGTAGTGGTGGTAATAAAAAACTTGCTGAAGCTCTTTTGACAAGTGCATCACAGGTGGAATCACTGACACCACAGTTGGTAAATGCTGGAAGAATCAGAATGAGTTATCCTGAGAGTAAAGCAGCTCATGAACACTTTGAGAATTTACGTCAACAGTATGCTGAAACTATGCAGAGAACTCGTGGACTGTGTGATGAGGCGACTGACAGTGCTGATTTTATCAGAACCTCTGAGGAACAGATGCAGAAGCATACGTTCTTGTGTGAGGAAGCTATCGCTAAACAGCATCCCCAGAAGATGGTGGATAATACTGCTGCTATTGCACGTCTGGCCAATCGTGTTATTCTTGTGGCTAAACAGGAGAGTGATAATAGTGAAGATTTTCCATTTATTCAGAGGGTCAATCAAGCTACTGATGTACTCCAGCACAGTGTTACACCTATGGTGCAGGATGCAAAATCTGTGGCTATGAATATCACCGATGGACCTTCCATTTCAAGATGGAGGGAGAGCAATCGAGCTGTAAGAATTTATCCAATTATTTTTGGTGATTTCGCATTTTGGGAAAATATTCTCAGAGTAAAAATTCTGTTTCAGTTGCTCAATAGTGTTGGACAAGTTCGTAAGGCAATTCATACTGATCAAAGAACATCTCCAGATCTCTCACAATTACGCATCACTAATGGTAAGGATTTTTTTTTCCTTTTCTGCAATTTAAAATATATCTTATGGGAGGAAAAGTAGATTTCGATACAAGTAGTGTATATTGTACGTATATTCATTACAGAGGAAAAAGTACCACGACCTAAGCACACATTTTTCGCTGACAAAGGTACAATTGCGTGTGCACGAATTGTATATCTGCATGATTAATCATATTTATCCAAAATTTAAAGGTTTATTTAGATCTTAACTTTTTAGAACGGAGAATTTTTACTTATATAGACAATTCAGTAGAGTTTTTCACATAATCATTTGATTTATCAAAGACTTTTGCCATTTATATCATCTCATGATCATCATTCAATTTTTTTAACTGCCAGTGGGTGAACCACTGAGAAATCAGCCATCTCCCAGCAATTTGGGAGCGATCAGTCCTATCCTGGGTGTCGGAAAACCGCAGCACGGCTCTGTTAGTCCTTTACCGAAATGGGCACGTGGAGGTATTGAACGAATTACCAAAACGAATCAATGAAAATTTTTCAATTTGATATTAATCATTGGAGAAATGAATTCCAAATCAATTTCACTTTTCTTTAAATGCTTCTAATTCTTTATCAGGAGATAATCCAGATCTTCTTTACGAGGAACTAGCGTCTGACGATGTTGACAAATCGCCTCACGCAGGAGGTAAATTATACTTAGAAGGAAAGAATTCAACTTCTCCCTGTTAATTATAAAACAATCAGATTCCAAGAAAAATTTTAAGAAAGCCTCCTTTGCTCCTGCATTTTTTTTCTTTCAACATCATTTCATCCATCTCATTGAGCATGAAAAAAAAAAAAAAAAATTCGATTTTTCCTCAATCTAATTACAATGATTTTGTTTTTTTAATGCTGCATGAAATAACTCAGGACATTGCGATAACAATTATTGGAATGAGGACGACGATGGTAAGGATTTGAAGAAGAGAATTGAGTGAATAAAAAACGTCTGCATCGTGATATTTTTGAATATGCATGGAAGACATTTTCCTCTCTTCATCAATTTCAACAATTTTCAATTTATTCTATAGAAATGGCACCACCAAGGCCTCCACTGCCAGGCGGTGAAGTTGCGCCTCCACGTCCACCACCACCGGAGACTGATGATGAGGATGAAATGTTTATGCATGCACCACAGCCAAATCAACCCATCATGGTATAAGATGATAGAAAAACAAGATGAGAATTACGTTTTCTCCAAATAAAGTTGATAGAAACAAATTAATATATTGATTATGTTGATGAATTATTAGATGGCTGCACATGGGCTACATCAAGAAGTTCGTCAATGGTCCAGCAAGGACAATGAGATTATCGCAGCAGCAAAGAAAATGGCTGTTCTCATGGCAAGACTATCTGGCCTTGTGAGGGGTGAAGGTGGCAATAAGCGTGATTTGATTGCATGTGCTAAGGCAATTGCTGAAGCTTCACAGGAGGTCACTCGTCTTGCTAAAGAACTTGCTCGTGAATGCACTGACAAGCGTATTAGAACGGTAATTGATTTATAACCTGATTCTCTACTATTCTTTCTTCTCTCGATGGATAGAAAATAAAATTGATTATCTCGTTTTGTTCATTATTTTACAGAATTTATTGCAAGTCTGTGAGAGAATTCCAACAATTGGAACGCAGCTCAAGATATTATCAACAGTGAAAGCTACGATGCTGGGTGCTCAAGGTAGGAACAATATCATAAAGATTTCATTGATTCAATGCTAATTAGGCGATTGAAGCTTTAACGTGAACATTACCAAGGCATTTTAGCACTAGATTCGACAATTCAAGAATTGCAAATTCACTCGCAATGAGAATAAAAATAAATCTTAAGCTTAACAGCTTCTAACGAATCCTTTTAAAAAAAAATCATCAAGTAAAATTCACAAAAAAATCTCATCATTAACATCTGTAATTTACATAATTTCGTTGAAAACGTTCAAAACCATAGCATTCTTATCCCAGACTAAAATCCATCGATTAACCCATTAATTATTAACGTAAATTTATTTTTTCTACGTAGAAATGCTCCCCACCTGGGAAGAGCTGATGCTATATGGTAAAAATGAGCTGTAAATAAATCATGCGCTTTTTTTCATGATATCTTCACAGACATTTCATGTTATCTCCGATATTTTGTTGCATGCATTTGTCTGTAGTTATGCGCATCATGTTTCAGTTTTTGGTAAGACGTCGTCAATGTTTTTTTGTTGCTGTCATATACATATAGCTTGAGGAATATTTGGTACGGGAGATAATTACGAAACTCTGGGGTTTTCCAGAAAACATTTGTTGATTTGGTTCTCTCTGAATTTAATTCAATACCTAATAAAGGTAGGCGGCGGTAGTGCTTGAATTTACTGGGTAGAGTGACCGGCACATAACTGGGAGATCTCAGTTCGAATCCGAGCTGGGGTTATCGGGATTTTTTTCTCTCTGAATTTCAATTTTTTTTTTCATTTTTCTTTTACGACCAAACAAACGGTTTTTAGAAAATGAGTGAAAAATCATTACACCTGGGCCTTAATAATTAATTATGATTATTATAGTAACGCACAGCCTGCATTATAGTGTTTGTTCTTAAGACTAACTTGATTATAACTTTTGTCTTATTTATTCTTCAACTTCTTTTTTACGGCATGAAAAAACCCACACGGTTGGCTTCATGAATACCAAAATAAATAAATAAAAACATCCCCCAACGATATCACTGGTTACAGATGAAATTATTGGATGCAGTAAGTCACGATGAAAGTTTCCCCTTATGATTATTTACTTAGTCATTAGTTTAGAGAAAGTTTCGCACGTTTATTAATTTTTATTATTTTCTATTTTTTTTTTATCTTTCAAGCACTTTTATATGAATAAATTAGAGTAGAATTATTCATGATTCGCATGAGAGCACAATTTTAGCACGTTTGTACTGTCTGAAGATGATTTTTCAGTTTAAAAATTAGACTCCCTGAAGTTTAGGAGATATCCACGTAGAGTTTAACAGATATTCGCGAGAGATTCCCAACAATTGACTATATATTTGATCTAGGTACTGAGGAGGATCAGGAAGCAACCGATATGCTAGTCGGTAATGCTCAAAATCTCATGCAGAGTGTTAAAGAAACAGTTCGTGCTGCTGAATGTGCCAGTATTAAAATTCGCACAGCATCAGGAATGAAATTACGATGGGTAAGGCGTCAGCCCTGGTACCAGTACTAAAACGATCATCATCCGTCCTTCATCGCCGACACTATATGTTCATCTACACACCTGTCGTACAGAAGATTCTAATTCGTTTGAAGAATGAAATCATAAACTAATTCAGTAGAAAGATAGCAGATTATCTCTCGATTTTTATGTGGTCCTGACACGACAGGATTGACCATCATAATATTTTCAATAAATTATCAAGATAACTGTGGCCTCATTACATAGAAATTATCCCTACAGTACATGGCTTACTATGCAATTTAGAATTGGCCTTGAAAGACAAGTTATTGCAAAGGAGAGGAACAATTCATGTTAAATTGAAACATAATACAACATTGTAGATGAATATTTTTTCATACACGATTGTAACATCCTGCCCCAGACGAATTTAATCTATTTTTGTAAGATCCTCGTGTGTTATGCCTTCAAAGTGTTGAGAATTTTTTTTTCATTTTTCATTGATTAACGAAAAAATGTTATTTTTATTTTTAAATCTCTAGATCTTCCAAACAAAGTTGGTGCTTAATGGTAGTGCAATAGGAATATATCATGATGATTCTGTTCAAAGTAAAAGATTCACCTAGTTCAATCAATTTATTGGATTATTTAATTCATTTTGTATTTATTGTAGACAACGAAATATTATTGACTATGTAATGTAACAAACAACGATGAATATTGCCATAATAAATGACATTTGTGAACTTACCAATATATTTTAGTTCTCCTTGATTCTCCTACCATCTCTTCAGTTTCGAACACGCACAGTCGTTTCAGAGTATTGGTGAAATCCACGTTGCTATAGAAACCTTTTTATTTACTCCACCATTCCCAAAGTTCAGTTGAGAGTATTATAGACAGGTGAGAAATAACTCTTTTATTTCTTCTTTCACTTCATTGAAAATAGACAGCAATCTAGAAAACATGAGCTTTTTTTTTCTTTTTTTATTACAAAGAAGGAGCACTCAACAATTTATTTAACATCACTCTTTAATAATTATCTCTATGTATATAACGGTCTTGCCATAACATACAAATTAAAGATTAAATGAAGAAACAGAGGATTTGCCCAATAGGCCATTCCTTCAATGAAATCAGTTGTAAACAGAATTAAAGTGTTTCAACTCTGATTAACTCTTCAATATACGCCTTCCACTAGATAATTCATTTTGCTTCAGAAATCTATATAATTTGTTGATTATTCTTGTGAGCATAACGAGCTACTCCCATTCCGGACCTCATCTTTTATTGATTTTATTCATCTAAAAATCTCCTAATCACATATTACTTTTTAATAATTGCACACAAACTCATACGTTATTTTATTATTACTCTAATATTCAACCAGCAGTTTTTTTTTCTCCTAAGTATAGCCAAGACTTGTCTTTCTTCTCAAACAGAGGCAGAGTGTCTCGTGAATTATTCTATTGAGGGATGTAGAAGCAAATAAATCGTTTCTAAAGGGGTGAAACAGAATAAGTCAATTTCTCTTGAGCGAAAGCTCATCCTGAAACCCCTTCTTTACTGAAATTAAGGGGGTGTGTTAGAATTTCGTGGGGAAAATAATTTAAAAGCTTGATTGGACATGTGTAGATTGCTGTTTTTTTTTTAGTTTAAAAAATTCGTGATTTCGATATCTCAACATGAATCAACCTTTCGGATTTCTTTAATGAAAAAAATTTCATAACACTCGTAAATTTATTCATCAAAATTTTCTCACACTCACTCATCAGTTTAATCTCTACTTACATCAACAACAAATGTTACAAAATTAATGATAAATTCAATAATGAGAATGTGAAATCTCACGTGCCTATAGAAATTTTAAACAAGTGTTGAGATATGAGGGTAATATTTTTTTTATTTTTCTTTATTTATCTTTGAACTATCTAATCTATCTGATTTGTGTCATTTTTTATGCTAGTGACACGTCGTTGATGTGAAATCAGGAAAAAAACGTGAGGTGATTGGTTCAATCAATTTTTTAAATTTTCTTTTCATTATCATGAGGCAGTATGGCGTTGAACGATTCTTTTACACTATCCAGTGTCTGAAATCTCCTATTAACCCTATTAATTTGCAGTTTTTTTTTTTTTTTTAAATCATCACCAAGTGTGATGTAATGACATATTTAATTATTCACCGTATTGCACTTTTGAAAAAATTACACGTCCGACTAATTCAGTAGTCGAGTGATTGAACAAGACAATTCAATTCGAGAACAGTCACAGATACCAAAAAATTGTATCTAAACAACTACTCTAGAATTTTCACTCAATTCGTAGCACTAATTCTCTCTATCTAAATGTTGAATCAAAATTGAGGGTGAATGAAAAAAATTTTCAGTGATATGAAAAAATTGTTCGTAACTATTTCACGCACTCTAAATAATTTCCCAGCAATTCATTAATGCTAATTACGAATTCCTAATTTTTTTATTATTCAACCTTGAAAACATTGATTCAATTTTCTCCCACTCTACAAAAATTCTTAAGGACTCGTACAAAGTCCTTTATGTCAATTTGAATGCAAATACTTAAATAGAATTGAATGCAAAAAAAAGACAATCGAAAATTGTTTATAAATAATTTATAATTTTCAATCATCATGTACTGAAAATAATTGTGAATAGATGAAAATAAGAAATGAATATGTGTATTTCTAAGGGCACTGTTCATCGAATATCGATATTTATTTAGATTTTACCTTAACAATTTACCTATCAACTAGTTTTTCAATAATTCTCACCTCTGACAGATTGAAAAAAAATCAGATTCTTGGAAAAAAAAAAAAAAAGATCAACAATTTTATTTATTCTCGCGTCACAAGTAATATCTCTAGTATTAAATTTTTTTTTTTTTTCATTTAACCGTGATATTCTTCTGTTGAATCGTGGCTGAACGCTTTTATTTTCCATTACTATTCATGATTTTCATGTTTAAATTTGTTTATTATTACCCTTGGCAATCCTCCATTAAGACGCTCCATTAAATTCACAGCCGCGTATAATATAATTTACCACTCAAATATTATTTATATGAATAAATGACGAAAGTTGCTCGCTAATGAGTACTATTTTGGCACATATCACCATAACTCTAATCACTTCAAATTAATAACAAACAATATTGAAAATATTGATAAAACGATTCAATTAGATTAATTAAATGCAATTAAATTGAAATAATCAGATATAAACTATGTTATCGTAGTTTAGTTAAACCCGCTCAAATATTTTTTAAATAACTATTTATTGTAATTCGCAAAACGTAATGCCGACTGATCATTAACCTAAATTTATCCGGTAACCTACGCTAAAAATATCTAACCATTTGTTTTAAAGATTTTTTTTATCGATTCTACAGGTACAATCTCAAGAGAGCCATTGTGCAAATATTGACTCTCCCAGTGGTAATGTCGAATTCATTTAATTCGAGGTTGAAACCTCCGAAATTCACCGTTTAACACTTTTTTCCACTTATTTTTCTTTTTTTTTTTTGGTTACTTATATCCTTTAGTTTCGATTTCGACATTTGAATTGATTTGAATTAACATGATTAATTAGTTTTGATTATTAGTTTCGAATAAGTTTGAATGGATGATTGAATGAGTGATTTAGCTCAACAAAAGAGTGGCTCGTCCGTCTGGTCCCACCAGTGTGACCCATGAATACTGAACGACTCCTGTTGTTGGACAGTCATGTAGTCCGGTGGTGGATGTGTTAGATCCAATCGATGATTATTCGACGATGGCAATGTCATGGTAATAAGGGCATCGTCCATCATCATTGGAATTGGTAATGATGGTAGTAATGTGTAACGCGGTGGTGTTGGAGATGAACTTGTCTGTGATTGGGTTGTAGGTGAGGTTGGGGACATTGGTGTCCTGTCAACTGGTGACCTTGTAGGACTGATACTCGCCGGAGATCAAAGTTCACAGTCGAACATTGCCAATGAGCGTGTGATGACCTCATCCTGAAATTATCCAATCATCCATTTTCTATAAAATTATGGAGGATCATAGTCGAGGGGCCATTCATTTAGAAATCTAGTGACACAGTGATTGCTGGTTTCATAGGGAGATTTCTCATGATCACATGCAATCATCAATTTCATGTGATCGAAATTTTTCCAATTTTCGAGGCGTTTCCGAGGTCGGTTGACAGAGACTATCAGTACCATCCCCACAAACTACTCAAAAAGTTAGAAAAGAAGCTGTCGGTGCATTCAGAAAATATCTAGCACGACCGGTCATATCTAAAAATCCAAATTTTTTTCAATTTGCAATTTTGACATTTTCTGTAAGTCAACTCTTTTCCAATTTTTTCCACGTGTTCTGAAGTGTTGAAGAGTTATAAGTTGTAATAAATCCTAAACAAAACTCACTTTAAGGCAACTTTCGATGAATTCCTCTATCGTAATAACCCCATCATGATTAAGATCGAGTTTCTCGAAAACCCTGTCCAATTGTTCTCTCGCTTTCTTCTCCTCCTCGGCAGGATGCTTTCGTCCCATGAGCTCATGGACCGCTGTTACGACCTCACCCAGTTCACCCCTTGTAATACAACCATCTCCGTTTATGTCGTAAAGCTTGAATGTCCATCTGAGTTTCTCGTAGATACTCCCACGTAATAGTGTGGAGAGAGTCACGAGCAGATCCTGAAAGCAATGACAATATTCTAGTTTAAATGTCTCATTCTCCGCTTACTTGTCTCATTTTCTTCAACATTACCCTAAAACTGATGGCCCCATTGCAGTTAACATCAAAGGCCTTGAACACGTGATGTGCGTAGAGGCTCGAGTCTGAAATGATTGCATTGAATAATCATAATAAATGATGCATAAAAGAGAAATAATATTAATTGAACCAATTTTACTCACTTCCGTGGGGGAAAAACTTTGCATAAATATCCTTGAATGATTCCTCTTGAACAACACCCTCAGGACACTCCTTTGAACAAAAAAATGAAAATTACTTGATAGGAAATATTATAATTATGCTTCACTAACTAATAAATTCAATAATTTTATCAAAATTACTACCAGTAATCTAGACTATTGATCTGGCTATATTATTATGTTCTTCTATTCCCTAGTGTCAGTGATAATTCAAGAAAAATTATGCGAGTTCCACACACAATATCGAAAAATGTCATCGAGGCCTACAGGTAGCAAAAAATTCTTATACATTAGCAATTGATAAATAATTTTGAAATAGAAAAGAGTTATAGCAGGTGGATTATTTGATCCACTGCGAAAGAGTAAATTTAGTTATCTGTATATCGGAACAGATGTTCTAGCCAGACATTATTGCTGGAGCGCGAGCAGGATCGGAGCATTCGGCCGGAGAATGAAACATGGGATGAGTCACTCGTGCCTGCCTTGAAAACACTGGCGCTTGGGGCACTAGCAAAACGATGGCCTATTATGCCGATACTTGATGAATTGTCAAATCCTGGGGATAGAGATGAACTTTTGGAGTTATTACCCGTTGATCTTCCATTTAAAATTGTCATTGAGAAAATACCGTATGAGTATTACTGGTCACGAGCTGCCAAAGCTCGGTGAGAAACTCCTTTCTTTTCATTTACTAATATTTTTCTTCTAAAAAGCACTTTTAATATATCAAACTATTTTCACTGCCTGATAAAATCTGCACTATAATTTAAATTGAATTAATTAATTCAAATAGTAAATTCCAGATATGAAAAACCTTATGAATAATGGTTTTACAGGTGGAAACATAATAATCCAAATGAACACGGTAACTCCTGGCGACGTCTCTATTGCGAGCGTCATCTCACTGAGTATTTGGAGTCACTTGAGAATGTTGAATCTGAAAAAGACGAGTGCAAGACTCTTATCAACCTGGTGCAGCCCTATGTTCATACTTTAACCATTCGGTCTTTGCAACCATCCAAGTAAATGATAATACAATGATTTTATGCAATTTTCCTAGCTTCTCAATGGCTTTTTGTTCCAAAAGATTCCCATTCAAATGGTCTGGTGATGATGATGAGGATCAGTGCACAGCAGCTGATATTCCAGTTCACCACATTCCCATGGACATTATTGTGATTAATTTGACTCAACTACGTGAATTGCGTCTCAACTTTGGTATGATCTACATGAATGACGGATTTGAGTGGCGTGATTTTGAGTGAGTTATGAGTGCAATTGTGTGCTCAAGTATACATAGAATTAGTAATGAAAGCTGAGATTATTGAAGGATATATTATTCATTCCTCTTTAAGATTTTCAGTCGAAGATTGTTTGAATCTGGGGAAAGGTATAAAAGATGCTGAAAAAATTGAGAAAATCAGTATCACTCGGAGTAATCTAGATCAGCCGCGTGTTGCAGCATTGCTCCAGGGAATTGTCGTGAACAACAATGTGAGGGAATATTTATTACGTCTGAAGGTGAAATAAAAATACATATTCTTGGTTTATCGAATTTACTCCCAATATAGATACAAGTGCTGGATTTATCACACTGTAAGCTTGGAGATACTGGTGCTCATGCAATTGGTGAATTTCTTAAGATTCATCGGCGTCTCAAAGAGCTTTATTTAACGAATAATGGTATTCAAGCTGATGGAGTAGCTGGAATTGTGCATGGTCTCCTGCAAGATTCCTCTACTAGATTGAGACATCTGGATTTAAGATTGAATCCACTTCGGGATGAGGGAGGCACTCACATAGCTGCACGTAAGCTCTTGCTTTTGATTGAGAATCATTCTCACTTTAAACTAATAAAATGTGGATTAAATTGAAGTAATTCTACGAGTGAAAAACTTGGAGATATTAAATGTGAGTGGTTGCTGTTTAAAAACACAAAGTGGAATGGGATTAGCCGAAGTGATAGCCTCTGGGTACACGAAAATATCAGCCTTGGAGATTGACATTTCTAATAATAATATGGGTCCCATAGGTATATAAAAATTTTTCTCATTGTTACAAATTGAATAATGCTTGGTTCTAGTTGTTGTTCTGATTGATTGCAGCTGGTGAAGCACTAGACATCGCAGTAAAAAGTTGTACACAGATAATTGGGATGGACGTGAGGATGTGTAATTTTTCAAAAGAATCAGAGTACCTGATCAATGAGAGTATTCAAAGGTAAAATATATTTATATTTTTTCCCTCTAATATTCGTAAAAAAAAGTAAAAAATGATAAATGAGACGCTCTACCGAATGATTTAAAGGTGGTCCAAATAATGTCCCATTTTTAACTCTTTTTTTCCATCACAGTGTTATTGCCACTTGGCTTTATCCACTGTTAAACTAAATTTTAAAAAAGTTTATGAGTTTTACATGAACATGTGCCAGCAAACTAACGTGACCAACAAGAAATCCAGAATGTAATGAATTACTTTCAAATCTTTTTGAAAAAAAAAAAAAAAAAAAAAATATCAAAAAATGGAGTAAAATTCTAGAGAGCAAAAAATATAGTTGTGAATTGGTCAGAGGAGTTTGGTGAAGAGCCAAAATCCTCTGAATTTATTGTCCTACCGTGCTTGCTCATTACACTGTCGATATTTCAGTGATAAATGTATCCTTTGGGAATTTTCAAACCTTAATTGACAAATTGATATTCAATTCAAATCAATCGAGAATTTCAATCTCTGCAGCGATGATTTCAGATACTGAATGCTAATAATTATGGAAAGTTCTTTTTTTCACGTCTGACCACACAAGTGAATAATCACATATATACATACAATATCGTTATTAATTCAGCAGCGAAGAGGTAAATCATAATAATTTCATACTCAACCCATTACCCATGTAGCTGACTATGCCTAGACACCTGGCTGAGAGCCAACAAGTCTTAAAATTGATTGTCCCTCTTATTTACTTACGCCCCGGAGGTATTCTCGACAATGCCATAGGTTTATAGCCTAATTAAGACTGGAGAAAACTATCCCATTAAAACGTTTATTGCTACTTGGGGTATACACACATTCCCCTAAATAGATTTCTCCTAAACGATTTTCTTTGCATAAAAGTAATCCTTCAATGTCATTTCGTATGGCAGGATTTCATGGGGGAGAAAGCAGTTGAGCATTTATTTATTTGATTTTTTTTTTTTTATAAATGATTAGGCTGGAAATGATGAGGCGTAAAAATTCACATGAAAAAAATGTAAATTGTTGAACCATTCATTCTAACACTTCTATACGTCTATTTTTCATTTGCCTCTTCATTTTATTTTCTCATTCATAAAGACAACGAGAAAATATTAATGAACAAGTGGTAAATTGTTGTAGGAACAAAGAGGAGATGACGAAGAAGAAAATGAGGTCTGCACTTGAGAGTAAACGAAGTATTTTCTTTACTCCACTGCGAGCAAAGAGTCTTCTACCACCACCAGGTTACGAGGATCTCCAGAGACCTCACTATGACCATGATGATGAATTGGTGAATTCATTTTATACTGGTGAGCTAATGACTTCCTTTTCAACTTCAGAGCGCAGAATATATGTCTATTCATTTGTAGAATCAGAAGAGGCTTCATTTGGGGGGGAGCCGAGTGGATCAAAGACGGAGAGCCAGCAGCATACTGATACCACGTCGGCGGGAGTCTCTGATACAGTGACATCAAATTCTTCAAATAAATAAGTATATCCAAACTTACATACTTTACAATAAAAAAACCGAAAAATCGAATCATCAGAGGGGATTTCCAGCAGCAATTTATTATCCTTGCTGCCTGAGTGATCGTACATACATTGTTGTATTTGTGATAGCAACAGGGGCAACTCAGGCTGGCGTGTGAACGTGAGTGAATGTTAAAATATCACATCATTCACCTTTTCATCGACCGCATCTCTCTCTTGAATATTAAAATACCAGTTGAGATATACCAAAATATTCTGACAGAAATTTATAAAACTATTATCAACCTCCTGTTAGCCAACAATTTCATTAGAAACTTTGTATTTTTTTCATTGATCTGCATTCTCCTCGGTTGAATTTAAAGCCATTAACCGAGTTAAAACGAGACATGTTATAAAATTTCTATCGATTACGGAATAACCCATTCTATAGAGAAAAGTGTATATTTTTTGAATAATGTAAATTTTTTTATCTAAATTCTCAAATAGATCACCAACCCTGAAGCAAGGTCATTGCCTCTTCTGTAGATATATACCTAATATCAGTTTGATTACATGAATGAAAGAGAGAGGAAAAGAAAGAGTGTAGGAGCGTGACGAAAGAGAGTGGGAGGGGGATGATGATGAAAATGTGGGTGAACCACGATTGAAGGAGGGGCAGAGGGTAGGATAAATATGAAAGCTTATGATCCACCTTCACTACCTCTCCTTCACATTTCTTGTGTCAGAGTGGGAGACTACACAGTCGATGACGTCATAGTTGGAGAAGAGAAAATCGATACAGCTCGTGCTATCCTCACTCTCTCCCTCTTTTTCCCTCGACCCTTTCTACTTTACTCCCTTTTCCCTTTTTGTATTCAGCCTCTCTTGTTTCCTCACTTTCGCTCCATTTCTATGTACCTGAGGTATAGGAATCGTTAGGAATCCTCAATGTTCACAATTTGTTTGTTTTTTTTTTTTTTTTCTCTCATAAACTTGACATTTCTACACTGCATCAATAAGAATAGGATAGATAAGGGAAGTTTATCCTCTGATATTTTGCAACTCTTCCGGAATGGTTTTCTCTGAGAGGATAATTTTTTCCACGTTGGTAAAATTCTCTTTTCTCCAGTGATTTTATTATTTAGAAGGATTTCTATAATTTTTTTTTTTTCAATTTCTGGTTGATATCAATTGATAAAATTGAAATGATTGATTAAAACTTTCTTTTTCAGTTTTGCACTAGAAAATAAATCGGGACATGAAAAATAATAATTTTTTTTTTAAAAGCTGAGAAAATTTCCTAACAAATACGTTTTAAAAATTTTTTTTCTATGAATTTTAGTACCTCGCAATTTAACTCCAAAATTTTGAAGTTTTGAAGGGAAAAAAAATTCAATATTTAATATCTCTGTCAATTTTTGAGCTATACAACTCAGTTTGTGCTCATTTTTCATGTTTTTCTACGTACTTTTTGAAAAAAAAAAAAAAATCAATTTTTAAAATTTTGAGGCAATATTTTGTCCTCATATTTGGTGGATTGGCTCTAATATATAATTTGGAATCTAATCATTCCATGCATCATCAAGAATCCAATGAAATTGCAATTTTCAATCAAGTTACTTGGTTTTGAAACACACGAGGGATGAAATTATCGTTTAATAAACTTTTATAATCGAGGGGCCAACTAGGCATGATGATGGAATCCGTAATTGTTTCATCAACGGGACGCCCATGTGTCTAGTTTACTGCCATTATCGAACGGAAAAGCCAGCATGTGTAGCACCACCGACATTGCTCACTGATGAATCTCTGGTTCATTTCCTGCTGAATTTATCCAGAGAATGACGGTAATTGCCTGCATTTTTTATACATCCATCGGTTCAATGATTTTTAATCAATCCAATTCGAAAGAGCTTTAAAAACATTCAGTGAGTCTAAGAAAAAAATTGTAAAAACATACCTAAGGAGAGAAAACCAAGACAAGTGGGTGGACGAGAGAAGGAGAATAAGGAGTCAGCTCTTCACGTATCCATCAAAGTGAATTCTATTTACTCGAGTGCTATACTCGAGCACACATTCTTCCAAAGAATTTTTCCACTTGGATTTTCAATTTATCCTCAGCAGTAACACAGTCTTAAAATATTTCAAGGAGTATTTCATTTAGGTATAAGACAATAAACTGCCTGACATTAGGAAAATGAGAAAATTTTATGAAAATTGTCTTCCAACTGTGGGAATTTCTATGAAATGAAACTGGTGATTTTTACGGGTAATTGCCCATGAATATGTAAATGCAAAGATTATCATTGTTCAGCTGCTTCATGTGACCTTCGTGTTACCTAATCTCTCGTATCCTTGGGTATTTGTAAAATAAATAGTTTCAACAGAGAGCTGAACTATTAAATGTGGAGTCAAATGAAATAAAAAATTCAAGAATTCATCTCTCAAATTTTATATAAGAATTTGTAAATTCAATATTCAACAATCACTCCCCAATATTCCAATGTTACCAAGTGTTTCCAGTACTCATCTTCTATTCGCATATAGTAAAAGAAAATGGTTGGAATTTAATCCCAGCCAGTGAGATGGGTAATTTTTGCGTTCCACGAGGAGAAATGTGAGTGGAGAAAAGGGAGTGAGGGAAGTTGTACGTGGGTGGGTCAGGTGTAGTCTGTGAATTGGAACAGGGCCAAATTCTATTTATAGGAAACACGTGTATTCTACCTTAATGCAACTCATATAGTTTTTTTAGATATTGAATGATAGAGTCCATGAAATGATTAATATCACATTCGAAATTCAGGAATCATTCCGATTCAATTTATTTCAATTCCAAGTTGGAGAAAGGAAGAACAAAAAAAAAGTTGAAGGGTAAAATTCGTGAACAAAAGTAAACTTTCATTTAGTAGAGAAGGACAATAAAAAAAAAAAAAAAAAACATTGTCAGTGACGTGAGAGTGGATGCTCAATTACTTCCTGGACATTTCACAGCCATGATCCACGAGTATACCTTAATTGGATTAGGGTGAATAGTTATCTTCCCAGCATCCAACAAATTGATGAGCCCACAGGGTGCCTATTTATGCATCTGTACTGGGATGTGTTGGAGGGAATGTGAGAGAATCATTATTGTTTTATTTGAATTTCCGAATTTTTCACGAGTTTTATCCAATTTTTGTATCATGAATTCATCATTAATAACGTACACAGAGTTGGAATGAATTAAATGTGTGGCGAAGGCTTCGTAGGAATGAGGTCACACGACCAAAATCACTGTGGACTAATTACAAACTCTAAAATTGTTAAATTGTTCCACAAAATTCAATTGCCAGTATGTTGAAAATAATATCTCCATAATGTAAATCAGACTTTCTAGCCATATGAGAAAAAATAATCTGAATTAGTCATGAATTTGAAGAGAAAATTAACCCAAAAATTTAATTCCTCTTGATTATAATCAACTAGAGAGGACAAAGGTCACTAGAATGTGAACGTGATAAAGCAGATGGCAGTGGCATAAGAATGCGGTTACCCGATGATGAGCATTAACCCTTGAACCAAGGGTATATGCATATACATGTATAGATTGGTGGTTTTCGTGTACAAATAGAGTTGAGTATATTATATGATCCTACTCGAACCACACAATTTACCAGCTCGAAACTAGTACAGTTGCCCATAGGCATATCCAAAAGGAGGAAGCAACTTTGAGGGCAACTTCTCTGTGGCATTAAGCGTGTCAGGTTGTTCAATGAGGATAACACACCAGATTTATTTATCTTGATGACCTTTGCGCGCTTCATGGCAATTAGGGGGAGAAAAGGGAAGAGAAGAAAGACTGACGGTTTAAACAACTGATTGGCCTTGGTAATAATTCCACAACGTTGGTCTGATAAACCCTTTAACCGAGGTATTTAATTTGATGAATTGAATGGATGATAAATACACAAATACAATGAGTAACACGCAAACTTTGGATAACTTATTGTTAGCTTCGTTTGAAAAGTTTTTTCGTCAAGTTACCAAGACCTCAAAACTTATCAGGATGATAACAATGTACACATGCAGCAACGACACTTATATATACCCTCAGCAAAATGAGCAAATAACAATGCCTCATCTGGTGACAATAGCGAGCCCTCCTAACACCCTTTGTCACGAGAATTTCACCAACTTTATGGCGCTGTTTCAATTCTTCAATGATTATTATTCTCCTCACTCGTCCCAGGGAGTGACAATTATTATTGATGGCTCGAGTAGTCCTGATAAAGCACAGCGCTTCAACAGCTCCTTTCAACTATATCGTTCTAATTTTTCTCGGCGAGTTTGCCTCTTTGAATTTATTGATTTTTCACTAGTGTTTATCGAAACAACGATAGGAATGTTCAGCATTCGTTGGGTGCACAAGTGCCAGCCAATGTGCATACACGTTGGTGATAGGCATCTTGCATATATGCAAAATTCATATTCCGACTCTACGAGCTGGGGTTTGTTGCTGTTGGAGGGTTAAAAATGACATAAGGGTGGGAAATAAATGCTCGAGGGTTGCGAGCCGAGCATTTGGTCACGTAAAAAGTTGGTGATTAATTCAGATAATAGTGAGGACAGATGATTTTTTTTCAATGATTCCAAACTGAGAGCTATAAAAAAAAAGTGATATAAATTATGTTCAAAAATAATTTATATACATAAATTTTACAAATAAAGCAGTTGATCGCGTTGGATTAATCGATTCTCTGAGTATCGTGTTGTTGAGGGGAAATAACATAGTGAGGAAATGAATAGATTCTAAACATTTGCTGGCTGTGAAACAGGCACACTGGACTAGCCTCGTGTTGATACTATTTTCGCAGCGAATATGTACTCAGATAAATTTGCTTTTTACCCGCGTTACTGGGACAAAATGGAGGGCAATAATCAACAGCAACGAGAATTGGTAATTTTCCAAAAAACTGTTTCGTTAAAAAATTTAATTCAATAATTTTCCTTCAATTCATACGTTCAATACTCGGTTGAATATTACATTCGTGATGACCTGTGGTGTATTCTAAACACACGCATATAGAAGAGTGCTAAAATAGTTTTTACAGCTGCGTGGCCTTGTCAGTAAATATGACTATAATACTCTGTGGTGTATATTTTCCATTTCATTATATTTTTTTTCCATAAGAGGTGGAAATTTCATGAGAAATTGTCAGAATTTTTTTTTCAGAACAATAAATTTTAACTCGGTTTATCCTTGGAATTTCTCATTAAACTGAATATTAAAAAAGAAATATTGATAAGAGTCTCCGCCCTTATCACATTTGAGAATAGAGTTTGAAAGTATATTGCCCACTTTCATCGTCTGATAGTTGATATTGAGACAAAGACTTTTGATATAAATCTTGGAATAATAAATCTCAAACTTGCCATTTAGTGAACATGGCAATGGCTTACAGCAATATCGTATATATTTATTTTTCCTAAACTTGGAAACGTTCCTGTTTTGACTGGAACATTGCCGCATAAAATCCTTGCCAAATGAGAATTTAGTTCACATTGAGCTATATTTTCATATCAATTTATTGGGAATCTATTGGAAATTTTACCAGATTATGGAAACTGATAAAACATGTCAAAGAGTGTGTACGAAATTTATTTATTCAATAATTAAATACCTGTTTAAAGCCACGATACATGACACGTATCTCTTGTCTCGAAAATTTTGTCTGTCTCAATAATTCCTCAATAGCAACTGGCCTTGTTGTTTGTTGTCTAGCCCTCGAACTTTCAAACTCAAAGAGTGCCTCTTCAGGGCCCGGTGAGTCTGGTGGTGTTGCCATTGTTACACGTGTTTTTTATCCACCACGTGCAAGTCCTGTTTCAATGCCACCTCAGGGTCTTGACACTAGGTACCCAATCATCGTGACTTTCATTCTGCAAAAAAAAAAAAGAAAAAATCAAAGACATGCAATCGTCAATTCATGGACATTCAATTACATTATAATGGAATGTGTTGGACTGTTTATATAGGTATTTTATAATGAAACAATGAATTATAACATTCGCCTGACCGTGACCTGCGCCCTCCGTCGGCTTCCTCGATATCCCACGAGTCGATAAAGTACGACCTGGACTATCTAAACCACGACAGATACAACCTGGATTTAATTCTGGACTACATTAATGGTCAGTGGAGATGCAATAACTGAGTTATTAATCCTTTATCATAAAGTTTATTGATAATTAATAATTGTATTGATTGTCAGCTTTATATTTGCCTTTCAATTGGTCAATGGATCAATCAATAATTTCCATGAGTAGCCCTAGAGGTCAAATCATCTCAAAAAATTATAGCAAAAGATTGAATTGGATTTATTGATAATTTTCAAAATTTTAAAATTATATTGTATATCAGGCTCTGGGTTTTTTTTCATCATATAAAAAATTGTACGTACTCAATATCAATGGAGCACTGGACTCCTCTCAAGATAATTTCCATTTGAAATTCCAATTCCTCTCCCCACTATTTTTTCATCTTGTTCTCTTTTATTCTGGTCTCTTCATCGAATATCAATTGAAATTCACTAAATTCTCCAGTGTACACAAATCATTGTGTCTTGATCCTGATGATACCGATGATTATTTGTCTCTTGGTTTAATGTTATGAATTTTTAATTAAAAATTAAGTGCACTAAATCACGATATGCATGGAATTTTGTATATGACACTACTTTACAGTCATTTTCACTCGCTCATTTTTTATTATTTTTTTATCATCACTCTCCAGTAGATACATTCTGCTATCACTCATCCGCTGCCAAATGTGTAGAGAAAACTAAAAAATCAATCAATGAATGGATATCAAATTGATTCTGTTAGGCGGCATTTTATTGAAGGGTGGACGGAAAATTTACAACCAGATTGTTCAATAATTCATTAATTTTTTTTCATCAAATTCAAAATAACTGCTTTTATCTAAAATATCCAGAGACAATCGACACCACTGAAAAAGAAAACAATCCCGTGTTTAGTGTTGAAACATTATTTTTCCGATAATGGAGAATTTTTTTTTTTTTTTCTCTTTTATTATTAGAAATGTGAGAAGCTCGTGAGCCTCATCAATAAACCCCATTGACATGGCTCATTCTCCAATGTTAAATCGTCCGAAGATTGGTGATTCTCGATTGATAAATAAAATATTGTCAGAGTTTTCGTATACATGTATAATGTATTCTTTATGGTCGTTAATCATCGAGTTTTATCGAGTAATTCCTCACTCCAATATGAATGAATTGCCATGTTCATTAGAGCTCATTAGAACTAATTAGAGAGGCATGAATTCATTGTTTCTCGATCATTCTGATGTTCTGTTTTATTAGAAATATCAACATTATTGCATCTTCGGCCTCTCTCCATTCGCTCGGACATGTAAAAATATAATTCAACTGATAAATTCAATTTCATTTGTTTTTTGTTCATGTATCTCTTTACCGCGTCCCACTTATTTTTCCCAACTCCTCCCTGTATGTATCCGTCAAGCGTGTGAAGAGTCACACTCTATTTCTCCCTCACTCTTTTCTCTTCTCGTTGAGAATTGTCGCCGAGCTGTCTGGCACTCGCACATTTTTTAGCACCCACATAAACTTGTAGAT
Organism: Coelinius sp. EB29; assembly: GCA_035578325.1. Taxonomy (NCBI): domain Eukaryota; kingdom Metazoa; phylum Arthropoda; class Insecta; order Hymenoptera; family Braconidae; genus Coelinius; species Coelinius sp. EB29. Next base: position 5,017,008 of record JAOZGT010000008.1, read on the forward strand.
AAATCACCGATATTTTTAATATTTTTACCAGAGTTATTATTACTATAATCTGTCGATCAATGCTCTCAAATAATTATTCAGAGAAATAATAAAATTGGTCATATTAAGCGATAATCATGAGACACTTTTGACAATTTCACTCGATTATTATTATTGTTATTATTTTATTTAAAAAATAAAAAGATAAACTAAAAAATTCGTTCAACTCAGCCGTGCGTTAAACCCGTAGCAACAGACAGCCGGCGCTACACTGTCGTTCCCGGGTTTACCGGGGGTGGCCCAATGCTCGTCTCCGCCGTCGCTTCTGCCTCTGTTTCCACGCACTGCTTACCCCCACCCACCCGTCACTCCTTCTCTCATAGATATCATACCGCTAGTATAGAGAGATCAGTGATTCTAACACACTTGCATTCGCCGGTCAGCTGTGATGATTTTTGGAGTTGTTCGGACAAGTTTCTAGTGATTGCATTTAAAGATAATCTTGAGAATGGCTCATGGGTGTATTATAAAAATCATGAGGAGTGGAAAGACGTTGGGATTCCAGTCCCTGAGGATGGTGGGCCCCACCCAATTGTTGCTATTGCTTATTCGGAGAAATGTAGGTCTCATTTTTCATCTTTTTTAGCTTTTTGAAAGTCTCAACGTGAGATTTTCGAAACGCTTAAATTGAGTTTTTCTAAAGTCTCAATTAAAGATTTTCAATAATCTCAAATTGAGTACTGAAAGGCTCAATTTGAATAAGATTTTTCCATGTCTTTAAATAAGATTTTTGAAAAGCTCAATTTAAGCTTTTAGAAAATCTCAAATTGAGATCGAAAAGCTTAAATGAACATTTTTTCTTTGAAATATTCAAAAAATCACTCTCTGTTTTTAATGCAGAATATTGTCAACTCCGTTATCCATTGTTTATTGGCACAACCCGACGGTCTGGCGCAGTAAGTTCGTTGCCCCACATGTGAAAAGTTCCGAGTTCGATTCCCGGTCGGGGAGAAGTAATAAGCAGCCAGCCTTCTGTAAGCACTGGTTGTGCTGATCTCCCTGAAATTAACTCGGATCAGCTTCATGACTTGCTTCCCTGAGGACTTCTGAGATTTTCAGAAGGGAGACTGATGACAACGTTAACTCCACTGTTCACTTCATTGACTGCTGGTGTTGGTATCAAATTTTTCCATCCATGAGTCTCATCTTCCTTGGTGAATGAACCTCTCACCTCGTCACTAACGGGCAGTGAGTTGGCTGAGTTATACATTGCCGATTTGACGTTAACCTTAATGCTCGACTCGTCAGAGTACTCGAGTTTAACATACAACGACACCCGAGCAGTTGTATCGCCATGTGGATAAATTATCATTTTTCATTGATCCCAACCATTGCTGGTGTAAAACAATCGACCAGTCGTCTGACGAACGATCAACGACGGTGACCGCACTAAATTCCTTGGGAAAAAATTATTTGGAAAAAATATTTCGGAAATTTTTATTTTGGAATGAAATGTTTGTGAAATATCTACTGGGGAATAAATTACTCGTAAAATAATTTTTCCAGAATAAATTCCTCGTGAAATAATTATTCATGAAGAAATTACTCATGAAATAATTATTGTGGAAAAAACATTGGCAGTGTAATGTGGTAAGAGATTTGAGGAATTTTCATGGTTGTATATTATATTGTCACGGAATCTGAGATGTGTTCTAGAAATTGATTTATCTGTGTGGGGTTTCGAGTGTTAGATTGATTCATTTATTGCTTGTTATTTGTTTGTGTTTATTTTGATTGGGCGATATTTCATTGATTGTGATTTCCCTTGATTTTTCAATTCTGGTTTGTAAATATATAATAGTCGATTTCCTTGGAGTGTTACTGGTGTCAATTATTTTACCTCTATACCTGTGTTATCATGAGTAATTTTTAACATTCTTTCATTTGACATTTTTTTTTTTATGGTATTTTTTCTTTTTAAAAATGTTTTCATAAGGATTTTTTTCCGAAATAATTATTTCGCAAGGAAATTTTTCCGAAATAATTTTTTCAAAAGGAATTTTTTCCGAAATATTTTTTCCAAATAATTTTTTCCCAAGGAATTTAGTGCGGGAACCATCAACGACTGGTTGTAGTTTTGAGGTCGTTTATAATTTAATGTATAATCTCTGAGATCAATTCTCCAAAGGAATATGTTCCTTGGCTTCATAGAGTGTAATTAGATTTTTTTCGTGCCAAAAGAATAAACACGTGTATTGCGCAGGCTGCGCAATAGCGTTCCAGTCATCATTCACATACGAAACCGGCAATGTTTTTGTCGCGGAGTATAGAGAGATTCTCTATACTCCGTGGTTTTTGTCACTAATGCTTCGTCATGGCTGCCAATAGGAGTTGATGAAAACTTTAGCAAGAGAAAGTCCTGAACGTGGAGGACATTTTGTTACTAGAGGATGACGATGCACACTAAGAAAGAAATCATTTATCAAGGGAGAAATTAAGTTTTATAAAAATTGAACGATTTTTGGCGTAATGAATATTCGTGAAATCAACTTTTACCTATTAACAACATTTGTATTGCTACATAATGTCAAGTGTCAAAGGACTAGATTGATCCATCTTGGAGATGTATTAGTAACTCTGATTAGAGTATGAATTTTATTGAAAAAATTATATTGAGGGTGAAAACAGATGCAAAAAAAGATTTAATTCCCGTTCAAAGTAATTTGTGGCCCTGAAAAGGGCCGATTGTTTGCGTTGATTTTTGTTGATGTCGGAATTAACCTCCAAATCCATAGAGAGTACGTCCTTGACGTTTTAGAGCATACACCACATCCATGGCAGTGACAGTCTTCCTCTTGGCGTGCTCGGTGTAGGTGACAGCATCACGGATGACGTTCTCAAGGAAGACCTTGAGTACACCACGAGTCTCTTCGTAGATCAAACCAGAGATACGTTTCACTCCACCACGACGAGCGAGACGACGGATAGCTGGCTTGGTGATTCCCTGGATGTTATCACGAAGTACTTTACGATGACGCTTGGCTCCTCCTTTTCCCAATCCCTTTCCTCCTTTACCACGACCAGTCATTTCGACTTTGGTTCAATGAACACGTCTGAATCAGAGCAGATAGCCGGGGCTAATGTGCATTTTTACAAATTGGCAGTCATTTTATAGATGTCGTGCGACACAACGCCCCCACCACTAAAAAATGGGCCAATAGCGTAGCGCGACTTGGTTCTCTCCCACTTTTTTTTTTCAGCCAACCAGAATCATCCACGGTGTTATATATACCGCTTCTCTTGAACAAAAATGTCATTATCCCTGTTGCAGACAACCTGAATAGTTATCTAACGCAATGGCTCGTACTAAGCAGACTGCTCGTAAATCAACCGGAGGAAAGGCTCCAAGGAAACAGTTGGCAACCAAGGCTGCCCGTAAGAGTGCCCCAGCAACTGGAGGAGTGAAAAAACCCCACCGTTACAGGCCAGGAACAGTCGCTCTTCGTGAGATTCGTCGCTATCAGAAGAGCACTGAGCTTCTCATTCGTAAACTCCCATTCCAACGTCTTGTTCGTGAGATCGCCCAGGACTTCAAGACTGACCTGAGATTCCAAAGTTCAGCTGTAATGGCTCTTCAGGAGGCTAGCGAGGCGTACCTCGTTGGTCTTTTTGAAGATACTAATCTTTGTGCTATCCACGCCAAGAGAGTCACCATCATGCCCAAGGACATCCAGCTCGCCCGTCGTATCCGTGGAGAGAGAGCTTAAGCTTCATACTTATCGGAACAATCAAACAATCGGCCCTTTTCAGGGCCAAAAATTATATTATAACGTGAATACTCGCTTTTCCCTCATAATAATGAATAATATAATTTCTTATAAAACTTGATCTCCAATCTCGTGAGACTAATGCCTCCTATAAATTTTGTATATGGCAAAAGGCAAGATTTGTGATGTACTAAATGATAGAAATGAAGATTGTACATGCAATTTTTTTTATAGATAGCAGCAGTATTATTACTCGATTATCTTCTCAAGTACGGGGTCAGTGCATTGCATCGACCCATGAGAAAATGAAAAGTTCCTCTCGAAATCGATTATTCCCAAAACCATAAATGCCATTTTAACCATCCAGACATCATCAAAAAGAGGACAACTATAGCTTCGATTTCACATTTGTTTATAAATTTTTTATCAATTAGAGGTCATTAAATTTGGGTGGTATTCAACGCACGCTACGCTTGGTGACAGAAGGGCCCCATACGTGAGGAGTTATTTCGAATATTGCTTGAAATTTGTTTTCATGCTCTATTTTTCATCTATTTGTCACTTATAACCAAATGAAAATATTTTCGCAAAATGAAAATATAACCTCTAAAAATAGACAATAGAGAACGTTATGTTTTTTTATGCAAAAGTCTGAGTGTAGGGAAAAAAAGAAGAAAGGCAGGTAATTATCGATGAATTTCAGCAATTGGCAATTATTACGTTTATAGATAATTATTGGCCCTGAAAAGGGCCGTTTGATTAGGTTGATGAACGAATTGAATTGACAGGTTCAATTCATTTTTTTGATGCAGCTGGCTTCTTGGCGGCGGCTTTAGGTTTCGGCGCTGCAGCCTTCTTGGACTTGGGTGACTTTGGCTTGGCAGTTGGTGCTTTCACAGCTTTCTTAGCCTTTGGACTTTTTGGCTTGGCAGCAGCTTTTGGCTTTGCAGCCTTCTTCTCAGCAACGGGTTTCTTCACTGCAGCCTTCTTCGGAGAAACTGGCTTCTTGGCCTTGGGTTTAGCTGCTTCGGTCTTCTTAGCTGCAGGTTTCTTAGCCGCAACCTTCTTCGGTGATCCTTCCTTCTTGGCAGCTTTGGGTTTGGGTTTTGGCTTGGAAGCCTCACCCTTAGATACTGCAAGTTTGAATGATCCAGAGGCACCCTTTCCCTTAGTTTGAACCAGCGTTCCAGCAGTGACTGCTGACTTCAGGTATTTCTTGATGAAGAGTCCATGTTTCTCAGTATCAAGTTTGTAATTTCCAGCCATGTATTTCTTGATGGCCTGGAGAGATGATCCATTCTTCTCAGCGAGGGTCTTGATAGCGGTGTTGACCATGTCAGCTGTGCTTGGATGAGTTGGTTTGGCCTTGGGATTTTTGGCCTTGACTGCCTTCTTGACAGCCTCAGCCTTAGCAGGAGCAGCAGATCCGCTTGCCGAAGCGGCGACTGGTGATGCAGATGTATCAGTCATCTTTACTTCAATGATGGATTAACGATAGTAGACACTTAGTATTTGAAGTTCGTTCTGTTGAACTGGTTCAATAAACAGAACAGGCATCACACAGGGGTACCGACTATTGAGCGCGGACCATGGAGAGCGGCTGAGCTGCCGCGGCGCCACGAGACCGGGATCACAATCCTATAAACAGCATCTTTTCTGCGATGTTTTTAATATTCTAGTGATCTATCCGTGACAATAAAACATCTCCCAATATCTCGCCATTTTCGCGAATGCATAAAGACCGAGAAATAATTTTTTCCAAGTGAATAACTTGAATTATTCTTCTACAATTTGTGAAAATGTGAGGTGGGCACTTTCGTTGGATCTGTTTTTGCTACGTTCAATCATCAATTTAATAAAAAATATTAATGATTCAAGGATTCTTTACTATTAAACAGTTAATACAAAGTCTAATCTAACTGAGAAATATCGTATATTCTGCATAAATTGATGAGGGTTATGGCATTTTTGCTGGTTAATGTCGTGACTCTGAGCAGATGAACCAGTGTCGATTGAATGGGATGTTATATGGTGATGAGATGAAAAGTACAGCATTGAAAAAATATATTTTTTATAGTCATGCTGTTGAGACATTATTTATTCAATCATCAAGTATTATGATTGGATTGGATTCATATTTGAATGGAATTGTGATACAATCGTGTAGGCGAATACGTGTACCCAGAGTATTATTCTTTCCTCTATCCCTGGAGGATTTCACTGTGAATGTGATTATATGAAACTGTTCAATTGAGTGATTAATCACATTTTTAACTATAATAACTATAATACAATAATGTTTTGGTTTTGAAGAATGAATGAGAGTAGCTAAAGTTATGATATCTGCTGTCTAAGACCATGGATGATTCTGATTGGTCTAGAAAAAGAAAAGTGAGAGAAAACTGAGAGACGTTTCGCTATTGGCGCATTTTTTAGTGGTGGGGGATTGTGTTGCACGAAGTCTATAAAAGTGCCGCCAACTTGTAAAAAAGCATCATTAGCTGCGGCTATCTACTTTGATTCACACGTGTTCACCGAACAAAAGTCAAAATGACTGGTCGTGGTAAAGGAGGAAAGGGATTAGGAAAAGGAGGAGCTAAACGCCATCGTAAAGTACTTCGTGATAACATCCAGGGAATCACCAAACCAGCTATCCGTCGTCTCGCTCGTCGAGGTGGTGTCAAACGTATCTCTGGTTTGATCTATGAAGAGACTCGTGGTGTACTCAAGGTCTTCCTTGAGAACGTCATCCGTGATGCTGTCACCTACACCGAGCACGCCAAGAGGAAGACTGTCACCGCTATGGATGTGGTGTATGCTCTAAAACGTCAAGGACGTACTCTCTACGGATTTGGAGGTTAATTCTGACATCAACAAGAATCTATACAAACAATCGGCCCTTTTCAGGGCCACAAATTACTTTGAACGGGGATTAATTTCTTTTTTTGCATTTGTTTTCAGCCTCAATATAATTTTGTCTAATATTCTCTAATAAAATTCATACTCTAGTTAAAATGACAAATATGTCTCTAAGATGGATCAATCTAGTGACACTTGACACTTTTCAGGGACATCAAATATTTTGAACGTTGAACTCAATTTTATTGATTAGTTATGTATCATTTTGGTACAATGATTCCACAAGATTAAATTATGGAACGAATTCAAAGTACATAAACCAAGTCTGTCCAACATCTAATGATAGAGCATCGTCCACTTCAATTTTATGGACTCAACTCATGAAGAACAAGTAGTATCAGAAGGACATAACCAAAATGGAATAAAAACAAGTAGTATCACAATTATGATTGGTAAACTAATAATGGAATTGAATAATACTCATCCCACTATGCGGATTTTAAATATCTCAGTCAATATTTGCAAATTGTGAAACCATTCAATATGAAGATGTTGCAAAATGAAGCTAAAAGAGTTAACAACGTTTTAAAAATTTTGTGGCCCTGAAAAGGGCCGATTTTTTGATATTGTTCCATTTATTTGGAGCTGGTGTACTTGGTGACGGCCTTGGTGCCCTCAGAAACAGCGTGCTTGGCCAATTCTCCAGGGAGAAGTAGACGAACAGCTGTCTGAATCTCCCTAGAGGTGATGGTGGAACGTTTGTTGTAGTGAGCCAATCGTGATGCTTCGGCAGCAATTCGTTCGAAGATATCATTGACGAATGAATTCATGATGCTCATCGCTTTGCTGGAGACTCCAGTATCAGGGTGAACTTGTTTCAAGACCTTGTAGATGTAGATTGCGTAGCTCTCCTTCCTTTTACGCTTCTTCTTCTTGTCAGTCTTGGTAATATTTTTTTGGGCTTTACCAGCCTTCTTCACAGCTTTACCGCTAGCCTTGGGTGGCATTGTCGATGTAGTTATACTCTTCACTGACTGAGGAACAGAGGTGAAATGTGCCTCCAACGCAATTCGACCCCTATTTTAATAGAATTCGCGTCAATACAGCCGAACCAATCAGATGAGTTGTGCGCGACGGTATTCTGCGCCGACGTTCCCATTGGCTCGCTGGCGTGAGCGTACGAGGCTATATAAAGTCATTTTTCTCGAAAAATCATTACTCTCAACAGATCCCTTTGTGACTCAACGTTGAATTAATATCTCTACAATCATGTCTGGACGCGGCAAAGGTGGAAAAGTAAAGGGAAAGTCAAAGACTCGTTCCAGCAGGGCCGGACTTCAGTTCCCAGTTGGACGTATCCATCGTCTCCTTCGTAAGGGAAATTACGCTGAACGTGTTGGTGCTGGTGCTCCAGTGTATCTGGCTGCAGTTATGGAATACTTGGCTGCTGAAGTCCTCGAGTTGGCAGGCAATGCAGCTCGTGACAACAAGAAGACCAGGATCATCCCAAGACATCTCCAGCTGGCCATCCGTAACGACGAGGAGTTGAACAAACTGTTGTCTGGTGTCACTATTGCCCAGGGTGGTGTACTCCCCAACATCCAGGCTGTTCTCCTCCCGAAAAAAACGGAGAAGAGCAGTTCTTAAATCGCTTAATCATTACAATCGGCCCTTTTCAGGGCCACGATATTTATTTGACGTTGAAAATTTCTCTTTTCGTATGCATTTTATTCCATTGATATTAGCAATTTTAATGAATTAAATTTTAGACTCTGAATTGTTAAGCAACTATTTTTAATTCTTCCTTGTAAAGATGGGAGAAAATGATTATAAAACAATTATTCTTGATTTAGATAGGCTCTACATTACCATCTGCTGGTACCCCAATTTTCTGATGCATGTACACACCAAAATCTTCCCCCTCCCCCTTCTCTATTCAGTTAATCCAAGATGGTGCTCGAAAGTACAATGATATGGTGAGTAATGAATTTTTATTTGAATAATTCTATTAGTTAACTCGTTTCTTCGAGTACTGTAAGTTGTAAATAGCGAAATGAGTGACTAGTAATCACTTTAGTAATTAAATATCTGTTTATTTGAATTAGGTTATGACTCTATTTGTGTCCAACTGATTCTGTTTTCAGGGTGACAATGCAAAAGTTGATGTTACTCATGTCAAATACATCATAACTATTTAATCGAACAAAAAACTGAATTGTAGAATTTTTTGGGGAATCCAATGTGTTATTCTCTAATTAATTAATTGTAAATAATGATCTTCATTCATGTTTAAGAAATTTGATTGTTTCAAATTTTTTATTAAATTATTTCAGTGTCGACAATAGCGACTACATGAGAAATGGTGATTTTCTACCAACTCGCCTTCAAGCCCAACAGGACGCAGTAAATCTCGTCTGTCACTCTAAAACTCGGTCCAATCCTGAGAATAATGTTGGTCTCATAACTCTAGCAAAGTATGTATTCTTATTTATCCATTTATTTTAATGAAAAAAGGACAATTGTTTAATGAACTAATTTTTAATGGTCAAATTAGAAATGATTCTGCTTCCAGTGTCGAAGTATTGGCGACCCTTACCAGTGACGTTGGCAGAATTCTATCAAAATTGCATCAAGTACAACCGAGTGGAAACCTTAGTCTCATTACTGGAATTAGAATTGCTCATGTAAGTTTAAAAATAATATATCACCTCTTGTTAAATATTGGATTATCTCGATGATGATTGATTTTAAGGGAAAATGTCAAGAGACATTTTTTATGAGAAATTTTCTCAGCTACAAAAAAGTGTTTATGATATTTTCTCTTAAAATAAGTAATTTTTGAGATAAATGACTGGTTATAAATGTCGAATTCGACTTATTAGCCTCTACCAATTCATCGATTATTCACGTCTTAACAAATATGAAATTATCTTGGTAATGAGTGATTTTATGGAAAAATGCCAAAAAACATTTTTTGTAGAAAATTTTCTCAGCTACAAAAAAGGTCTCTTGAACTTTTACCCTAAAATCCTTCATTACCGAGATAAATTGCTAAATATTATTTACAGTTGGCACTCAAACATCGTCAAGGTAAAAATCACAAAATGAGAATAATTGCATTTGTCGGAAGTCCAATTGATCTCGATGAGAAGGAACTTATCAAACTAGCGAAACGTCTGAAAAAAGAAAAAGTTAATGTTGATATCATCAGTTTTGGTGAGGAAGCTGTGAATAACGACGTCTTAACAGCATTCATAAATGCTTTAAACGGCAAAGATGGCACTGGAAGTCATTTGGTAACTGTTCCACCTGGTCCTCATCTCTCTGATGCAATAATATCATCACCAATTATTCAAGGAGAAGATGGAATGGGTGGTGCTGGTATGAGTGGAGCATCATTTGAATTTGGAGTTGATCCCAATGAAGATCCTGAACTTGCATTGGTAATTAATACGATAAGAACAACTGTTTTCAATAAATAACTTTGAATCTAAGAGAGATGAAGAAATTTTCATGAGGACCTTTTTCGTAGCTCTCAATCTGCTCTACAAAAAAAGTCCTTATGAAAATTTTCCCATCTCCATTAGGTTCAGAGCTATGCAGCAAAAACTGAATATTAATCTGTTTAATTCAACTTTATCACTACAAAATAAATTGAAATTCATCTGTTAATAATAAAAAATGAATTTTAGGCCCTGCGTGTATCCATGGAGGAGCAACGTCAACGTCAAGAAGATGAGGCACGTCGAACTCAAGCAAAGGATACAGCAACTACAAAACCAGAGACAATTAAAGAAGCACCAAATGAGGAAGCTCTGCTGAAACGTGCTTTAGCAATGTCCATGGAAGGTACTGAAGAGGCCCCAGCAACACCTGAAACAACTCCACCCACTACCGGAAATGTTCCAGATTTTGCCCACATGACTGAAGAAGAACAGATTGCATTTGCCATGCAGATGTCCATGCAAGACCAACGTAGGTTCTAATTCATAAAATTTTAATTTTCTAAAGATAAAAATATCTTGAATTTTTTTACAAATTATTGCAGAAGATTTTGAACCACCAAAAGAAGAAGCTATGGAAGTTGAGGATGACTACGTTGCTGTTATGTCCGATCCAACATTCCTCCAAACAGTACTGGAGAGCCTTCCAGGTGTTGATCCTCAGTCTGAGGCTGTGCGTCAAGCTGTCAGTTCATTACAGCAGAAAGATAAAACACAGGAGAAGGAGAAAGATAAGGATAATGAGAAGAAATGAAGATTTTTTTTTTCAATTTTCTTTTGATCAATAAAATAATCCTTGCTTTGAATTTATTATTATTTGATACTTGCAATTGGCGTGTTTAACGAAATTGTATCGTTATTCGCTTTATTGAATAATAAAAATGTATTGAAAAAATGTTCTCTATCTCTATTTAATTAATTATACAATATTTACAAGATTTTTTGATTAAATGTAAAAAACTTAAGCTTTTTCCTCTTTTGATATCTTTTCTTCTTCAATCTTCTTCAATGTTACTCTTCCTCCAGGTTGTACCTGAACCATAACATTACTCAGAGTTGTTGAAAGTTCTCCCTCGACTGTTTTAAATGCCTTCGGCCTCTTGGCTGCAACCCTCGTCACTGGTACTTTATTTTTATTTTCTGAAACAATTAATTGAGATAAAAAATTCAATTGGAAAATTTTAATTACGTGATTATCTTGATAATGAGGAATTTTAATAGAAAATGTTAAGAGACCTTTTTTGTAGCTGATAAAATTTTCCATAAAAAATGTCTTGATATTTTCTTCTAAAACTCTACATCACCAAGATAATCCAACATTTAACAATAAAAAATCCAAACTTACGAAGGGAAAAGTAAACAGGAATTCCTAAGCCCTTCGTAGTTTTAACAATAACAGAACGAATATTTTCCCATCCACCGGGATACTCCTCAGCCAATGCTTTACAAGCTGCCATAATATTCTCCACAATCTCTTGTTCACTCATTGTAACAGATGCAACTTGCATCGTGTGACAATTACCAGCTCCATGAATTTCCATACTAGTCTTTCTCAAAGCATTCTCAATTTGACACTTCAAATTATCCCTCTGGAGTTTAACTGGAGTTGGAGGACGTGCAGATCGTCTAAATGTTTTACCAAGTAGATGATTCATGTGACCAGAAATTCTTCCATCTACCAAGAAAAAATCAAAAAGTCTTCCCAATTTCATTTTCATCTCGTATTGACTGTATTCTGTTTTGACTTTATTCATGGGAATTATTTCTTTGATCCTTGTGACATTTTTATTACGTAAAATTGTCTCCCAATGGTCTATTGTTTTCTCATAATCTTTACGACGACCTCTCTCTAAATCCGGTACGAATAAAGCAGCTTCGTCTGTTGGACTCACCATCATGTGAGGAAGAAAACTGTAAAAAAAAAAATTGATTTTAAAAATAATTAATAGTTGCATCAATTATCTTGATCTCAGAGGGTTTTTTTTAATAATTTTTTTTCATCATACATAATTATCGAATCACGATGTACTCATAAGGATCCATTGGTAATTGATATTCATAATCATTTGATAATTTATTTTTTTCAATTTTAAATAAAAAAATCATTTTTGATGAATATCTCAGAATCTAGAAGAGATATCAAAATTTTCATAGAGACCTTTTTTCTTCCTCTCATTTCTCTCTACAAAAAATGTCTCCTTGAAAATTTTGATATCTTTCATAGATTCCGAGGAATTCTCAAAAAACTTGTATCAAAGTCAAGTAAAGATGTTAATTGTGTACTTACACTCTCAGCTGTCTTCTAGGAGTTTTTGGAATTTTGATGCAATTAACTTGGAGGAATATCACATTATCATCCTCAGGTAATAACGATTTTTTCACTTCTTTTGATTTATTCGCCAATTGCAAAACTGCTTGAACACATTTTTTAACGTGATCTTCTGTCATTTCTAAATTCCCAACTTTTTCAGTAACTTTTTTCCCATTTTTATTCAATGTTTTTAATTTTTTTTTAGCCGGGAGTGATGATTCTTCATCCTTTATTCTCCTTTTAACAATTTTTTTAGGTTTATCAGCCTTAACCTCAATCTGTGGAGCACGTGGTATTTTTTTATTCGTTGGATTCTTCAATTTCTCCTTACCCTCAGCAACTATTTGATCCTCCAACTTTTTATTCTGTTTAATTTTCAATTTATCAACATCTTTAGCATTTGTTTTACCCAATTTTTCAATTATTTTCGTTGATTTTTGCTCCATTTTCACAACCCCAGAATTTTCTCGAGCTAGAAGATTCGTCTTACCGACATTTTTCTCAACTTTAGGTTTTTTCTTCACAACTTTAATCGATGATTTCGCCATTTCCCACTTTATCTGATTAATTTTAATGATTTTATTAATTGTTTCAAGTATTTTTATTGAATCGAGAGCTTCACCAAAAATTGGAGATCTGCTTCTCCAAGATGAAAAGAACGGAAATGTCCGTTAGAGAAGACGCCATGAGAATTGTAATATCGTGCTGCCATCTACCAAAAAATGTCCAATTATCTCATGAGTAATATCAACAGACACTCTGACTCCATTTCGTGAGGAAAAGTGAGCATTTGGTAACCGACAACTCGTGATTGAAAATTGGAATTGACGTTAACAATAATTTACAAAAAAAATTGATTAAACTCGAGTGTTGATTACTGATTATATTCAATTGATAATTGACAACAATGGGTGAAGATTTTAACGGAGGTAAGTGAATAATTTTCGTTGGAAAAATGTTGAAAATGAGTATCGAGACGCCAAACAAGAATTCAATTTGTTACTTATTCGTTGAAAAATAGATAAAGAAAAATTAAAAAAAAATTGTTTTCTTGTTATTGTTCTTATTTTGAGAATAAATAATGAGAGGATTTGTGTTAATTGTATTGGAAACATTTTTAAGACAGAGATCGTGGCGATCGTGACAAGGATAGGGAGCGTGAGAGGGATAGAGAGCGTGATAGGAGGCACAAATCACGAAGTCGTGATCGCAGAAAACGCTCGCGATCTAGGTCCAAGGATCGGAGAGATAGAAAACGGAGTAGTTCACCAAAAAAGGGCCGAAGTTCACGGAGAAGAAAACCATCGCTCTACTGGGATGTACCACCACCTGGTTTCGAGCACATTACACCTCTTCAGGTATATATACTAGATAAACCATTGATTATTTAATTTTTGTCTTATTAAACATCCATTTATCTCCATATTGATGCATTTCAGAGAAAAATGTCAGGTGATATTTTTTGTTGAAAATTTCATCAGCTACAAAAAAGGTCTCTTGATATTTTCCTCTAAAATTACTCATTCTCAAGATAAATGCATAATTACCAACAAGTGTATGGTTTTAGTCATTAATAATTTGATTATCTCGATAACTAATGACTCTAGGAGAAAAAAAATATTGAGAGACTTTTCGTAGGAAATTTCATTTCAGCTGAGAAAAAATGTCTCTTGACATTTACTCCTGATAACCCATCGTTCACGAGAGAAATTGAACAATTATGGAAAAAAACTTTATGATTAAAAAATAATTTTCAGTATAAAGCTATGCAGGCAGCAGGACAAATACCCGCCAATATCGTAGCAGATACACCTCAGGCTGCTGTGCCTGTCGTTGGAAGTACAATAACACGTCAAGCAAGACGTTTATACGTTGGCAACATTCCATTCGGTGTTACTGAGGAAGAGATGATGGAATTTTTCAATCAACAGATGCATTTGTCTGGATTGGCACAAGCTGCTGGAAATCCTGTGCTTGCTTGTCAAATTAATCTCGACAAAAATTTTGCTTTTTTGGAAGTAAATATCACTTATCAATCCCCTCCCAATAAATCAATTGGGTATTAATTTTATTGAAATAATTTTTTTTTTTCAGTTTCGTTCTATTGATGAAACAACACAAGCAATGGCATTCGATGGAATAAATTTCAAAGGACAAAGTCTTAAAATACGTAGACCCCATGATTATCAACCAATGCCTGGAATGACAGACAACCCAAGTATGAACGTTCCAGGTACGGTTCCCGGTATGTTTCGCACATACAAATTAATTAATTTAATATGTGTATCTCAGCAGAATATCCTGGTGAAAATTATTGTGTAAAAATGATGGATTTTAATTAATTTTACTATTAATCTTTCCTCTAGATTCACCACACAAGATCTTCATTGGTGGACTACCAAACTACTTGAACGAAGAACAGGTATGCAGGCTAAATGGCTCAAAAAATACCTTCAAATACGTTTTTTTTTTTTTATTCAATACACTAGTTCATTTTTTTTCATGAATTCAATGAATTCAGTGTTTATGATGAAGATAAATCATCATTAGATATTTAAAGGCGAGTCCAAGAGTTCCTCTTGGATAAATTAAGAAATAATTGTAATACGAGATCCACAAACAGGTACGTATGGGTGTCGATGAGGGCGCATCATTAATTCTTCACGATCATCGTAAAAAGTCAATTTTAATATTTTTTTTTGATTATTTATTTTTCTCGAAAACTATCAATTTTAGGAAAAAATGTAAAGAGACTTTTTTTATAGATGATGAAATGTCTAACAAAAAATGTCTCTTGATATTTTTCTTTAGAAATACACATTAACGAGATAATTCAATAATTAACGAAACTTTAATAATCGATTTTTTGTCAATTCAAATATCGACATGTTTGTTAAGTTTTAATTTATCTCGAAAACTATTGAAATTAGCCAAGAATGTCAAAAGACATTTTTTGTAGCTGGCAAAATTTCCAACTAAAAAGGTCTCTTAACATTTTTCTCTAAAATTACTCATTAACGAGATAATTCAATAATTAACAAAACATTAAAAATTGATTTTTCTGCCACGTTTTACCACTCCATCACTGATTTTATCTTTTTCTATTATCATTTCCATCAATTTCCCCAAATTTTTAGCTCAGGTTACAACGTTATTAGGACACATCGACGAATCGCTCTTTTTTTTCAAGACACAAACAAGATTTTTTTTTTTTACGGGTTAAAAAAATAGTTAGAGACGTTACAGGATTTAGGTGGAAGCAGCAGAGTTCGTATTCCTTCATTTTCTTTTACAGCCTTTTTAGGCACATCGTGTGGAGAGTGAACGCGTACATCTCTGTGTCAGCCCCAAGAAAGCGAAAATATTCATTACAGAAAACCAAAAAAAAAAAAAAAAAATCCATAAATGAATTTTAGGGAGAAGGACACGGGGTGGGAAAATATTCATTGTTTGGGTGAATTTTTACATTTCCAGGCGTTCATTTCGGGTTTATATTTCCAGCAAATATTTATTAAATTTCAGACCTTTTTTAGGAAATCGTCACCGTCTCAACTATTTTCAAAAAAGTCACCATTGACGAATACATCAATAGCCAAGCGATGAATCATATCAAATGAATTTTTTTCATTTTTTGGTAATTGTTCAAGTCCACTTATCTCGGTAATGAGTGATTTTAGATGAAAATGTCAAGAGACCTTTTTTGTGTCTTATGAAATTCTCAACAAAAAATGTCTTCTCACATTTTCCTCTAAACCCACTCATCAACGAGATAATTCAACATTTACTGAGATCTGAAAAATTGACTATTCTCTCACCCTTCATCTCTTGACTACCGATGTACAATCGAAATGGAATTTTAAAAAAGGATTGTTCTTCTTGCAGCAACTTTTTTTACAGGCTTTTCAGGCTTGAACGAAGATTCGTCAAATAAGAAAGAAATATGTTGAGAAAAAAAAAAAAGGTTTTTCAGGAAAACGCGATTTCAGAAACTTTTGTGCTGATCATTCCAAGTCCAAGGGATAAACGTATGAGGAGTTTAAAAAAAAACAATAATGATTAAAAAAAAAAACAGAAAAAACTCTGAAATGAAATAGAAAATAATGTGGACTGATACCAGTGCCCTTTCTCCCTATTTTTCTTAGCTTAGGGTCGCGCCGATCAAAAGCATTCGCTTACCACTTCCACCACTACTACCACTACTGAACATGACAATAAACCACACTGCCCGGAGAGAGTGGCTAAGCCTGGCTTTTCGAGGCAAGTACCTGTACCAAAAATCTAATCTCTTGCGAACCAAAAAAAAAAAAAAAAACAATTGATTCATCCCCTTGTTACAATTTTTGAGAAAAACCACGCTCTAGGGAATTTTTTAAGTTATTGAACACAACAATGGTGAGTATATGAGAAAGAGAGAGAGAGAGAGAGAGAGAGATGAAGGGAACTCGTTGGACCTCGAGATATGAAAATAGGAAAGAATTTGTGGGGAAATACTTGAGTATTTCAGTTGCAAAGTGATAAGTTATTTGTTAATTATGCATTTATCTCGATAACAACTGGTTTTAGATGAAATTGTCAGAATATCTTTTTTGTAGATAGGAAAATTTTCTACAAAAAAGGTATCGTGTAATTTTTCCCTAAAATCACTCATTGACGAAATAATTCAATAATTAACGACATGGAATAATTGACTTTTTACATACGTTACATTGTGTATGTTGATTTATCTCGAAAACTATTGATTTTACGAAAAAATTTCAAGAGATCTTTTTTATAGAAAATTAAATTTTCGTTAAAAAATGTTTCTTGACATTTTGTTATAAAATCAATAATTACAGAGATAATTCGATATTCAATGACATGTGGAAAATTACGTTTTACCCCTTGAGTACTGATATGATCCAGCAAATGAGCTCAAACACTAATTATTATCATTTATTTTAATAATAATTAATGAGAAAGCATTGCTGATAGTCAATGGATATCCGATAACTCTAGATAATGTGATAAACTAAAAATATTAATGCTCAAATGACACTAAACAGGTGAAGGAATTACTGATGAGTTTCGGACAATTGAGGGCATTCAATCTTGTAAAAGATTCAGCAACTGGTTTATCAAAGGGGTACGCTTTTTGCGAGTATGTTGATGTGTCAATGACAGATCAGGCTATTGCTGGACTCAATGGTATGCAGCTTGGAGATAAAAAATTGATTGTTCAACGCGCAAGTGTTGGAGCTAAGAATCCAATGATTGGAGCACAAGCACCAGTACAAATTCAAGTACCTGGGCTGTCTATGGTTGGAACAAGTGGTCCACCTACTGAGGTGATTACCATTTCAAATGCTCTGAAATCGCTCGTGACGTCACAAGGTCTCTTGGAGGCTAAACCAATCACAAGACGTATCCAAGTTAACCTAACTTAATATGTGGGCGTGTCTCAGCCAATAAAGGACTACGACTCCCCACCCTCGGACACTCGACCAATGAGAAGCTACCCAAGGGACCTTGTGACGTCTCATAACCTAAAAATTGATCTCTGAAACAAGATATGAATAATCAAATTGTTATTTAACGTGTCATCAACAGGTTCTTTGTCTGTTGAACATGGTAACACCCGAGGAACTAATGGAGGAAGAAGAATATGAGGATATCCTTGAAGATATCAAGGAGGAGTGTAACAAGTATGGAGTTGTCAGATCTGTAGAAATTCCACGACCAATCGAAGGTGTCGATGTTCCAGGATGTGGAAAGGTAATTTAATTTGCCCCTTTTTTTTTCTACAAATTCATTGAATTTTTCTCAATCATGTCCTTTTCAATTTTTCAGGTTTTCGTGGAATTCAACAGTGTAATTGATTGTCAGAAAGCCCAACAAACGCTCACAGGTCGTAAATTTAATAATCGTGTTGTGGTAACGTCTTATTTCGATCCTGATAAATACCATCGACGTGAATTTTGAACAATTTAAAATCGATATTCATCCACAAAATGAAAATAAACAATTTAAATCACAATCCATAGTTGAGAATTATCGTATGCAAAACATGACTGACTCGATTTTTAACGTAAATCTAAAATTTTTATGATTCTATTATGAATCTTAAATCATCCGAGTTGGCCTATTATTTGTATTTAATACTGTGAATTTCCCCTCTGTACTTGTATTTTATTTCTATAAATTGAACGAATCCAGAAAATTATCACCATAATCGTTTGAATATTAATTAATTAGTATGATAAAATGGTAAAAATATCTTCATTGATACATTGATAATTAAGTGAAATATGAATGACAATTGATCATTGAAAATTCATTTGTATAAAATAAATTACAATAATTATTCACTCATAATATTGTACATTCTATTATGAATTTATAATAATTGAGGAAAATTGATAAATTATTTTATACTTCGTCCTGCATTGCTGGATGGTAAGACCGTATATTGTCGTTGTCATCTGTACCGTTAACAATAAATTTACGAAGTCCAAGATAAAGTCCTCCACCGAGTATTAACATTCCTATGCCACATAGGAGAGCGATGGACCAGGCAGGAATAGCAAGACCCCCTTGAAGAAGAAAAACAAAAAATCACATTTTTTTTATTTTCGTCGATGTCCCTTTATTTCGAAAATGAGTGATTTGAGAAGGAAATGTCAAGAGAACTTTTTTGTAGCTGAGAAAATTTACAAAAAAAATTGCCTTTTGACATTTTCTTCTGAAATGACTCTTTATCGAGATAATTCGATTATTGAGAAGATTAAAAAGTCAAAACTAAAATTCGTTGTGTATTATCAAGGAACATTCTTTGTAGCTTGATAAATTCTCAACAGAAAATATCTTTTGGCATTTTCCCCTAAAGTTTTCTATTTTCAAGATAAATATATATGTATAGGTATATAATAATACTCACTGTAATATTGTCGTGTTATGGTCTTTCTCCCACGCAAAATTTTTCGTCTCGCCTCGGCTTCACTCACGAATACCCCTAGGATCACTAAAATTTCTCAATGATAAATAATTGAATTTCCCCTCCATTTTCATAAGAAAAACTAGATGGAAAATTTACTCACAAAATCCTAGAGCAAGGTACCACAGAATGCTATTTCTTCTCATTATCCAAGCAAATTAGACTCTTCAAAATCTCTTTCTCAGGTGCGTCAAACAGAGAACTAGAATTGGGTGTGAATCAGTCGTGATAACGCATCGAGATAACACGAATCTTATCTTCCCTGATATACAGAGTTGAACTCATGAAATTTTCACACTGACTCATTTTAAATAAATCCTCACATGTAAGTGAGAAAAGAGGCCTCGGGAGTAAAAAAAAAAAAACTACTGAAATGCAGGGAAAACTTTGCTCCGAATTCTCCGCCGAGAGAGCATAGAAAATTATGAAACATAATTTAAAAAATTCGTTCATTTTTTACTCGCAGAATGTAACGAGATGGGGATCCCGGAAGACGATAAATGATTTTTTTCCAATGTTTAAACTTACGAGGACCTCTCAACCACCTCTCGTAAGTTTAAATATTAAAAAAATCATTTATCCTCTTCCGAGCATCTTCATCTCGTTACATCCTGTGAGTAAAAAATGAACAAATTTTTAAAATTATGTTTCATAATTTTCCATGCTCTCTTGGCGGAGAATTCGTGAAGCAGAGTTTTCCCCGGATTTCAGTAGCTTTTTTTTACTCCCGAGGCCCCTCAATGCATAATGTTTTTTCCATGATCTTGAGACAGGTAGAATAAACAACGAAAAATATCACAGAACACAACATTTTATTAATTAATTGAAAAAAAAAATTAGGTCAACGAAAGCTGAAGAATATTTCAAATCCAATTCATCACTTTCAACTCAATTTAAACTTTCAGACTATTTTAGATGAATTATAATGTTCGTGATGCATTAAATACAATTTGAATATAAACAGCTGGCACATTCACAAGGCATCCAGAGGCATTAGTTTCTCTTTTTATAGTTTGTTTTTTTTTTTATAGAGAAGAGAAGAAAAATATCAATTGCAACTCATTCGATCTATTCAGCACCTGTTCAATAATCTTCTTCTATTCTTTCATCATTAAAAAATGAAAAAAAAAAAAATTGAGAAATTATATTTTTAATTGAATTAAGCAGATCCTTGTTATTGTATCTGTCGAATGTCCCCTTTAATCTTCGTTTTCCTACTTTGCATTTTTATATTAATGAATAAATGAAATATTCATCGTCAAATGACAGCATTTCCCCATCTTCTTGATCGCTTTTAAAGCCTAAAAATTACAATAATCATATCAGACCTCAGGACCAAATTTTTTCTTGGTGTTTCCATGGAATGTTCACTATCCGCAAATACATTTTTACAAGCCTTTTCGTTGAATATTCTTCTCAATCGACCTTTTTACAAGAAATATATTCACGTTTACTCGAGTGTTGAAATACGAATTTGTTATTTAATCTATAGCTAATAGCCTATACACTCTAAAAACTTTGAGTTTCATATATTTAATACATTAGTTCTAATTATTGGATGGCGTGTAATTACTTCGGTCTGCTTAATGTCTTTGCATCTCATTTGAGTCTAGTTTCTATATCTATAAATTTTTATTGATTTTTCATTGAGTATTATCAATTCTCTACCCTCTCCTCATCTTACGTAATTTATTATTTATTTCATTTATTATTCATTTCATCAATAAATAACCTACAAAGCGCAATGTAACTAGCATAGTGCTTCACAGACTTAAAACTTGCAAGTTTAGTTTTTGGTGAATATCTCCGAATCTAGAGGGAATATCAAAATTTTCACAATTAACTTTTTTGTAGAGAAAAATAAGAGTTACAAAAAGTGTTCTCATCAAAATTCCGTTTATCCCGCTCAGATTCAGAGAAATCTTCAAAAACTGATTTCCTCTAAAGCGAAATTAACTTATCCTGAAAAAAACATCTCTTCGAGATTAAAAAAACTGACCAGAGTTCAGATTGACTCGATTAATTGAGTGCGCCATAATAACACAAATAAAAGTGCTCATCGTTAAGATTATAATTAATTTAAGAGTCTTTTAAAATCCATACAATTTGGTATTACTAACGATTTTCTCGATTGAGACCACCCTGAGCATCTCGTAATAATAATTACTTTATTAATACCTTATGAACGTTAAAGCTCGACTACTCTGTATCAATTAGCAGCAACAGCATCACTTGATTACCATAAGTTTAAATAAATTGAATAGATTTTCTTTATCAACTCATTGATTAATCATTTATATTCATTTGCAATGGAATTAGTTTAAATAATACATTACCGAATTGTCACATAACTTTTGTAAATTGAACAGTTTAATTTACCTAGTGGCTAGCTTGTACTTTTCTCCATAATATCCTTTTTCGTCTCGTTTGAATCAACGCGTTCATTATTCGTGGAAACATTTATTGTTCCATTGGGTGAATTATTCTCATCACCAGAATGTTGCTGAGGGGATGATTGTACTGTAGATTCTGGCACTGTTGTTTGAGATATTGGGGTTGTTAGTGATAATGGCTCGAGGGAATTTGACTTCTGGAGAATTCCCTCTTTCATTAACACTTGTTTGAACATGTTCAGTGTCTTTCGAAGAGTTATGCAGAAACCTCGGGATGCCGGGACTAGAGGGAATTGCGGCAGAATCTTTTCATCTAAGGGGAAGAGAATTTTAATTGCGTTAATTGAGAAGCCTCGGGAGTAAAAAAAAGAACTACTGAAATGCGGGGAAAACTTTGCTCCACGAGTTCTCCGCCAAGAGAGCATGGAAAATTATGAAACATAATTTTAAAGATTTGTTCATTTTTTATTCACTGGATGTAATGGGCGGAGGATGCCCGGAAGAGGATAAATAATTTTTTTTAATCATTAAACTTACGAGATGGTTGACAGATCCTCGTGCCGCCATCTTGTTTGAATACCCCTTTCCTTCACTCCAAGATGGCGGCCCGAGGACCTGTCGACCACCTCGTATGTTTGAAAATAATAAAAAAATATTCATCCTCTTCGAGGCATCCTCATCTCGTTACATCCAGTGAATAAAAAATGAACAAATATAATTTTCTATGCTCTCACGACGGAGAATTCATGAAACAAAGTTTTCCCCGGATTTCAGTAGTTTTTTTTTTTACTCCCGAGGCCTCTTAATGATTTATGTTGAAAAGAGACAAGTAGAGTTGACTTGAGAGGGATTTGTTATAAATATTTAGCTTGGATTCAGCGATATTTACGAATAATCAATAATCAATCACTCACCAATCTCTGAAAAGTCTTTAAAAGTAGTTGGTGTCAGTGGTGACATTGGATGTTGATTATTATGCCCCTCAGATATCTCCATCCACATATCCAGTCTCTCCAACAACTTCTCAGCATGTTTCTCAAAATGTCCAACAATAGCATCTTTAAAAACACTCGGTGGATGTTGCAATAATTTTGTCTGCGCCTGTACCAATTTCAACACCACCATTTCATTGTACATTCTTGAGTTTTCCCTTCCCTGTTGTGAGCCCCTCTGCTTCTCAAATCCAGCTTCATTGAAATAAGGTTCAGAGACAAGAATCAGTCCCTGAATTGACACAATAACTTGAAGCAGTGTCGAAGAACTAGTCCACAATTCAGTACCTCGTCCAGCCCATGTGCCCAGTAAACTTACACAAACTTTACCATCCTCATACAAATTAGGATTCAATCTGTCACTGCAATAAGATATATAATGACAGAGTGGAGGTGCAGCTGGATAATCGGCAGACAATTGAAAATCAAATAAAAATAATCCATCCTCATAAGGTGTATTCTCAGGTCCCCTGAACATAACTGAATAAAGATCAATTCTATCCTCAAAACCTTTTACCCAAACACCAGGAGGTAGTGATCCTCTCAACAGTTTCAATTCCTTAGAAACAGTTCTGAAGAAATTAGTAGGATCAGTCGGTTGAAACATAGTAAGTTTAAATTTATGACTATCAGGTGCACTCTCATCAACTGAAAATCCTTCACCATCACTAAAAATAGCTCCAGGAATTTCCAAAACATCAGGAATATCAATAACAGGCACCTCAATCCTCTTTTCCTCCTCAATTTTACATTTTTTCTGTGGCGAAGCCGTTTTATCAGCATCTGACAATGACATTTTTGATAATCCAAATCGTTTAGATACTTCAGCATGTGCAAGGAGAAGTTGTGCCTTAATCAAGGTACAGAGTTTAACACAAACGTGAGAATTTGCCACATGACAATTGGTAAATGTCTCACTCAATTTTTTCTGATTCAAAGAATCATCTTTTGGTGAACGTTCAATACCCTCAGACAATGGAAATTCACCACTAGAACCACTCGAGCCTGACTCCTTCTTTGAATTATCAGCTGAAAATAGTCCAGAGTCTTCGGGATGTTTATTAACATCAATAAAAAGTGTCTTATCCTCACTCTCATCAACTTTACTATCAGAATTGATCTCAAACCTATTTTTATCATCCTCAGAACATCCAGACTCATGTGTAAATAATCTATTAACCTGATCAGCAACTCTTTGAGCAACATTAGCCCTTCCTCTCTCTCTGACCCTTTCCAAAAGTCCCTGAAAATTGCTCTCATGAAAAAATGAAGTTTCCATTAATTTATCCATGTATCTGCAGTCCTTATAAACTTCCAAAAGTTTTCTCATAACTTCAGTTGTCTGTAGTGCTGGATTTTGGGTAAATATCTCTTCCAGCCTGGACATAGCAATTCTAGCTTTTTCAATATGAGCTGCCAATTTAGGTTTTATATTTTCCACTTGTTCACTTCCATCAGTATCAGCAATAAAACAGTCTTCAAGTTCAGTCTCCCATGAAGCATCAGAAGACACTTCATCCCACAATTCTCCCTCATCACTGTCATACTCACCAACTTTGTACAGATCCTGAGGCCAGCACATACTAACATGTCCATCAACCCACCAAACCTTGACTCTACCCTCTGGATAATTATCAAGAACTTGTCCAGCAGTGCAACCAGCATCTTCACCTTCAAAATTAGCTATTCTAATGACCAATGTACCAGGACGATACTGAAAATCAGGATGATCTTTTAAATCATAAACTGACACTTCTCGTTCTTCTAAAAATGTTGGCTGAGGTGATTGACCATATTGATTAGTTTGGCTGGATGTATAAGTACGAAACCATTTAATTTTAGCTGTTCTACCCTGATGATCAACTGATTGTACAACACCGTACATTCTAGACTCTTCTTTCTGATCAATAACAAAATCACCAGGAAAAAATTCTTTGTCATCTAAATGATGAATTGGATAGAGTTGAGTTGAGGGTATACCCAGTTCTACTGAACCATCCTGCCAGACAACATTGGCTCTTGTATTAGTTGACAATGTTTCAACAACTATTTTAGATCCAGTTATTAATGGAGCTGGTGGTACTTTTTTTTTAGCCTTTATCAATTTTTTTTTCTTCAATACTTTTGTCATCAATGCAGGACCTTTTTTCTTTTTATTACCCATTGATGACATACTGGAGCCACTTGACATTGATGCAGTGTCACTCTGTGATGCTGTGTCTTCAGTATCCCAATCGTCTGAACTGTCTGTATTCCTTGCTGGAGGTATTGATTTTGGATTTAAATTATTCTCACTTGTCTCTTTAAACTCACCCTTTATTTTGTCTCTCAAGTTTTTGTTGTCTTGAATATTTTGATTAGATTTTTCAGCTATTTTAACACGTGATTTTCGTGGACTGTGTTTGGGAATTTGTAATAATTCTCGCTGTTGTTTTCTCCACTGTTCACGTGTTATTGTCGTTTCATTGCCCTTGAGAATGTAGAAATCACGATCACCTACTTGAAGGGTTGAGGGCTCAAAGACATTGAGGAGTTTGAGTTTTTTTAAATCATCACCCTCCACTAAAAATTTTGGCTGCATTTGATCTGACCAGGCACCATCCTTTGAGTAAGCTCGACATTGCCAGTGAACTCCAACCCAATCAGCTTCAACTTCTTGAACAATAACTTTTGTCTTCTTCTGGGGCTTTGATTTACGTTTGGCAAGCATTTCTTTTGTACAGACTAGCCATTCAGCGTCTTCTAGGCACTGGATTGGACCATAGAGACATTGGCCAGGATAGAATTCTGAGGAATGGGGAAAATCGTTGTCACTGTCTCTTCTTTCTTCAAAATGGGCCAATCCTTGGGCATCCATTTCATTTATAACACAGCGAGAACCATCTGGGGTTGCTAGCCAGAGTTTAAAGTGGACCATTCGGATACCACCTACCCAAGAGTCCATGCAGACAGCTATGTCTGTACCAAATTCCTGGAGATTATTGATAAAGGTGAGAATCATTTTTTGCTATTATATTTAAATTGAAGAGACCTAGGAGAATTTTTATAAAGACCTTTTTCATAGCTCTTGTATTTCTCTATAAAAAAGGTCATTATGGAAATTTTGATATCTCCATCAGAATCATCAGAATTTATTTATTTTCGATCTAGAGGAGATGTCAAAATTTTCCACTGAAAAAAAATGGAAAAAAAAAAATACCTCAAGCGGTGTTAAATCTTCACTCTTGATATTCGTAATAACTTGTTTAGTCCCAATTACTTGTGCACAAGCAGTAAGTTCAATATCCCGACAATAACCCCTCTGAGTGTCTTTTCCCTTGATCATTCTTCTCACGACATCACCAGGCATTAGAGTCCTATCGGCCAAATGTACCTGTAACAGTAAATTCTAGTTCAAGGAATTTAATTAAAAGATAAAAAAAAAAGTTGTACAATACCTTTTTGGAATTCACCAGCTCTTCAACACCGGACGGATGCCACACCACACGAATTTCTCCCTTCTTTCTCTTGGTACTCTCTTCACCATCAGAACTTGATTCAGACATGTCTTGGTCATCATTCTCCATGACAATGCCCAATTCAACATTTCCACGTTTATCAACACGATAAACAACATCCTCGTAAAAATATTGTAAATCGACTGGTAAATTAGTGGCCATTTTTACAAGTGATTTAAATTGGGATAATCTTAACCCCTGACTATCATCAGTCAATTTTCATCAATCCTGGGGGATTAATCAATTTGATCACAATTCATTTGATAATTACAGTATATTTTTAAGTTTTTTTAATCGTAGAATATTAAAGAGGGTTTTTCTCTTATTTAAGAATTGTATTAACACTTACATTTGGTGTATTTAACGCCCAATCGACTCTCTATGACTGCCTGTGTCCTCAGAGAGGGACAACGGTGCAGGACTTGCAGTGGAACGCAAAGAGGTTAATGCGCACAATCCTATGCGCACAATTTTAATATGGAAATTTGCAAATACAATTTTTTTTAAAACAATTATTGAAATATTGTTATCTCTGAATTTTTAGATTCATTATGAAAGAGATACAGGGGATTTAGGATATAGACATGATGAGCACGAATGATTATTAGGTATGCTTTCAGTTGTTTATTTTGTTTATTTTGGTGACAGAATTTCAAAAATTTACATTTTGCAATTGTTAAATACGTAATTATTTCAAGAATGAAGGAATTTAGGGGATAATGCCAAAAGACATTTTTTGTTAGAAATTTAATTTCCTACAAAAAATGTCTCTTTACATTTTTCTGTAAATTCACTCATTATTGAGATAAGGCGTGTCTCACTGGGAAATATAAATGCATGACTTATTAAATATCGTATTATCTCGGTAATGAGTGATTTTACGAAAAAAAATCAAAAGACATTTTTTATTGGAAATTTCATCAGCAATAAAAAAGGTCTTATGACATTTCCTCGTAAAACCACGCATTTTCGAGATAAATGGTCATTAGAATATGCAGTTTCATCTCTAGAGTTTTCATGATTTAATTAATTTTCATTTTTCATGCTCATGCGCACAATATTCTGTCCCCCACTCTCCGTACCCATTCATTATTATATACCCAGGGGTAGAACGTGTAAAAGTCACAATCAGTGTTGCTCATGTGTTGACAGCGTTGACAATAATTTTCGCAAAGAATCGTCCAATTTCAACAAAAAAAAAAAAAAAAATCACTCATTGAGAAATAATTGATGAGAAATGGCGGAAAGCATTCCGGATGTCGATGAAGTGAAGATTTCAGCACTCGATGCGTTCCTCAAGGAATTTGGAGAAGAAGCAACTCACTGTGTGTGTGCACCGGGTCGGGTCAATGTCATCGGTGAACATACTGATTATAATGAAGGATTCGTGTTGCCGATGGTAAAAAAAATATTTTTATTTACAATTATAAACATTTCTGAACGTTTTTCTCATGAGAAAATTAATATTAGAATGTTGGAGAGGACCTTTTTTGTAGCTCGTTTTTTTTCTATAAAAAAGGTCTTTTCATAAATTTCTGTATCTTCATTAGATTCGAAGATATTCGGTAAAAATTCAGCCTTAACTCGCGTTTAATTGACTTGTTTTGACACTTTGAAGTGAAATTATATTTGTCCTCTCATTTCCGGGTTAATCAACGATAACGTTATCGAAAAAAATGTCTAAATGAGGGTTCACGTTATCTTGACATTCTGAAGAAAAGGTCTCATCAGTTAATCATGTCAATCTTATGATAAGAACAACTATATTGACCTTCAGAAGTCATTGAGTTGTTTAAATTCGAGATTGTACGGAATTTAATGAATTCATTCAATTTGATCATGTTCTATTATAGGCCCTTCCAATGGTCACCATCATTGCAGGCAAGCCAAATGGAACGAATAATTGCACTATCATATCTGCTAGTTCTGCAGTGACTGGCGTCAGTAAAGCCGAATTTGATGTTAGTAACCGTGAAACAATAAAACCTGGTGAGCCAAAATGGGCTAATTACGTTAAAGGATGCATTGTCAATTTTCCAGGTATATAATCCACATTTTTAATAATATTTTATAACTGTCTTCTAAATGCAAGACATTCTCAATTAATTCAATTATCAAAATATTGAATTACTAAGTTATGAATGATTTTAGGAGAAAATGTCAAGAAACATTTTTTATAGTTGAGAAAATTTCCAGCAAAAAATGTCACTTGATATTTTTTTTCCATAATCATTTGTTTTCGAGATAAAAGCAAAATTGATAAAAACTGTGGTATTTAGTTTGGAATTATTGAAGAAAAACGATTTTCCAGATCGGGTACAAGGTTTCAATGCTGTTGTGAGCTCAACAGTGCCTGTAGGCTCTGGATTGAGCAGTTCTGCAGCACTCGAAGTAGCAACATACACATTCCTGGAAGCAATAACTGGTAAACAAACACAAGATTCTGTAGAAAAGGCAATATGTTGCCAGAAGGCAGAGCACGACTTTGCGGGTGTCCCTTGTGGTATAATGGATCAATTTATATCAGTAATGGGCAAGGATGGACATGCCCTTTTGCTGGATTGTCGGAATAAATCTGTCATTCAAATACACATGGAGAACCTCACTGATTATGTTTTTCTCATTACCAATTCCAATTCTCCCCACAAGTTGTCCTCAAGTGCTTATCGTCAGCGAAGAGATGCTTGCTTCGATGCAGCTAAAAAATTGGGAAAAAAGAGTCTTCGCGAAGTGACTGTGGAAGATATTGATGGTAATTGGTTCTTACAATGTTGATTTATTGCATTTTTTTAATTATTTTATTGCACTTTTCGTTATATTTTTTGAGCTCTCAAGAGCCAAGGAGCTTCGGAGGTCACATTGAAACGTGTACATCATGTGCTGAATGAAAATTTACGAACTCAAGCAGCAATGAAAGCCCTGCAATCAGGTGATTACAAAAGAGTCGGTGAATTGATGAATGAAAGTCACGATTCACTGAGGGACAATTATGAGGTCTCGTCTCCTGAATTAGACACTCTTGTCAATACTGCTAGGAGTGTCAATGGAGTTTTAGGGAGTCGTTTGACTGGAGCTGGCTTTGGTGGATGTACTATAACTCTTTTGAAAGAAGAATGTGTATCTGAGGTCATTGATAAAATCAAACAAACGTACGTATTTTACTGTTTTAGGAAAATGAAAAAAGAAAAGAGAGTTAATCAATAAAAAATATATTTATTGACAGATACCCTGGTAAAGCGACATTTTACATCGCAAAACCATCGGCTGGAGCTCGACAATTAAATTGTAATCGTTGATTTATCATTTGATGAAAATTTAGCAGAGAAATTGTTAATTGTAATAAATCAAATTCTACATTTTTTATAAATCATGTGAATATCTCGAGAAATACTAATTTGAGGAGATAATATCATCAGATATTTTTGTCATCCATAATACTTTTATGAAGATTCTTCCACCGAAGAAAATCAACATGTTCTGAACAT
Source organism: Coelinius sp. EB29 (assembly GCA_035578325.1). Lineage (NCBI taxonomy): Eukaryota > Metazoa > Arthropoda > Insecta > Hymenoptera > Braconidae > Coelinius > Coelinius sp. EB29. Next base: position 5,046,764 of record JAOZGT010000008.1, read on the forward strand.
CCTCCGATCATGATAGTAATCAGTGTTGTGTTACGGATATCGAAGGAATCATTGAGAAATCTAAAAAGTAAAAATAAATTCAATACACAAATGAAAAAATGAATGCGTAAAAAGTACCCACGACAGAAGTGAAACTTCCCGAGTTTTAAATGTAAATAAATCTCCTAAGAATTTTACGTCAATTAGTTTGTGATTTTTGGAGTAAAATGGTGGTCGCAAGAGCGAAATTATTATGAGACACAGTACACATATATTGAGGCAAACCGGAACTTGTCTTTTATTCATTTTCAACATAATTTAAAAGCGTTTTACTCCTCACTCGCCCTCTCCAACTGAACCCATTCCCCTCTCAGCGTTTCACTTTCCTTGTGAGTTATGGCGCGCCTAGTTATCAACTTACCCTACCAGGCCTAAAGAAGTTTCACTTCAAAAATATTGGTATTTTAGAACATACGAAATAATACATTACCCTTCAAACAATCATTTAATTCAATTTCACTGGAGCAGATCTTCATTTCTAATGGTTTAACTCCCCGAAATATAGTGATAATACTTGGTTTTAGATTTAAAAATATCAACGGTTGACCTCTGATGACAAAATCTTGGATTAGATTTTTTATTCCTCTGGCTGCAGTGAAATCTGCCGCTTGAATATGCGTCGAATCAATCACCACTGGTACTTTATTTCCGAGTCTTGTACCATGTTTACTTATTACTGCTCTTACGTATTCGACACTAGGGAATGAGAGACTTCTGTCTGGGGTAATCAGCAAGTATTCACAGCCTTCGGGACTCTGAAATATGAATTGATATTACGTCTAGATTGAGAGGTATGACTCGAAATAATGGAGCAGGGTATAATAAATTCGTCTCCTCTATTAACAAATTATTCCACTGTTAAACACTCACTGACCATGGCTTTAATGACTTTGATATTCGGTCTAGCAGATGCATACAGGAGAAACAATAAATTTACACCAATCCCAATGACTATACCCAACTCCAAATTGAAGAAAAGACAACAGATGAATGTGACAATTGCTGGCACCAAATCAATCTCTAGAAAAAAGTAATAATCGATTTTTAAGAGGCCTCGGGAGTAAAAAAAAAAAAAAACTACTGAAATCTGGGGAAAACTTTGCTCCACGAATTCTTCGCCGAGGAAGCATGGAAAATTATGAAACATAATTAAAAAAATTTGTTCATTTTTTGCTCACAGGATGTGGTTGACAGATCCTCGGGCCACCATCTTGGAGTGAAGAAAAAGGGTATCCAAGCAAGATGGCGGCACAAGGACCTGTCAACCATCTCGTAAGTTTAATGATTAAAAAAAATTATTTATCCTCTTCCGGGCATCATCATCTCATTACATCCTGTCAGTAAAAAATGAACAAATTTTTTAAATTATGTTTCATAATTTTCCATGCTCTCTTGGCGGAGAATTCATGAAGCAAAGTTTTCCCCGGATTTGAGTAGTTTTTTTTTACTCCCGAGGCCTCTTAAATCATCAAATCATCGAGTACAACACGAAATTAACATACTTTTTGTCCTCCACATGGGTTTGATCACATGAAATTCAACCATGAACAACACTGCTGCTATTATCACAGCAGCCAAAGCAGCTTTCGGAATATAATAGAGATAAGGTGTGAGAAATTGCAGAGAAACGAGAACAAGAATGCCAGTATAGACACCCCCTAGAGTTGTTTTAACTCCCGATGAATGATTCACTGCACCTCTACTAAGTGCACCACTTACTGGCATGGATGACACAAATGAAGACATGACGTTACAAAGACCAATGGCAAGCATCTCTTGAGTTGCATCAATGGGTTTTCCATCAGCTAAAAGATAAAAGGATATTTTACTAGCAATTTAGATTTTTAACAACTCATTAAATAGCAATTTATCTCGATAACTAATGATTTTAGGTAAAAATATCACAATATCTTTTTTGAAAGAAATTTGCTCAGCTAAAAAAAAGATCTTATAACATTTTTCCCTAGAAGGAGTAGTTATCGAGATAATCCGATATTTAATGGTGAGAAAGGGAAATTAAAATAGAAAAAAAAATTACCGAAAGCTTTGGCAAGTGCAATACTCTCGAGAACACTCAGAAGTGGAACAACAATGCATCCAGATCCAAATGCTGTGACCATGTCCATGAAATGGTAAGTAACATTACCCTCAGTGGCAGTAAAAGGTGGTATTTGTAAACTGGGTAAGCCTTCCTTAACATGACCAGTTAATATCACTACCGACGATCCAAAATGGTCCTCCAGGTACCAACAGATCAGAGCTGACACAACGACAACTAATATGTTTCTCGATGTACTCAAGAACCAGAGGCATGACTGCAATATTTTTGCAGTTGATGATATAACTTTTGGCTTCTTTGGAGTTACAGGAATGTCCTTCACTTTCTGTTACAATTCATTACACCCAAAAAAAAAAAGTTGAATTGAGATTTTCAAATTCTTAAATTGAGAACTTTGAAAAAGCTCAATTTAAGATTTTTCAGAAAGCTCTTTAATTGAACGTTTCGAAAATCTCAATTTGAGATTCTCATAAAGCTTAAATTGAGCTTTTCAAAAAGCCTCGAATTGAGATTTTCGAAAAGCTTAATTTAAGCTTTATGAAAAGTTTAATTTGAGATTTTTGAATCTTAATTGGAGATTTTTGAATCTTAATTTAACAATTTAAGGTTCAATTTGAAGATACCGAAAAGCTTAAATTGAGCTTTTCGAAAGTCTCAATTTAAGATTTTCATAAAGTTCGAATTGGGCTTTCGAAAAGTCTCAATGTGAGATTTTCGAAAAGCTTAAATTGAGCTTTTCAAACGTCTTGATGTGAAATTTTTTAAAATATCAAATTGAGCACTGAAAAGCTCAAATTGAGCTTTTTAATATCTTTATATAAGATTTTTGAAAAGCTCAATTTAAGTTTTTCAAAAAATCTCAAATTGAGATCGTTAAGCTCAAATTAAGATTTTTTGTTTTTTAATGTATGATAAATAATTATGTTTATTATTATTATTGTTTGAGTATTGTCAATTTTTGATGATAAATTATGACATCAAATGGCCTACCCCTCCCAAATCTACATCATATTCTTCCAATTCCTGAGAATATTCGGCAGATAATGACAGGATAATCAAGTAATTTAATCAAATCATAGCTCAATATATAAACAATTACTCACTCTAAGGATAAACAAAATAATGATCGAGGTGAGTCCCCATAATGCATCCCAAAGTCGAGTGTCACTTATATGTTCAAAAACATCGTGCCAGACATTGAGGAAATTACCACCGGATATTCGAATTCCCAGGATGTCTTTGACTTGGCTAGTGGCTATTATTATTGCAGCCGCTGATGTAAATCCGACGGACACTGGGCCAGAAATGAAATCAATGAGGAATCCTGAAAATGATAAAGAAAATTCTGATTAGTCGACTTGATTCTCCTGTGAGTTTTTGGTGAATATCTCGGGATCTAGAGGAGATAGCGAAATTGTGATGAAAACATTTTTTGTAGCTTTTTTTTTTCTCTATAAAAAAGGTTATTACAAAATTGGAGCTATCTACACTAGGTTCAGAGATATTCTCCAAAAACTAATGATCGCTAACCCAATTGCAGTATTCCCATGATGAACGACACGAGTCCAGTAACAAATGTTAAGACAACAGCAAAATCCGGGCCCAAGTGATTTCGCGAAAGTGTTTCGTGTGTTAGAATAGCGGCAATTGCTGTTGGACCTACAGCTACATCTTTGCTTGATCCAAATATTGTATAAATAAAACATGCCATAAATGATGAGTACAATCCATACTGAAAAATAATAATAATTGAGATTTATAATAATTTCCTTAGTTCAATTATTACAAATTTATTTCTCACGTCTTGCTGAAAATTAAATTATCTCGTTAATATAAGTGCTTTCCGAAAAAAGTGTCAAGAGACATTTTTTGTTCAAAATTTTCTCAGCTAAAAAAAAGGTCTCCTGACATTTTATTCTATAATCACCTATTCTCTCGAGATAACTACACATTTTTAATTGTCCTCTGATTGTACAACTCGTGTTACCTGAGGTGGAATACCCGCAACATTTGCATAAGCAATAGCCTGGGGTATAACAGTCAATCCAACTGTAATTCCAGCAACTAGATCACTGACAATATAATCACACCGATACCTCGGGAGCCAATTGAGTATCGGTATTCTTCTATACAGTAATTTTCTTTTGAAGGATCTTCGTACCCTCTGGCAGAACCACCGTGTATTCCAGAACGTGTTATCCTTCCTTTCTCCATTGTGGACGACTGTAAACACATGAATCACTTTGGAGAATTTTTTTTTTTAACTCCAAGCTTATTTTCAAAGTTTTTTTTCATTTAATTTAGTAACCAAGTGATAAATCTAACGAGTTACTTTGAAAATTTTTGTTGATGATGCATTTATCTTGAAAACCAGGCATTTAAGGAGAAAATTTCAAAAGACCTTTTCTGTAACTGATAAAATTTTCAAAAAAAAATGTCTCTTGACATTTTTCCCTAAAATCACTCGTTAACGAGATAATTGAATAATTAATGAGATGTAAAAATTATTTTACTCAGAAATAATTAAAACTTACCATTTCCACTCAATGATTTTTCCTCCCTTCGAGAGTTATCACTTTGATAATTGATAGTGACAGTTGCACCTTCTGGTGAACTTGTAAACCCAGTGAGCTGTACTTCTCTAGCCACCTCCAACTGATAATCGTCCTTGACCTCGTACCTTGACATCTCTCGCACTGAATTACCGAATCACAAGCTCAAATACTCTTTCCTCCAGTTAATTCCACTTTTCTGAATTTTAGTCCATTCATTGAATGCAATTTTATGATATTATTAACAGTAAATAGGCGAAAAAAATAAATTTTTTATTTTAAGAGAATTTAAAAAAAAAAAAATTATGATAAAAAAAATTGAGAAAAAATCATTATTCGATCACTTGTTGTATTAAACACAAAATTTACTTTTAAAAAATACGCACACATTTTTAATTGTAGATAAATTTCACAGTTTTAATGAGTAAGATTGAAAAAAAAATTAATAATAAATTCAAGTCCACGATAACTGCACTCAGTACGTCCATACGATGCAGGAGTTGCCCAGTTGGTTTGCATAGAATTCTCCAGGTGCTCGACTCGCTGAGAAAAAACATTGAATTTTGAGGGGGAACATTAACAATTGTTCCACGCATGCGCATTGTCATCAAAACAATGCCACGTGCTTCTTCAGAACATTCATTATTTAAATTATTTCTATTATTTGCCTGGAGGTCGATTTCATGCTAGGGTCAGTTTTTGATGGATATCTTGGAATCTACGGGAGATAGAGACATTTTTATAAGGACCTTTTTTTGTAGAGTACAATGAGAGCTACAAAAAAGGTCATAATGAAAATTTCACTATCTCCCTTAGATTCCGAGATATTCATCGAAAACTGACGCCAGAATGAAATCGACTTAAACCGTTTTACCAATTCACCACTAAATTTCCTTTCTTGAGGAGTGATTCGAGGAGAATATATCAAAAACAAATTTTTGTTGGAAATTTTCCCAAATTTACCGCAATATCTCTACAATTACATAAAAAAAAACATATTAATCCTTTATAGAATTACATAATAAAAAAAGATTTGAACTTGAAACCAGAGACTAGTCTATTATGCATGATCACTGGGATGGAACTGCATTCGATAACCATTCTTGTGGATTGTATAAATTGAAGGTCACACCGGTGATTCCCAAATGCTTATTTTACGAAACACGTGAACACGTGAGTGCAGGAAATCCCTATAAAATTGTCGCTAACAATCAGTAAACCATCAATTTGTTGATAATAAACTCGAGGTATTAATTGGAATAACAATTTTTTTATTTTTTTTTCGTTAAAAAAAAATGTTTCATAACAAGTCCTGTGATAGTAATTATCGCACGTTTCCTGCAATTATTTGAGTAATTTTGAGATTGCGAGGGAAATTGAGGAAATTAAATATGCTATTTTACTAATTTTTTGATAATTAATTTATCATTCAGTTATCACGTTTATTCAATTTACTACAGCCTTCAAAAATGCAGTTTAATTTTTTTTATTTTTATTGAATGATTTTATTTATAATTTTTTTTTTTTTCAAATCTTATTTTATTTTATAGCCTTCGAATAATATTTGCTCTTATTCTCTGGTGGAGAGTATTATACTGATTTAAACTGCTGACTAATGCTCACTAATGACTTTATTGCTATTATAAAAATATTGGAATATAATAGTATTTATTAATTATTTCAATATCAAACTTTTGATAAATTTTTCTAAAAAATTGAATTCTGATAAAAAATGGATAAATTCAGTAGTGAAATTTTAATTCGCAAAAAAAGAATGATTTTAGGAAAAATGTCAGGAGAATGGAAAAAATTGAAATTTTTAAAAATTTTAAATTTATATCAGAAAGGATCGAATCCTGAAAGTTCCCAGAAATCCCCAAAATCTAGGGTAACCGTTGCGTTGTTTTTGGAACGACGCAATAAACGATATATTCCCTCCAGGTGTTCCCTGTTACCTATCAAAATGGTTCTCTCTGCTTTATTCAAGTAGTGGGTCCACTGGAGCTCTACTCAGGTCTACTGGAGGTTCACTGGAGGTCCATGGAATGCAAGCATTCTGCTTGACAAGTGCGGGAATTTTGAATACAGGTGTGAAATAATTGGATCAACACAACACCAAACACACTGATGTATAATTATCTCCTCTTATAGTTGATTTCACAATTGAATATTTAAGTATTTGTAGGTGGTTAACAATAACTCAACTGCTCTTGTCTCAACATCCGAGATGGGTCTGACTTAACTTTGTAATGAGGGAAGAAAAGTGTCGCGCGCATCAGACCCCATCCCTTAAAAAGAGTAGGGATCCAATCATAACCCCGACCTGGGTCAATAGGATATTGGTCCAACTCTCCCATACTCTCTCTCTATTTACTGGGTCAGTCCAGAGTCTTGGGTCTACGTGACTAATAACAAAAGCCCTTCTCCATGTGTTTGGAAAAATACAAGTATTTGAAAGTGGCTTCATTATCGGGTGGTCTTGAATGCATCTGGTTAATCTCTAAATTCATATGAGATAGTAACACGATCGAAGATTTGAATATTGGCGCTACAATCAACTAGTTATGATGTCGGTAATCTAGTGCTCTCTCACGTTGTTAACTGATATTCCACACAACATCTCACTCGCAGTTTTTTATGAGAATAAAAAAAAAATACATAATCCAGTGAATCGGAGCAACAAGCTCAACAGTTTATAAACTCGATTGTCTGAAAATACCTTAAATTAACGTGATTCGTTATATTTTATGAATTGTAAAATCGGGTCAGCCAGTTGCGACGTAAAAAGAGTTTGGTCGATCGGAGCAAGTAGTTGAACGGTTCAACATAATAAACAGAAGTCACATTTTCGTGAGAGGTAATAATTGGAGTAAGTACTCAGGATTTATAAATTGATTCTAGTAATAAATGACTCTGAATGAGAGAAAATTATTGCAAAATTTTATCAGGTGTTTTTATTTTTTTTGTTTTTTCACATCTTTTTGCTTTTTTTATTAAAGAACAACAAATGGAGAAATCCGGTGCATCAGACATTGTTATAGTGTCGGGCAATTCTCACCCAGAACTTGCCGAATTGATAGTAAAGTAAGAAAATTATTTAATCTAAATTATTTAATGAAAAAATTGTTTAATTGGTGAGAGGAGATGAGTCAATTTGACTTGACCATCAGATATTCTAGAATATATTATTACGTTATAAGAACTTTTTTGTAGAGAAAAATGATTGAGATATTCGCAAAGAGTTTTTGGGTGAAATCTCGGAATTCAAGGGAGATGGTGAAATTTTGAAAGATATGTTTTTTGTAGAGAAAAATGAGAGCTATAAAAAAGTTTCTCAAGAGAATTTTGATATCTCCATTGGATTAACAGATATTCATGAAAAACTGATGTCCAAGTAAAATTGACTGACTTGAATTGAGCTTTCAATATGATTGTATAATATTCTCTTCCAGTCGTCTAGGGGTTAAAAATGGTGGTTGTACAGTTTACCACAAGAGCAATCGTGAGACAATGGTAGAAATTGGTGACTCTGTACGTGGAAAAGATCTCTACATTATTCAAACTGGTAGCAAAGATGTCAACAATAATATTATGGAGCTATTGATAATGGCTTACGCCTGTAAAACATCATCAGCTAAGAATATCATCGGAGTCATTCCATACTTGCCCTATTCTAAACAGTGTAAAATGCGAAAGAGAGGCTGCATAGTATCCAAACTTCTTGCTAAGATGATGTGCAAAAGTGGTCTCACTCACATCATCACCATGGATTTGCATCAGAAAGAGATTCAGGGATTCTTTGATTGTCCAGTTGATAATTTACGTGCCAGTCCATTTTTACTACAGTATATCCAAGAGAGTGTGAGTTATTACGACACTGAATAGATATCCAATTGGTACAGTCACTGCAATAAATTTGGACTCTGAATAATTACATTATTTTTGGGATTTTTTAATGCTAATTATATTAAATTTAATTTTATTGGGATTGATCATGGTCAATTAAATGTAACACAACTGAAAATTTTAATTAGTATTTTGACATCTCAATGAATGACAATTGATCTTTATTAAGAGACGTCAGGAGTAAAAAAAAACTACTGAAATCTGGGGAAAACTTTGCTCCACAAATTTTCCGCCAAGAGAGCATGGAAAATTATGAAACATAATTTAGAAAATTCATTCATTTTTTACTCACCGTATGGTAACGAGATGGGGATGCCTGGAAGAGGGTAAATATTTTTTTTTTATATTTAAACTTACGAGGTGGTTGAGAGGTTCTCGTGCCGCCATCTTGCTTAGATTACTCCTTTCCTTCACTCCAAGATGGCGGCCCGAAGACCTGTTCACCACCTCGTATGTTTAAACATAAAAAAAACTTATTTATCCTCTTCCAAGCATCCTCATCTTGTTCCATCCTGTGAGTAAAAAATGAACAAATTTTTAAAATTATGTTTGATAATTTTTCATGCTCTCTTGGCAGAGAATTCGTGGAGCAAAGTTTTCCCCGCATTTCAATAGTTTTTTTCTACTCCCGCGAGGCCTCTTAGATAAATGTGTTTCATATTATGTTAAATTGCATGTCCTCATCTTCACCGATGGGTTTTCTTGAAAAGCTATAAATATTTATTTGATTCTATAGATTCCAGATTATCGTAATTCTGTGATTGTTGCTAAAAATCCTGGAAGTGCAAAAAAAGCAACGAGTTATGCTGAGAGACTCAGAGTTGGGATAGCAGTTATTCATGGAGAACAGAGAGAATCAGAATCTGATATGAATGATGGTAGAAATTCACCACCAATGATGGGTTTATTGTCATCCAGAACGATGGAAGTGGGGGTTGGCGTTCCTTCACATCCAGCTAAGGAAAAACCACCAATTAATGTTGTTGGAGATGTCAGTGGTCACATCGCCATCATGGTTGTGAGTAATCACAATTTTTCATCTCTAGTTGACAAAAAAATGTCAGGACATCTCTTTTGTAGATGAGAAAATGTTCTAAAAAAAAAAAATTTCTCATTCGTTTTTAAGATAAACTGCAATTTAACAAAATGTGAAATGATTTCGTATTCCAGGATGATATGGTGGATGACATGCAATCATTTGTAGCAGCAGCTGAATTGCTGAAAGAACGAGGGGCATACAAAATTTATGTTCTTGCCACTCATGGGCTTTTGAGCTCAGACGCTCCAAAACTCATAGAAGAATCCCCCATTGACGAGGTAAATAGAAAATTAAAAATTAAATTATGAAATACTAAAAGACATTTTTCCGTGAAATCACTTATTGTCGTAATAATTTCACATTTAACGAGAAATAAAAATTATACCATCATAATTTTTTTTCCTATTCAGGTAGTGGTAACAAATACTATCCCCCACGAACTCCAGAAGAGTCAATGTTCCAAGATTAAAACAGTTGATATCAGCATATTACTCGCTGAGGCTATACGACGTATGCATAATAAAGAATCCATGTCCTACTTGTTCAGGAATGTAACAACGGAGGATTGAATCCCATCAAGTTATCATCCTTTTCATCATACATATACCCAGTGCATTTGAAATGGCCTCAACATAATGATTAAACATAAGAAAACTTCGAAATCGTGAGAAAAATTGTTTTAAAAAAATATGATCCACCGTTCTACTTTACATGGGACCATATAATAATCATGTTTGTTCCTTAATTTTTTACAATATTTCCAAGAAAAAAACCCTGAATCAATTGATATCAATTGAAAGGGATATTGTACTGAAAAATCAATGCAGTGAAACACGATCCAAGTTGAGTTTTTAATGAATATCTCGGAATCTGAGAGAGATTGCGAAATTTTTATGAGGACCTTGTTTGTAGAGAATAAAATTCTCTATGAAGAAAGTCTCAATGAAAATTGAATTCAAAGGGATCCATGCAGAAACCTCGACAAAATTTTTTTTTGTTCTTTTCACCACTTTAATACTGAAGTTTTTACAGATCGATGAGTTTCATCATTAAATCTTACAAAAAATTGTACAAATGAAACAGCAAAGTTTTTCTTTCACCCAACTATTTTTTTACATTTTTTTTTTTTTTGAATGCTCGTGAGAGTCTGCAATGATAAATTTGCACGAAATAATTATCCCCTCCAGAATTTGAATCATGAAAACTTGATATATTTTTACGATGAAAAAAAAAGATGTCTGTGAAATATCGCTCATGAGTTATAGGGAATAGAATTATTGAGCATTCAATATTTGCATGATAGATATAGAATATTGCATGTAGTGAAGTAATAAACCGTAATAAATTAAATTCAACATCTGTGTTGATTGTGTGAATATCTCGCTAATGAGTGATTTTAAAAGAAAATATCAAGAGACCTTTTTTGTAGCTGAGAAATTTTTTAATAAAAAATATCTTCTCATATTTCCCTCTCAAATCTCTCATTATCGAGTTAAATCAATAATCAATTGGATGATGAAAAATCTAGTGTTCTGTTATCCTTCACCACTTCACTACTGATTCCATTGTGGGAATATCTTATCGATACTATAATATTCCTGATCTGTATAATAGATTGATAATTATTCATTCATGGACATCGTTTCCTAAATAATAATAATACATAAATAAAATAGAGTGAATCGTTGTTGAATTCATTGTTACCATGGCATCAAACATTTGCTTGGCAACTATTCCATTAATTTTTCATCACCTTGTCCATAAAAAAAAAAGTACCCAAGTGATAGATATAAATGAAAAAAAATGTCGAGAGTGGAGCAACTCCAATTGTCCGAAATATGTCTCTCATTACAATCCCATGAGAAAAATAAGCGATTCAGGGCATTGGAGAAATTTAAAAAAATAATTTCTACTTGTGAATGGTCAAAGAGTGAACTCTCGGAGATTTGGCAGATCATGAGTAAACACATTGCTAAACACCTGACAGATCAGGCAGAATCATGCAGAAATTTGTCTGTTGATATCACAAAAATATTCCTGGAATCTCTTCCTGTTTTTGGGAAAAATATAATGTACTTGATGCCAGTTTTAATGCGAAGATTGGGATGTCAAGAGATTTTAGAGCCATCCGAGGAGGTCAGGCTCAGTTGTGTTATTCTCCTCAGAGTTGTTATTCGTGAATACAAAGAGCATTTGCCAGTTTACATCGACGATCTTATGATGATATTCACGAGGACCATCATCGATGACTATCCGAAGATAAAGAGTGAGAGTTGTCTCGCAATTTCGGAACTAGCAAAGGCCATTCCAGCCCAGTTTTACCCTAAAAGTCAAATTATTATTAAGGGAATATTGAGCAATTTTACCCATCAACATTATCGTATTCGAGTGGCAAGTGTCAAGGCAATTGGTGATGTTTTATTGTATGGAGATAGTAAGGCTTTGAGTGATGTAGCTACTGCGATGGCTGCTAGATTGTTCGACCAGAGTGGAGCTGTTAGGAAGGGTAAAGTAAAACGGTTTTGATGATGATTTCCAATTGATTGTTTATCTAATACAAGGGTTGAAATTAACTCAATTATTTTCAGCTGTTATTGAAGTAGCTGGAAATTGGCTATTGGCCCTTCCAGATCGCTATAGCTGGTGGTTCAAGCTGCTTCCACTTCTGTTAACTGGACTTCACGATGAGATTGAAGAGATCCGGTTGAAATCCAAGGATTTATGGGATGCCACTGGAAGACAGTATTTGCAGGAGAATGAATCTGACGACAAAATCAAAGACAAACTGGATTATTTGATTTATCCTCCCCAGCACTATCCCCTCAATAGTATGTATGAAAATGTATATATTCCATCAGAGAAGCGGTGATTTATTTTTATTAAGAGGCCTCGGGGGTGAAAAAAAACTACTGAAATGCGGGGAAAACTTTGCTCCACGAATTTTCCGCCAAGAGAGTATGGAAAATTATGAAACATAATTCTAAAAATTCGTTCATTTTTTATTCACAGGATAGAAGGAGATGAGGATGCCCGGAAGAGGATGAATAATTTTTTTTATTGTTTAAACATACGAGGTGGTGGATAGGTCCTCGGGCCGCCATCTTGGAGTGAAGGGAAGGGATATCCAAGTAAGATGGCGGCACGAGAACCTCTCAACCACCTCGTATGTTTAAATATAAAAAAAATTATCTATCCTCTTCCAGGCAACCTCATCTCGTTACCATACGGTGAGTAAAAAATGAATAAATTTTTAAATTTATGTTTCATAATTTTTCATGCTCTCTTGGCGGAGAATTCGTGGATCAAAGTTTTCCCCGCATTTCAGTAGTTTTTTTTTTCACTCCCGAGGCCTCTTTATTGCACAGATATTGCTGAATAACATGATTTTTGGAAGAATCATCAAAGAACATTTTTTGTAGCTGAAAAGAATTACCAACAAAAATGTCCTCTAACATTTTTATCTGAAGTTACTCATTATCGAGATGAATTGATATTTTATGTACTTTCTACTCCTAAAAATCACATATTTTTTATTTTTATTCTTACGCAGTCGAAAGACCAAATTTGGGATGTCGAATAATTGTCCAACAGAACATTGGAAGATTAGTCGGTGGAATATCCAGTGAACTGGATGATTGGCTGGCTGATATTCGTGTCCGATCAGCTCAATTATTAGCTGTCTTAGTGTTGAATGCTGAACAAGATACAATTCAACATATAGAGAAATTTTTGCCTTCGATGTATAAAGCTTGTGCTGATGAAGATAAGAGAGTAACTGTCAATGTCATCACTGCTGCAGAGTATATGGGATACTTTGTGCCCCCGGAAACTTACTGTCGCCTAGTTCTTCCCACTCTTGAAGATGGCAATATTCATTTTGGACATTTGGCATTTTTTGCTGGTATTCTTCGTGGTAGTCCACGTGAGCCACTTTCTAGAGAACTGAAGACTATTGGGAATTTTCTTCAGCAATCGTATATTTGCCGAAGTAAGAAGCAAAACTATCAGCAAGAATTATTGAAATGTTGTCAAGCTCTGCTCCAAGTCTGTGAAGAGGTTTGTTAATTGCATTTGACTATGTCCACTTCTGTTTTCTATTTTTTTCGTTTTATATACACAGCAATAAAAAGTAAGCCCTGATGAGAAATTTTCAGTTGTGTTACCTTAAACTATGACTTTGACATTAGCTATACCACATCACATTTCAGGACTGCTCTACAATATCCAAAGACCTCTTCATCACAATCTTCACAGCTTGGTCAATGTCCCACGACCAAACTACCCAAGATTTTGCCAAAAGACTCATTCAAAACCTCTCGAAAATCACAAATCTCGAGAACTCACAAGATCTATACAGATCTCATCTACCTCCCCTCCTGCATGACATAGAAAGTACCTCAAATAGCTGGACCGCTCACAGTGCAGAACTGAACATCTTCGAGCTATCCTTAACCGAAGCTAATCTCGCAACCCTAGAGAACGTCAACATCGTTCTTCCAATTTTAAAGAGAACAATGAGTCAAGATTCAGACGTGGAATTAAGATTAAAACTCTTCATTCTCCTCTCAGAATTATTTCAACATCGGAGTGACTGCTCGATACAAGGAGAAGATCTAAATAACTTTCTTGTGGAATTTCTAAAGAACATATTGATGCCATGTTTAATTTGGACTGCAGGAAGATCAGCTGAGGCACTTAGAACTGCTGCTGTTGGATGTTTATGTGCACTTTTGGATGAACCTTATAAATCCAAAGAAGAAATAAATACAATTTTTTGTGACAAAGAATTGTGTTTATCAATTTTCCAACAAGTCAAACCCATTCTCATATCTCTTATCGATGACAATTCACGGAAAACTAGATTATTTGCTCTTCGTGGTATTTATTTGATGATTAAACATGCATCAAAGACTTGTTGTGTCACTGAGGAGGATGTTATTGAGATTTATCCAGTGATTATGAAACGATTGGATGATGGCTGTGATGATGTTAGATTTGCGGCTGTTGAGACACTTGTTTTTGTGTGGAAAGCACCAAAAAAGGGTATCAACGATTTTGGCAAGAGTCATGTGGATTATTTGTATACGGCTGTAATTGTACACTTGGATGATCCCGAGGAACGTTTTCACAAGCTGGTGTTGGGTAAGAAGATTTTATGAAATTCCTAAGTGTGTTTCTGTTGGATAGCTCTAGATCTAGCGGAGATAGCGGTATTTTTGAAAAGACCTTTTTTGTAGGGAAAATTGAGAGCTATAAAAAAGGTTTCTATTAAAATTTCGCCATCTTCACTAGATTCAGAGATATTCATCGAAAATCAAATATTCATATTTTTGTCTCAAGTTTTTAAATCGTCAAATGATTGTTTTTGTTTATTATAGATGCAATGATGAATCTTGCGGATATACAGCCTTCACTGCTTCTGGATAAAATTGAAAAATGCAAGATGAATTTTCGCAATCAAGAAGGATTAGAAAAACTTGAGAATAAATGTCGTCATTTGATGAATTGAATAGAGCAATTTTAACATCAATGATATCGAATATTATACATTATCCTATTCATCGAATTATCTCAGAAGCGAGTAATTTTATAGACAAATGTTAAAAGACCTTTTTTGTAACTGAGGAAATTTCCAGCAAATAATGTCATTGAAATTTTTCTCTAAAATTACTCATTACCGAGATAATTAAATATTTACTCAAGCGTGAAAAATTGATTTTTCAATTCCGATTTTTTTGGTTTATTATTAATTTATCTCAGAAATAATCGATTTTATGAGAAAATATCACAAGACCTTTTTTGTAGTTGACAAAATAATTAATTAAAAAATGTCTCTTAACATTATACCCTAATTCTCTCCTCATGGTGATTATTTTTATATTCATCGGGATAGGAAAAAATGGAATTTTCAGAATTAAAATTTGCGCGCTGGCATTGGTGCGCCCTATGTGTTCAATATCGCAACCTCCCATGACTTATTTTTTTCTCTATAAAAAAAAATGAATGAGAGAAATTCAAAATTAAAGAATTTATATTTTTATTTTCTAACGAAAAATATAAAATGAATTTTCCAAAACTCAAAAGGAGAAAAATTTTCATGATAAACAGGAAGTTAATCCGCCAAAAATCAGCCATATTGTCTCGCGACACTTGTCCCGGTATAACTACTCTACTACTAATGTATGTACACATATATAATGTCTGCCTGGACAGTCTGCATGGTCTGATGGAATATAGGAGTGTCCGTGTCAAGTCGTTCAACACTTGAGACAAAGATTGAGGAATTATTGGGCCAATTTTAGACTTTTATACTCATTTATACCTCTAATTAATCATATCAGGATCAATTTTTGTGAATTTATTTGTAAATTACGGTGAGTTTTACACATATACGTCATGTGACAGAACAGACATATTCCTCTTTTATTTTTTCTCGATTCAGTGAACCTTGCATTTTTAATAATTCTCCATTGTTATGATTTTTTTTTTTTTTCATTGTCGATCATGTTTATAAGAATTTATTTTACCAAAAAATAGAGTTAATATTATCCTGGAGGTGCAGTACTCTGATTGAAAAATTAAATCAATATAATTCGATTTTGGCATTTGAGGGCTTCATTCAATGTGTTTATTATTTATAAATATATATTAGGGCATGTATTATTCTTCCAGAGTGTTCATAAAGGAACAATAATGGCAGATGCACCAGTGGATAATGTTGAACCCGAGGAGGAGTTGGAAGTCGAATCAAATTATAAACCTCCACCAGAGAAAACTATAGAGCAACTCCTCGAAGCGGATAAAGAGGATGAAAGTTTGAGGAAATATAAAGAGACACTTTTGGGGGAAGCCAAAGCTGGAGCTGTTGTCATTGGTGAGTTTATTTACTTTTTTTATTGTCTGAAATTTCATGCTAAACTTTACTTTTTTTGTTTAATTGTGGAATTATCTTGGTAATGAGTGATTTTTTGATAAAATTTCAAATGACCTTTTTTGCAGGGGAGAAAATTTACAAAAAAAAAAAAAATCTCTCTTGACATTTTCTTCGAAATTCACTCATTAACGAGATAATTTGATATTTGAGATGATGTGAAAAATCGTCTGTTCTGTTATGTTTTAATGCTTCTAATTATTAGAAAAAAAATATATAATTAAATGTCGATTTAATGATTTTACAGATCCGAATGATCCTCGTAAAGTGATCGTTAAAAAATTAGCACTGTGTGTCACTGGTAGACCAGACATGGAGCTCGATTTGACTGGTGATCTAACTCAACTCAAAAAACAAACATTCATCATCAAAGAAGGCGTCAGTTATCGTATCCGAATTGATTTTATCGTTCAACGTGAGATTGTACATGGTTTGAGATATGTACAAAAAACGTACAAGCTAGGAGTGCCTGGTAAGTTTAATTATCGATTTAATAATTTATTCAACTGAGAAAATTCCCCCAAAAAATCTATCTTGTCCTTGAAAAATCACTCATCATTGAGTTTATTCGATATTCAACTCCCCCTGTTACGTATTACATCTCTACTACGCAATTCTAATCCTTTTAATTTTGAATACTAATCATTAAAAAAATAAATCTCTATGCTGGCATCCAATAAAGGAGTGACAGGTAAAAACAGCTTACCAAGATGGTTTTAAACTAGTCAACTGAAATCAAGGTCGTTAATCCAAAAAAATGCATGTATTCAGAATATTCTTGATTTTTTTGGCTACTGTTGGAGGGAGTTATTTTCCTCATGTTGATAACAATTTCAATTCATCAATTAGGAAAAATTTGTTTATTTCATTTTGTCAATGTTTTTGGGACAATTTGATTTTATCATCAATATGTTCTTTCATCAGCGAGAAAAAAATAGGATTTTTCTTATACATGAAAAAATTAAATTATCGAAAAATGGATAAACATCCTTAAATCAACAAATTTCCACCAAGAAATACTCAATTAATGTATCTCCTTGCAGTTGACAAAATGACGCATATGGTTGGCTCTTATCCACCAAAAACGGAAATTCAATCATACACAACACCAGCGGAGGATGCACCAGCTGGTGTTATGGCACGAGGATCTTACACCGTGAGTTCTTTATTCACCGATGATGATAAACATGAACATCTCAAGTGGGAGTGGTCATTCAATATTAAAAAAGATTGGAAAGAATAACAATTTGATATTATTCCTGTGACAACTCATTTCAATCTTCAAGATGAATGAATGAAAGAAAAAATTCATTATATTTTCATTAATTTAGAATTAATGGGTATTTGATTTTCTTGCGAATATATAGAGACAAGGGCCATATTAATTTGTGTGTGTGTATGCTTTTTTTCTCTTCTTTTCTAAGAACTGATATTCGAGAATAAAATATGTTTGTGAAACGACGAAAGATAAAAAATTCACAAGTTTTTGATGAATATCTTTTAATCTACTGGCAATACCGAAATTTTTATGAGGATCTTTTTTGTAGCTCTCGTTTTCCTCTACAAAAAACGGTCCTCATCAAAAATTGTCCATCTCCATTAGATTCAACGATATCTCCAAAAAACTGAACTCAAAGTGGAATATACTTATTTCGGTTCATCACTTTGCTACTGATTCTCTCAGTCATGAAAATCATCAAATGAACTAGCCTTGAGACATAAATATCCGACTTTTGTATGCATTTTTTGGCCATGAGAACCAATTTTCTGACAAATATGTGTGAGAATGTACAATTATTTGGTGCCTCCAGAAGCATTTATACATATAATATTCACTGGAAAAATTAGTTTTTAATTGAAACTCAGTGCCTACATCCCACCATCCTCCCAATCACAATGATAAAGTTGAGACCTCTTTCCTCAATTTTTTTCCTCTGTTTTAATGGCTGGTAATTATCGAGAATCATCGCGAGTGTCATTGATAAAAAAAACTCTAGGAACAATTGCACTATTTTTATGTATTTTCACGTGGGTTGTTCGATGCTTAAAGGGGTCATGCAATTGGTCCCAAGTAAAAAAAAAAAGTCTCAATGAACACTAAGAGTTATCAAGTTCGTGCATATATCTACAAAAACTAAACATTTATTATTGATTTTTGAAGCCAAAATGGATTCATTGTACTCCATTTATGTAAAATATGTCGAAATAAAACGTTTTACATAGTCAAACTGGTTTGTTTATTGAGAGTACTATTAAGAGGCCTCAGGAGTAAAAAAAAACTACTGAAATGCAAGGAAAACTTTGCTTCACGAATTCTCCGCCGAGAGAGCATAAAAAATTATGAAACATAATTTTAAAAATTTGTTCATTTTTTACTCACAGGATGAAACGAGATGAGGATGCCCGGAAGAGGATGAATAATTTTTTTTATTGTTTAAACATACGAGGTGGTTGACAGGTCCTCGGGCCACCATCTTGGTGTGAAGGGAAGGGGTATCCAAGCAAGATGACGGCCCGAGGACCTGTCAACCACCTCGTATGTTTAAACAATAAAAAAAGTTATTCATCCTCTTCCGGGCATCTTCATCTCATTACATCCAGTGAGTAAAAAATGAACAAATTTTTTTAATTATCTTTCATAATTTTTCATGCTCTTTTGGCGGAGAATTCGTGGAGCAAAGTTTTCCCCGCATTTCAGTAGTTTTTTTTTTACTCCCGAGGCCTCTCAAAGAATGATTTGAAAAGGAAATGTCAAAAGATATTTTCTGCTAGATATTTCATCAGCAACAAAAAAGGTCTCCTGACATTTTCTCCTAAAATCACTAATTCCCGAGATAAATGTGTAATAATGAAAACTGTCAAATTCAACTCATTACAGTTTTCTTAGCAGAATAGATGCAATCCGGTCACGGTCACGGTCGCACTAAACTTTACGGTCTGATCGTTTTTCTCTCCATAATCCTTCCGCTCTCAACGTCTCATCGTCTCGGTCACTGACCCCCCCTCCATTTTCTACTTTTCTACTCAGGAGAACACGTACACACGAGCTCTGTTCCAAATTGCATCTTTTGTGTGTTTTAAAATCTACTTTTTTGTCTAAGAAGAATTTTTTTTTTACTCAGACAGATGTTCTGGGTTATTTTCACCGCGTACTCAATCCTCGATGAACACATATATTTTGCAATCACTCGATCCTGTTTTCTTCTTCTAATGATGACGAACAAATGTTTGATGGTCAAGATATTTTGTAGCACATGTACAGAATTCTCCAGCACCTGTTCAACTTTTTTTTATTTTGGATAGTTTTAATAATCATGACAAAACTCAATCATAACGTGAAACGAGTTTTGGTGAATCATAAACTCATAAAACTCGTTCGAATTTTTGATGAATATTTTTGAATATGATGAAGACAGTGGAATTTATCTGGAAACCTTTTTTGTAGCTTTCACTTTCCTCTACAAAAAAGGTCTTCACAAATTCCGTTATCTCATACAGATTTTAAGACGTTCCCTAAGAAAATATCAGTTTTTGGAGGATATCTTGGAATTGAACGGTGATATCGGAATTTTTTAGAGGACCTTTTTTGTAGCTCTTGTTTTTCTCTACAAAAAAGGTCCTCATGATAATTTCGCTATCCCCATCAGATCCAGAGATATTCATCATAATCTCAGATGGGAGTCGAATGGAATTACCACGGTTCATCACTTTGCTATTAAAATATTAAAAAAAAACATCCGCAAAATGATAAACACTGAATATCAAGAGAAATTTTATTTGTGGCCTCATCTTATCGCCATATCCTGCCCGTGAAACTCGCTGGAGATTTCCAAGTTCCCAGTCTGATTGTCAATAGGAACCCGGCTGACGATGCCATTAGTGTTTGTGATGAGGGTTTATTAATTAGGAACGAGAAAGTCATTGTGAGATTTCTCAAAAGCAATCAACGAATGCCATGTACAAATGTATATTTTGCATTTTCATTGTTAGTTTAATTATTATTTTTGACACTAGATCACAGTAAAAAATGTTAAAATACATTTTTTGCCTCTTAACACTTCTTGCTTCTTGCTTAAATTAATGAGGTAATTCAATAAATAGCACGATGATGAAATTGATCAAATAGTCAATAACATCAGAAAAAGATATTTCATAATTATACAATAGGGAATTTGTATGGAGCTTAGTTCCTCTTAAACTTCTCATCCCCACATTCTTCATAAAAAAATAATAGTCAAATAGCAAAAAATATTGTGAAATATGTCCTAGATAATTTATAATAATTCATTAAAAATCAGTCGTTTCTGAGATCAATTTTTAGGTTATGACGTCTCAAGGTCACTTGGGTAGCTTCCCATTGGCCGAGTGTCTGAGGGTGGGGAGTCGCAGTCCTTCATTCGCTGAGACACGCCCACAGATTGAGTTAGGTTGACTTGGATACGTTTTGTGATTGGTTTAAGGTCCAAGAGACCTTGTGACGTCACAACAAGCATTTGAAAGATGGAATTGTTAAAAATTAATTACTAATTACTGAACAATTTTTGGAACATTTTCGAATGAAAAATTGTTAATTGGGGTCATGATCTTGACATAAAAAAATTAATAAAAATTCATGCAAGTTCCCTCCATTATATTGATGAGTGGTTTTAATCATAAATGTCAAGAAACCTTTTTTAGAGTTGATTAAATTTTCAACTAAAAATATCTTTTGACATTTTACCCTAAACTCAATTTTTATCGAGATAATTTCAATCAAAAAACGTGAAAAATTCATTCCGAGGAGTGATGACTTTTTTATTATTTTATCAATGGTGCAATCACTTGAGACAATTTATATTATTTATAAAAGAAAGAAAGTAAATTTCTCAGAACCGAGCTTAAGCAATTGCTATTGTTACCTTTTTAATTGATTGTTTGATTTAATGGAATCGAGACAATAGACGACACAAATTAAACACTTTCAATGCAGAAAATGATTAGAAAACATATGATTGTTAATTTAAAATCGTTTTAATTTCAAAAATTGAGATATTTAATGAAAAAATAGCCCATTCCTCTCAGAAATTGAACGGTAAATGATAAATCTCATGTTTTTTTATTGATGTAAATTTGACCGTTAATGTGATTTCTCGCTTCTTTCAATCCGGTTAATAGTTTTTTTCTTAATGATCTCGAATTCTTCAATATTTAACTCACAACATTAATCCCGTTAATTGGCTCAATCAGTGCAATTCACCGACTTAATTTATTCTGAAGATTTGGCCTAAAATAGTATCATTGAGATGAAAAAAATTTTTGAGGATGTTTGTACAAAATAATTGTTGATTTATTGTTTTTGATTTTTTTTTAATGTTCATTATTCATAAATAAAAACTATCAGAAATGTGTGAAATTAATTTTTTTATTTCAAGATCATAACCCCAATTAACGATTTTTCATTCGAAAATGTTCAAAAATTAGTAATTAATTTTTAAAATTTCCATATTTCAAATGCTCGTGACGTCACAAGGTCTCTTGGACGTTAAACCAATCACAGGACGTATCCAAGTCAACCTAACTCAGTCTGTGGGCGTGTCTCAGCCAATGAAGGACTGCGACTCCCCACTCTCGGACAGTCGGCCAATGGGAAGTTACCCAACTGACCTTGAGTCGTCATAACCTAAAAATTGATCTCAGAAACTACTGATTTTCAATTAATCATCATAAATTATCTAGGACATATTTCCCAATATTTCTTGCTGTTCAGATAAGAAGTTTAAGAGAAACTGAGTTCCATGCAAGTTCCCTGTTACCAAAAATTCACCAAATCATATTTTAGTCAAAATTTTTCTAAATATTGAATGAACTCCTTGATGATTTGACCTTTAATTGCTAAAATATTTAAAAAAAAAATCAACAAACTATTCAAAATAAAGACCAGAGAGACAGATTTGAGTTCACCGTCCCACGCAAAAGTCAACCTCCTGTAGGTCAATGCACACATTCTCACTGGTCTTTCGAATCTTCCCTCTCTGTTCATTCCCTTCTCAGTTATTTTCCCCACCTCGCAGTTGTCATCCCCCTATGCGTTTCCTCTGAACACCACCCGCCTCTCTCCGGGACTCTCCGGGACGAGAGATCGCTCGTTCACGGCAGTTATCGTCGGCACTCGGTGCTCGCCATTAGAGTCAGCGTAAACCGCAACTCCGCACAATATCCATGTTCCAACAATTTACAATCAAAGGCGTCATTTTGTATTTTTAACTATAAATATTTTCCCTTGAATTTTGAGTGAATTTTATCGACTCCTTTTTAATATCATCACCTGTGTTTAATTATTGTTTATGTGAACAAAAAACAAATATATTGTGTTTATTTCGTCTGAGGTGAGTAAAACATAAAATTATTGATGTTGTTATGCTCAATTCATATACATCCAAGGATTATATTTATATTGATTTTAAATAATAATTGAGTAATAAAAGAAATTATAATTTTTTCCGTCTTATTTCGTCAGATTTCTTTCTTCTTCCATCCGTCTTTTTCTTGTTCTCTATAATTAACGAGAAATTGAATAGGATTCACCGGGGAAAGGATATATATATTTTGACTACCGTCAACCGGCTTTCTGCCGGCTTCACCTCCTCCGTTGTGCGTGCGCTGACTCACACATTCGTGTGTATGGATTAAAAAGAAATCCCTTGTAGTTTTGACTGGGTGGGGTCGAAAAACTGGGGGTTGAAGACCCAAATGCCGTGGCCTTGGATTCATTCAAGTACCGAATGAATGTACATGACATGAAATTTTATGGAATAATTAAATTTTTTATTTTGCAATGATTTTATTATTGAGTAGTGAAAGGGTGAGAACAGTTGATTTTTTTTAGATATTGTTGAATATCTCGACAATGAGTGATTTTGGGAGAAAATGTCAGGAGACCTTTTTTATTGGAAATTTCCTGAGCTACAAAAAAGGTCTCTTGATATTTTTCGAGATAATTCGATATTTAACGAGATGGAAGAAATCAACGATTGTTATTATTTAATATACTCCACTCGTGAATTTATTTTCTTCGTGGTTATTGTACATTTCATATGTGGAGGCTATACGAGTCTTGTCAAAGCTTGAGCATTATTTTTCCATATCTCCTGTTCTTTCAAATCCCTCTACTGAGTTGATTTTTTCAATAAATATTTCTCAATGCAATAGAGATTGAGGAATTTTCATCAGATTCAAAGAAAAGGTGAATCTTAAATTTCCTCATGTTCTCCAGCATAATATCACACAGATACTTGTAGAAATCGCGGGTAACCCAGTGACCCAGGGGGAATTATGATCATTCAAGAATAGAATTGAATGAAAACTGTAAAAAAAAATTTCTCCATTTAAAGCAATCAAAGAATTTCTTTTCAGATTCCAACAAAATTTCATGTTTAACACATTAATTTCTTTCAATAATTTTTTTTTTAATAAATAAATAATTACTTAAAATAATAATAATAATGACTTTTCAATTATTTCATGAATTTTTTTTTAATTTTCAAAACTTTTTTTAAAAAAGAGGATTTTAACAAAAAAAAAAAAATATTGTCAAAGTACTTGGATATCCTTAAAAAAATAAACTAGTCATATATCCGCTAGACTTAGCTCTTTATTGCTCAACAATTGTTTTATGAACAAGTATCATAAAGTGTCCGGAATTAAGAGAGAACGTCGTTAAAGTGACTGGACGAGCAAGTTTAATAATCTAGACTGGTGTTAATTTAATCTTGTGGTTGATATACAAGTGCGGAAGAAAAGAAGTGTGTAACGGTTATGGGTTTGCGGGATCCTCACACAAATACAGTAATTCCCTACATATGCATGCACGCATTCATATTCATTTATCCCCTCCTCCCCCCCTCTACCATTAATTCTAGAAGGAATGTTCCGGAAACAGGATTTCTATCTAATTATTCTGATTCACGCCAGATTCAGAGGCTCACTCAATCTAGAGCGCAACTCTTTGGCCATTTTTGGGGGTAAATTTGACCCTTTCGGTCATTTATCTCGAGGAAAATCTCTTCTGATGTCATTCGTTAATGAGATAATTGAATTTTTAAAGAGAGATTGATGAAAATTCATTGATTGACTGGTTTTGAGAATATTAGAAGAGGTCTAATATAAATACTTGGACGACTTTTCACTTAGAAATGTAGAGATAGAACAGGAGCCACTTCAGCTTCTCCTTCTGTGGTCTCAAGAATGCAACTGCGTTTCCCATGATGCTATGTATAAATGTCCAATGCGTACGGGTTTAAATAGCTTCGGAGTTTCACTCTAATCGTCTTATGGAAGAAATCACTCTCGTAAATTACTTTCAGAAGTGATCAACATTGTGTCCTTGTGAATGTCATATATGTCATCTGTAACAATTTGATTTTTAACATTTAAATTATTCAATGAATGATTTAAAAAAAAATATCAAAAGATGTTTTTTGAAGGGAATTGTATTATTTACAAAACAGGTCTTTTGTCATTTTCTCATAAATATTCACATTCCTTTTTCAAGGATATTCATTCATTCAGGCAAATAATGATTGAAAAAACATAATTATTTGATAAATGGGACATTGGATGAACATCCTTAAATAATCCAATTGATGTAAAACGGGGTATCAAGGCATAATGATTCCATGACAAAATATCAAAACGACAAAATATCTAGCAACGAAAATATCAGGCGAAAAAAATATCTAATAACAGAATATACACCAGATAATGACATCATCGAGTATCTTCGAGGTGTAGCACACAATTTTTCCTATTGAAAACAAGATGACAAACAGACACCAAATACAACTACACGAATACCGAATTAATTTTTCGTAATAATTTAACGACAGGTGACAAAAGAAAATTAAAACTCAGTCAATCGGTTCAAATTTATATTAAAAGTTGAAAAAATTAATGTTGAATGTTTGCAGTTTGATGACAGCTAATGTTAATGTTCATTGTTAGAAAATATTTATTAGCAAATTGTGAGCAAAAATGATAATATGTTGATCCTAAAATATGAAGATATTAATATTACGAATAACGAAAAAATTACTCTTAATTGTGAAAAGCAACGGGAAATGTCAATTCATTACATAATATTTGGGATATTTATATAATTAATTATATAATTAATGGGACATTATACAATATCTGAGTAAATTGTGAAAAAATAATTGTTAAATAAAATATCCACTCTTTCTTCAATCGAAAACCAAAAATATGAGTATATCAAAACAATTCGCTCTGCCATTTAATGGAGGCTAATATTACATACAAATAATATTTTTATGAAGGGTATTTTTGACAAATAATATTTTTCGATGATATTTTGTCGGATAATATTATGTCGCATAAATATTTTGAAGTGCTACCATTTATAATGATATCGTTGATGACTTTAAAGTTACTCTGACAGAACTCAAGAGAGCTCCGAGATTGAAACCAGAGGACTGAGGTATATACTACAGAAGTATCTGGCACAATGCAGAGCAACGGAGCAGAAGGTGTGAGTGAAAATGGAGTTGATCGAACTGGCTGGACGGTAAATAACTATTTTCAATTTTTCTTTAGCGTATACATCAAGACTATTCCCCCAATCATCTGCATATGTTTCTCATGTAGGTCGGTTTGATAAACGGAAAGTTTAAATATCTGACTGCTGAAACATTTGGATTCAAAATCAATGCAAACGGCTCGAGTTTGAAGAAAAAACAGCTCTGGACACTTGAGGGAAGTGAGCATCAGGTTTACTTGCGTTCCCACTTGGACCGTTATCTCGCTGTCGATCAATTTGGTAACGTTACCTGCGAGGCAGAAGATCCTTCTGATCCTGGATGCGCATTTCAGATCACACTTGCTTCTGATGGTAAGTAAACCAAGTTTCTGATTGTGAGTATAATTGAAAGAGCAATAACAGTTTTCAATGAGTATCATGGAATCTAAGGGAGATGGCGAAATTTTGGAGAGGACCTTTTTTTATAGAAAAAATGAGAAGCTACAAAAAAGGTTCCTATAACAATTTCGCTATCTCCCTTAGACTCTGAGATATTCGTCAAAAACTACTCAGAAGATTCTCCCAATTTTTATAAAACGCGATCCCTGGAATGAATTATATCTTATTAATCCACTTTATCCACTATAAGTCCTCAACACGATGGGATGATTGATAATAATCCGATGGGGATCTATAAAGCAAATAAAATAGAACAGTTTAATTTATTGATTACAGGAAGTGGCAGATGGGCATTGAAAAATATACAGCGAGGATATTTCTTGGGTTCTAGTCAAGATGAACTCAAGTGCACAGCTAAGGCTCCAGGTGAGGCTGAATATTGGCTCGTGCATCTTGCTGCTAGGCCACAGGTAATTCATACCATTTTTAGGTAAAGACGTTGGAGACTGTGAGTAATGGCTTCCCAAAAAAGGCCAAATCTCTATAAAATGAGATAAAAAGGGGACAAACTCTGCGTTAAGATTGAGATAAATATCTGTTTGTTGATTTTGTAGGTGAATCTTCGATCAGCTGGTCGTAAACGTTTTGCTCATCTGAGCGCAACTCAGGATGAAATTCACGTTGACGCACCTGTACCCTGGGGTGAGGATACACTTTTCACACTCGAATTCCGACCGGCAGCAAATCCAGACAATGACACGGTTGGCCACGGTAAATCTGAAGGAGGTCATTACGCTCTTCACACCTGCAATAATAAGTACCTTGCTCGCGATGGAAAGCTATTCGATAGTTGTACTCGCGAGTGCCTCTATGCTGCTGAATTTCATGCTGGTTTACTAGCCTTGAGGTAAATAAGATTAAAGAAGATTGAATCAACATTATTGAAATTTTTAGATACTTCTGATTATTCTGTCTGCAAACATTTTTCCAAAACACACTCCTCATCCAATATTAATGCCCTCGGGTGCAGCTTATTTGTTGCTGGAAAAATTTTTTTTTATCAATGTTTTTATTTCAAGATCATGACTTCAATTAACAATTTCTCATTCGAAAAAGTTCGAAAAATTGTTCACTAATTAGTCATTAATTTTTTAAATTTTCATATTTCAAATGCTCTGAAATCACTCGTGACTTCATAATCTCAAATTTGGTCTCAGGAACGACTGATTTTGAATTCATTGTCATAAATTATCTAGGACATATTTCACAATATTTTTTGCTGTTTGGCTATTCATTTGCTATGAATAATGCCTAGATGAGAAGGTTAAGAGAAATTGAGCTCGAAAAAAACTTTTTACCCGTTGTGTTATATTCAACTGAACTTCATGAAACTCAATCAAGTGGAATTGGTAGTTTTTTCCATTAAAAAAAAAATGGTATATATCCGAGTTTTTTACATTGTCATGTGGGATTGGTAGAATTGAGTGGAAGAACTGTTGCGTAGGCAGAATAATAGTTCATCATTGAATTTCATTGAGATCCCTTTTGTTCTTTATCCCATTAGAGACATTCATGGAGCCTATTTGGCACCAATTGGCAGTAAAGCTGTCCTAAAATCAAGATCAACAACTGTAACACGAGACGAATTGTTCTCACTGGAGGAATCCTTGCCACAGGCATCATTCGTTGCTGCACTCAATCAGCGTTACGTCTCTGTTAAGCAAGGTAGAATAGTCCTCCGTCAGACATACATATTCATCCATTACCGGAAGCCTCTCACCCCCCCCCCCCCCCCCCCTCCCCCACTTGTTGATTATAAATTCGATAAGCAACTCATTTTGCGTGCATGACATATAAATAGCTACTTTCGATTGTTCAATCATTGAAAATCTGACTACATAAACACTTTAGTAGTCAAGTGGTAAAGAGAGATAAATTAATTTCACAAGTTTCTAGTAAATAACTCTGAATCTGAAGGAGATATCGAAATTTTTATAAGAGTCTTTTTTGTAGAAAAAAATGAGAGCTACAAAAAAGGTCCTTTTGAAAATTTTGTTATCTCACGTCCATTTCAAGATATCCATAAAAAACACTCACTATCGATTTTATTTTATTAATTAGTCTCACCAATAATGTACATAACTGAAATTAAATTGTACAGGTGTTGATGTAACGGCAAATCAGGACGAAATATCAGGCCACGAGACATTCCAATTGGAGTTTGACCGCGTAACAAAACGATGGTACGTGAGAACGATGCAAGATCGTTATTGGACTCTAGAGGCTGGTGGTGGAATTCAAGCATCTGATCATAAACGCTCATCAAATGCACTATTTGATCTTGTCTGGCAACCAGACGATGGAACTGTTGCACTTCGTGCAAATAATGGAAAGTTTCTTGCTACAAAACGCTCTGGACATCTCTATGCTAATGCTGATTCACCCACCTCTGGTGATTCTGATGCATCAAAATACTTTTTTTATCTTATGAATCGACCCATTCTTGTTTTACGCTGTGAACAGGGATTTGTTGGACCGAAAAGCGCTGCTAGTCCAAAACTCGAGTGCAATAAAGCAGGATATGAAACTATTCGTGTTGAACGTTGTGAACGTGGCATTGTTCGCTTCAAAGGTATTAATGATGATATTATGAAAAATAGTTATTTTAGAAGAAAATGACAAAATATATTTTTTAGTCTCTTAACTTTTCCACTTAAACTCACTCATTACTGAGACAACTGGTTAAGAGGCCTGGGGAGTAAAAAAAAAACTACTGAAATGCGGGGAAAACTTTGCTCCACAAATTCTCCGCCAAGGGAGCATGGAAAATTATGAAACATACTTTAAAAAATTTCTTCATTTTTTACTCACAAGATGAGACGAGATGAGGATGCCTGGAAGGAGGTGAACATTTTTTTTTAATGTTTAAACATGCTAGGTGGTTGACAGATCCTCGGGCCGCCATCTTGGAGTGAAGAAAAGGGGTATTCAAACAAGATGGCGGCACAAGGACCTGTCAATCACCTCGTAAGTTTAAACATAAAAAAAAATTATTTATCCTCTTCCGGGCATTCTCATCTCGTTACATCCTGTGCATAAAAAATGAAGCAATTTTTTAAATTATTTTTCATAATTTTTCATGCTCTCTCGGCGGAGAATTCGTAGAGCAAAGTTTTCCCCGCATTTCAGTAATTTTTTTCTTTACTCCCGAGGCCTCTTAATTCAAAAAGATATCAGATTACAAGTTTCAATTATTCCAGGACAAAATGGAAAATACTGGAATGCAGATAGTGAAGGTGTGACTGTAGATGCTGATCAACCATCAGTGGGTTTTTATCTAGAACTTCGTGAACCGTCTCGCATATGTATCAAATGCACTGACGGTAGATATCTCTCCGCTGGTAAAAATGGGGCTCTCCGCCTGGGCGAAACTGCTTACGAGTCAGCAACAAAATGGGAATTTTAAAAATTGTAATTTCTTCAAAGCCTCTTCTTTTGCGGCATATAGTACTCTTAGAGAAGGGGGAAAATCAATAAATATAGGGATGAAAACATAACTATTGCGCTACTAGCACTGAATATGAATAGTACACTAAGGATACATGCAATTTGCTCTTTGAAGGCGCTTGTAAACCCGTCCCACAACGAGTGTCGTGTGAATTATTAAATCAGGTTCAATATTTTCATTTGACTATCATATTCAGTAAATCAAGAGAAAAGATAAAAAAATCTCCATTAATTTTGTTCAACAACTGATGGAATCACCAGAGAATCAAGTGCATTTTATAATATTATTAGTGTTTTTATAAAAAAAAATTCAATCATCAGATTAGAGGATTTGATTGAATTTATTCTCAGAGACAATTCATTCCAATTTGAATTCTCCTTGTGATTTTTCATTTTTATACAAATGTAAACTTTTTTATACCAAAATCATGAAAAAAAAAAAATTGACATAAAAATTTTTCATTCTAAATAAAAATAAAAACAAACTAAGAATTATGAAGGATAATTTTTATATTGAACATTGTCCTTGTATGAATATTGTCAAGGAAAAATAATTTTTTTTTCTACCTAATTGCTATGGCTAAATATTGCCAGTTGTATATCCTCAAATATAGTCGAGGAAAATGCGTACAAATAATTTTCTATTGAATTTACAATTTTTTAACTGATATTGTCTGATTAATCTTTGTGAATTGATTAAAATAATAATTGATAATCAACAAGAAGATATCAACTAATTGCTATATTTTTTCATCCAAAAATATTTTGGAAATTGAAAAATAAAATTGATAAGAGTCCTATGATACGTAATAAGTAAATTAATGAATGGGTTAATGATGGAATAATAATATATACGGAATAGGTTTATTTTATTTTTTTTCTAGAAATTATAATTTTCTAATGTCAAAAAAAAAATTAATAATCAAAAGATTTTTATCACGTTTTTCTTAAGAAAAAAAAAAAAAAATTACATTTGTCATGCTTTGTACAACTTTTACCTTTGTTTATAATAACAATATTGTATAACTGATGAAGAATTGATAAGTAGTTGATGGAAAAAATAATTGGGAACATGTACACAGTTAATAAACTGAAAAAAAAACCTTTGTTTATAAGTATAAAAACAAATATTGACTACCTTGTGGCATTTATTTCTTTTTCCTCTTTCTGCTGACGTTTGAGTGCCTTTTCTTCGAGAATTGTCACTGATTCACTGAATAAAATACGTAAAATTGGGTAGAATAAGGGTAAAAGGGATAATTCAGAGAGACTAACATGCATATTGTCAAATGCAATGCCCACGTTATGGAGATTATGGTCTCTGGGATTTTCAGGTAGAATGGGAATTTTCGAATATCTCTGGCTGAAGTGAGTGAGTAGAGTGAATTTTGAATTCATCTCTTTACCAATTTTTATCGCTTGAGATATTGTTGAATGCATCTTCCTTCTTGCTTCCTTTTCCATACTGTCCTCCATTGTTGCTTCATGAATTAGGAGATCACAGTCTCTGCCGAGATCCACGAGGTAATTACAAGGTTTTGTGTCACCACTGTAAACAATTTTTTCTCCATTTCCAAGAACGAGCAATACTCCAAAGGCATGCATACAGTGATTGACTTCAACCGTGCTAATCCCCTTAATTTTCAAAGCTCCTCTAAGTTCTCCACAAATAGCATCACCTAGATTCTGCGAATTGACAATTAAATTCTGATTAGGAATTAAATTGAAACAATGATTAATATGTTCAAACTTCTGATGATACATTTGCAGCCACGAGTGAATTTGTTTCGGTGCAAACAAAAAAACTGGATCATTGGTGATACGTTGACGTTGTTGGAGTACACTGATAAGACCTAGATGATGATCTGCATGTAGATGTGATATATAAATGCCCTTGATACTTTTCAACACTCGATCTCTATCATCTTGTCCAAAGAAACGAACTATTTGCCCCAAAGTTCCTTCACCACAGTCCAATAAAATACTAGTTTCAGGATCAATTCGTAATAAAAGTCCACTTGTATTTCTCACTTTACTTGGGATACAAGAGCCAGTACCAAGGATCACCAATTTTGGATACTCTGGAAGGTCCTTTAGAGTCTTTGACTTGGCATTGATGTCAGTCTGAAGCTCTGCTAATGCATCAAGAAAGCCGTTTATCTCAAAAGCTTCAGCTATATCATTTTTTCTGTCGAGTTTGACTTCAGTCGTCTTGTCTAGACCTTCCAGTGGTCGTAAATGGAGTGCATTCAAGGTTTTTGCTCTATGTATTCGAAGTTGTTCATCTTTGCTATCTTCTGCAGGAACATCTTGGGATTTATTGTCTATTGAGTCTGAGATAATTGGAAAAATTTTTGGATGAACTAGATTTAATTTGTGTTGAATCCTGTGAAGTGCCTCGAAACTATAGCTGTTGTTGGAAGAATTTATGATTATGTGTTCAGTGGTTTTTGGAAATTTAGACATCCATTCTCTGTATTTATGGGTTTTTAATACGTCTTCTGGGGTAAAATGAACAACACAAGCTGCCTGATTCTCATGAATTTTTCCATCTGATTGGTATTCTTTGAAGATCTCGTTGGTAATGAGAGAGTCTGTGTAATCTTTGCTGGGGCATTCCAAAACTGAAATTCATTTATCAAACAGTTTAAACATGACTAGATGGTTAAAAAAAAGATAGCACTTCAAAATATTTATGCGACATAATATCATTGAAAAATATTAGGTATTTGTCAAAAATAGCCTTTATAAAAATATTATTTGTATGTAATATTAGCCTCCATTAAATGGCAGACCAAATTGTTTTGATGTACTCATATTTTTGGTTTTCGATTGAAGAAAGACGTTTTGTTATTAGATATTTTTTCGCCTGCTATTTTTGTTACTAGATATTTTGTCGTTTTGATATTTTGTCATGGAATTGTTAAAAAATACACTCACCAATAAATACAGGACCTGGAATATCAGGTTCACATACTTCTGAACTCCTGATAAAACTACCATCAGGCAAAGTAACATCTTTTCCAGCCTTCAATGCCCCTAGAATTGGCCCTGGAGTCACCCCCTTTTCCACACATTTTTCCAGATCCAATTTCCCAGTTTTAGCATGTAATTTGCATATATAAGCAATACAACCTCTGATTTTTCGGAAATTCGACTTTGTCCCTTCGAGTATTGGTGATTTATCATTGATATATTGCTGATTGGCTTGTCTTTTTCCATTTTTATTCAATTCGTGGGCGTAATAGTCAGTGTCATCAACATCGAAAGCTTCATCCGAGTCTGAGTCAGATTCACTCATGTCCTTTGTCAAATGAACATACCTAATGGCCATACAAGAGTCTTCGTACACACTATCTTCATCACAATCGCTCTCAGTCACAGTTAAATGTGCTAGTGTAGCAAATCGCTTGACAGAATCGAATATATCAGCTATTCCTTTTGGTCCATGGAGTTTAATCTCAGGTACTCCACTGTCTTGAACGGTTAGGGCCATACCAGGTAGCCCTCCCATATTTTTCCATGTTGGAGTTGTAAACAAAACATGTTCCAATTTTGTTAACCTCAAATGATGTTCATGGGCTAGTCTTTGCGTACCTTCGCCACAATTGAATAGATATTTTGAGTGATCTGTGGAGACATAGAGACTCGCTGGTGATCCAAGTACACCAGAGCCCAGTATCTAGTTATAATAAAAATTAATTGATAATTAATTTTGACATTAAATTGAGGCAAATCAGTAGTTAAATTATGGCGTAAGATTATTCAATCGGTTTTTGACGAATATCTCTGAATCTAATGGTGATAGCAAAATTTTCAAGTGGACCTTTTTTGTAGCTCTCATTTCACTCTACAAAAAAGGTCTCTATGTGAATTTTTCAATCTCCATTGGGTTCAGAGATATCTATCAAAAACTGAAATTATGATACAAAGAGTTGAATAAAATTTTAAAAAAACAATCACCTGAAGAGTTACTGTGCTAGGAGGATATTTCTCAAGTTTAGCCATTTTCTCTCGTCTTATTTTCTGTAATTGACGTTGTAAATCCTTTTCCGACATGGGTTTAAGTTTTCCTTGCCTCAATACTGATGAAAAATTACGTAAAATTGAGGAATTATTGGCACAACTAGAGACTAATTTTTTTGAATTTTTGAATAAAAAATTTTGAATATACATTCGGATTTTTATTCAGTTTCTTGTTTTCTTTTATTCGTAGAACTCTTAGACGAGAGATTTTTCTAAGTAAATCCATAAAAACGTGATAACCACATGGGTAAAATGAATTAGTGTGAGGGAAGAGTGGAGTCAGCGCTAGACTGGGTCAAATGGAGAACTACAGGAGAGAGAAGAGAGAGAGTGTGTTATCCTTGTTGCACTTATTAGTCGGGTGGCGGGGGGGTATTTTGCATACATTTTAGGTCGAGCAAATTTTTTCATTGCAATCTGTTTTTTGACCTGCTGAATCTGAATATTGATGTGCCCGAGTCGATTTCTGGTGCGTTAAATTGTTATAAACAATTTATTGATAAATAATAGAAAATTATAGTTTTTTGGCAAAATAATTTTTTTTCTGAAATATAGACGTGGTTTAAGGGGGGGGGGGGGTAAGTCCTTAGAAACTTTTTCGTATTTTCAACCGTTTTGTCAATAAAAATTCATAAACAAATCATTTTTTAGTATTATTTTACGTTTTAGTGTGGGGAAATGATTCTATACACGTCTCGCGTTTTCACATCGTTTTTTTTCAATTATTGAGAGAAACAATCAGAAATCCATCCCGAAAATACTAAACTAGGACATCATGTGCGCTGTCGATGCCAGAAATCCGTTTTTGGATGTTTGATCAGCCAAGAAGAGAAGTCAAAGTTTCGAAAATTTCAAAAAATCAAATTTTCTCGAAATCCAGAGGAGATAGCGGCTTCTATAAGAGGTCTGAAACCCAGAGTGGTACGCCCGGAACATGTTTTCCGATGATTTGTTCAAAACAAAAGGCTCTAACTACACGTGAACTGCGCGTAGTTTGATTCAAATAAGAAAATAACATCCTCGTAGTCATGGAAATCATTGATCGATTCATCGACCAATCGGGAGGCAAATAAAAAGTTGACAATCAATACAATCATTCATTGTCAATCAACTTTATGATAAAGGATTAACCATTTGTTTATATGAATTGTTTAAATAAAAAACCCAAACTGTGAAGTTTTCATTGGGAAAAAATTTCATCTCAATATTCAAGTTATTCCAGATGGGATAAGTACTTATAAATTTTGCTCCAAAGTTAACCATTAAATGGTTAAATTTTAACGAATAAAAATGATGAATACTTTTTTTTCATATACATTACCTGGGAATTAGTACAATTAGGTGATCAAGTGGTGGCCAAATTGTGTAATAACAGAGATAATCTTTGACAGGTCGGTTGTGTTTGCGCAAGTGAATTTTATACTCATCCACGATACATTTCGGAACACACGCCTAATTTAAGAAATTTCTTAGTAAATTAATTACCACCAATGATATGATGTTGGAAAATATTTTGCGCGGCACATAAGGCCGATTGCACAATTCTCAGTGTTATTACCCGGCAAAGTTTCAGAAATATACTTGATCCCTTTCTGTTGCACGATACGAATGACATTTCTCAGACATTTATAAGGAGCAACAATAAAATTTGAAAAAAATGGTAAAATATTTCCTGAGGTCGCTCCCAGGAGAAACGAAGAGTTTTATATGAAAAATTTAGTTTGCTCACATGGGGAAGACAATATCGAAGTGATACAACGCGCCCGGAATTACGACCCCAGGGGTAGTTTTTGGGGGTGTGTGTTATAATCTACGGTAAAAACTTCCGTGAATCCACAGTAAAAGCTACAGATTTACCATAGATCCATGGTAAAAACTCTCGTGAATCCACGCTAAAATTTACCGTGGACCGTATGAATAGACACTACCTATCTAGAAAAAAGGCAGGAGAATATTTCTTCTACATAAACTCTGTATTTGGTATCCGTAATTGATTAGTAATTTAACAATAGGTGTCCATCGTACGTGTTTGCATTATTTGATTTACCGTTTCCTGTTAGATTTTGTTTGTCTCGAACAACTGGGAAAATACTCAAATTCCTCAAAAAGAATATTATTCATCTTTTTAAAATAAAGGGAAAAATTATTCAAGATAACTTATTGAAGTGATTTATTTGCAAGTATTATTTTTTCATAATATTAATAAATATTTAATAAATAAATTGAAATTTTGTAACTTTTTCTTTCGTGAAAACCGAGGGCTCCCAAGCACTTCCGAATATATATAGTAGTCAGATGTAAACATCACGGCAAATTGAACGGTTGAAGACACTGATCTCTTTACTATAATAGTAATTATTTGAGAATTTTTCTTTCATTGTAAGATTTGATATGTATTCCATTTGAAATATCAATTATTTTTTGCGCATAGGCATTTCTGGACAATATATACAAATCAGTATAACACCCCTTTGAAACAGATATAATTGAATTGGGATAAAAATGGGAATTTGAATTTCTTTTTTAATTAATTATTACACGGAGAAAAAAATACGGTAAAAATTCGGGTGCTAGCACGGTAAAATTTTCACTGGAATTTTCCTATGCAGCACCGGAAAAATTCCTATAATCACGAGACAAATTCATATAAATACGAGAAAAATTCCTACAAATATATGAAAAATTACTGTATTGACAGGAAAATTCCAGGTGCTCGGCGATTGCACCCATTTTACCGTGCTAGCACCCGAATTTTTACTGTATTTTTTTCTCAGTGTATGTCTGGACACTATTATCTTGCCGCATATTTCTACAAAGCCTCCATGAGGTAAAATCTCAGCGACTGCCTTTCTGAATGTTTCTAGGGGGCATAATACATCTGGACATCCAAGAATACGTAACGCCTTGGGGAAGTTATAACTTTCGTACACCACCTATTGAAAATTCGATATCGATGAGGAAACTTTGAATTCGTTATCAAGTTATTGAGGTTTATCCAGGAATCTAAGAGAGATAGCGAAATTATTGTAAGGACCCTTTTTGTAGCTCTCATTTTTCTCTACAAAAAAGGTTCTTAGATGAATTTCTCCGCCTCCCGTAGATCCTGAGATATTCTGCAAAAACTGTACATCTATAACTAAAATTTATCAGTAATTTTAAAAAAAATGGTTTTTTAAATTACCTTGACGTAATGCTGTAGTTCAATTTCATGTAATTCGAGCATTACAGCACTGTTGTAAGGAGGTACATGAGGCTTATCAAAATTTCCCAGAGTAATGAGTAAATCCCCAATATTTGCTTCATGACCTGACCACAGAATTGCTTTTTTATCAATTATATTCCCAGCCAGAAACTTGTCAATATTCTCAAGCCACATTCTGAGCCAAACACCTTGAAAAAATAATCCAAATAAAATCAATTAACGATTGCATGATAAAAATTTCATTACTCAATAAATCTGCATTTATCTCGAAAACGAGTGATTTTACGAGGAAATATCAAAAGACATTTTTTGTTGTAAGCTTATTTCTCTATAAATAAGGGTCTCTTAATTGACATTCCTTCTTGAAACCAATCGTTTTCGAGATAAACTTCATAAACAGAAACATCAAATTCATCATAAAATTTGATTAATTAATTAACGAACCTCCACCGAATCTTCTCAATTCCTTAGTAAATCCACGTATCTTGTACACCATGGCAGCTTCATCTTTGAGCTTTCCTTCGGGAAAAATATCCCTAGTCCACTCAGGCATTTCAAGTCCCAGCTCGAACTGCAGGCAATTATTCATTAAATGGTTAAATCCAATAAATTAATATTGCCATTCCAAACGTTTTATTAATAACAAAAAATAAACTAAAGACGTACCTGAGACATCAGCGTTAAGTAAAGGTCAGAAGCAAGGTTATACGTTCCATTGGATCCAGAATGCAGTGAAATATAGTCATAAAAGTCTTTATTTCTCTTCAGATATTCAATCAAATCTGGATCTGTTTTTGCAACAATTTCCTGTTCTTTTTCGGCATTACTGCATATCGAACCGACAGAACTATAATAGTACCAGGAATCTTGGACTGTTGATGGTGCATTTATAGGAATTTCCTCCAATTGAAGAGTTTCGTTCCATCTGAAAATTAAATTGGATAAGATAAGATGATAATATGAGTAGGGATATTTTATTTTTAATTAAAATTTCATACTTTTTATTGGGATTAGGGGTGAAAAGACCTGTTGCTACCAATTCAACAGTTTCTTTTGTTCGAGGTATTATACTGCAGAATAATTCAACGGAATTCTTATCTCCCAATAATTCACCATAATTTTTCCGAAAGAATTTCCCAAGCTCGAAAGACCTCGCTTTACCTTTCTAAAGACCAAACAATTTCACTAGTCAATGACTTTTCTTTTGTAATTCAGTTATCTCGGATACTAGTGGCTTTAGATAAAAATGTAAGACCTTTTTGGTAGAGTGTTGAATTTCCTACAAAAAAGGTCTCTTGATATTTTTTTCTGGAGTCATTCATTATCAAGATAAATCTATATTTAACGATAGGTAGAATTTTCATTACTTTGCTATTGAATAAAATTGAATAATTTCGTTCAACATACATTTGTTAATCCACCATATGGTATCGGATAATAATTTCTCTCGTCATACAGATTATTCGGATAAAATTTTTTAGCTAGTATATTATCAGGAACACGATCACCATGACGAAAAACAGTTTGAAGGAATTTTAGTTCTCCCGTGGTTTCTCCCTCTGTGAGAAAAAGAAATTATAATTGCCACAGAAATAATTTTACTGATTATCATGATTTAAAATGTCTTTGCTGATTGTGCCCCACTAGCCCTTATGAAAAAAAAAATATGCAAATAGTCTCTGTAAAAATTGGAATGATCAATTATTCCCCTGAATAATGAATAATATACATACGTGATGTTTTTATGATCTTGGCTAGGCCTATCAAAAGGAAGATTGCGACGACATTCATGATGGTACTGTTCTGAAAAATAGACACTTAAATTTTTCTATTATTCTTAAATATGAAGATTAATAAGTTATAGACAATTGACAAAATCGGTACGAACCTTACTTATCACGGATACAGTTAATCGAATCTAATCATATGGACAAATGATGACGAATTATTTGATTATAGGAACAAGTCGACTACAAAAATTCGGATCTTATTTCAAGATCCATTTGTCCGATTTTTAAGATCGAAATGTCCCAATTTCTAAGTACTTAAATATGAC
Source organism: Coelinius sp. EB29 (assembly GCA_035578325.1). Taxonomy (NCBI): domain Eukaryota; kingdom Metazoa; phylum Arthropoda; class Insecta; order Hymenoptera; family Braconidae; genus Coelinius; species Coelinius sp. EB29. The sequence continues at coordinate 5,085,991 of JAOZGT010000008.1, forward strand.
TCAGTTTAAGATTGATTTTTCATCTTGAGGCTAAGATGCATTTCGGATCTTATTTTTTATTTTTTTATTTTTGTTTCTTTTAATTAATTTTTGAAAATGATTTATTAAATCTTTTTTTATTTTCCTTTCTTTCGTTAATTTTATTCGGATTGTCTTTCTATCATGAAACAAATGTCAAAGGACAATTTTTTTTTTCATTTTTTTTAAATCGACGGACATAATTTTTTTACTGTTTTTTTTAAAATCGAAGGACTAATTTTTTTTTTTATCAAAGGACTATTTTTTTGAACAGTAGCATAATGCCATGTAACAAATGTCAAAGGACAATTTTTTTTTTTTTTTTTTATCGAAGGACTAATAATTTTTTTAATCTTTAACAGTAGTATAATGCCATGTGACAAATGTCAAAGGACATTTTTTTTTTTATCAAAGGACTAATAATTTTTTTGATCTTTAACAGTAGTATAATGCCATGTGACAAATGTCAAAGGACATTTTTTTTTTTTATCAAAGGACTAATAATTTTTTTGATCTTTAACAGTAGTATAATGCCATGTGACAAATGTCAAAGGACAATTTTTTTTTTTTTTCATTTTTTTTTAATCAAAGGACTAATATTTTTTTTTTTCTTTCAAACGACTGATATTTTTTTTTCAAAGGAATAATAATTTTTTTTTTTCTTTGACAGTAGTATAGTGCCATGTGATAAATGTCATAGGATAATTTTTTTTTTCATTTTTTTTAAATCAAAGGATTAATTTTTTTTTTTAATCGAAGGACTAACAATGTTTTTTCTATCAAAGGACTGTTTTGTTTTTCAACAGTAGCATTATGTCATGTGACAAATGTCAAAGGACAATTTTTTTTTTCTTTTTTTTTTAAATCAAAGGACTAATTTTTTTTTTTTTAATCGAAGGACTAATAATGTTTTTTCTATCAAAGGACTATTTTTTTTTTCAACAGTAGCATTATGTCATGTGACCAAAGTCAAAGGACAATTTTTTTTTCATTTTTTTTAAATCAAAGGACTAATTTTTTTTTTTTTTATCGAAGGACTAATAATTTTTTTTCTATCAAAGGACTATTTTTTTTTCAACAGTAGCATTATGTCATGTGACAAATGTCAAAGGACAATTTTTTTTTTCTTTTTTTTTTAAATCAAAGGACTAATTTTTTTTTTTTAAATCGAAGGACTAATATTTTCTTTTTATCAAAGGACTAATAATTTTTTTTTTTAATCAAAGAACTAATAATTTTTTTTTTCCTATTTGAAAACAAAGGACTAATTTTTTTTTTTTAATTAAAGGACTATTTTTTTAACAGTAGCATGATGCCAAGTGACAAATGTCAAAGGACTAATAATTTCTTTTTGTTTTATTCAAAACCAAAGAACTAATTTTTTTTTTCATCAAAAGACAATTTTTTTCTTTAACAGTAGTATGATGCCATGTGACAAACGTCAAAGAACGATTTTTTTTTCTTTTTTGCTTCCGAATAGAAGCATTGTCATCGACCTATTTTAACATTTTCTAATTTTGGCTGGAAATGATGTAGAATGGTCTGAAACATGAAAATACGAATTTGGAGCCAATGTCCGTCTGTCGCGTGTCCACTCGGGGGTCACTTTTCCTTATATTGACCAATTAATTGAGAAAATCATTTCCGAAAAATCTGAAATTTTGTCAGATTGTTGGTATTAGCTGATACTAATTCTGTGCCAAATTTCAGCTCGATCGATTGAGTAGTTTTTGAGGAATAGTGATTTGTTTGTAAATCGTTTTTTGTGAATATCTCAGAAATTACCAAACCTATTGGCTTTTTTTTTTTTTTCAAAATCTTCGTCTCGTTGTCTACTATCTGAATCAACCAGGATATATATACCGGTCGATGCAAGGTTTTAGAGATATGGCCAATTTTCTGTTTTTCGCGGAAAACTCCTATAAACACGCTAACTTTTTAAAAAATGGAGATATCAACTTAAAATTTGGCATGAAAGTGACTCTCATGATTTTCATGTTTGATAATAAAAATGAGCTCAATTGGACAAGCGGTTCTGAAGATATTCAACGTTGAACGTAAATCGATTTTATCGAATATCTCGAAAACGACTCAATCGATTAATTTTTTTTTTTTCAACACCTTCATCTCGATGTCTTCTATCTTAATCAATCAAAATATGTATACCCGTTGATACAAAAATTTCGATATATGGCTATTTTTCTGTTTTTCACTGAAAATCCTTGTAAAGATGCTAACTTTTGAAAAAGTTGAGATATCAACTTGAAATTTGGCATGAAGGTGACTCTCATGATTGTCAGGTTTGGTATTTCAAATCAGCTTAATCGGACAGGTGGTTCCGGAGATATTCAACTTTCGAGATATGAAATGCAAAACATTTACTATAATAATACGCGAAAAGGATTGAAAGGACTATTCGGAAGCGCTCCATTAATTGATTGATGGTGAGAAGAAAATGCACACGTAAAATTAACAAACTCCACAACCGCAAATCTGTAGTTACAAATCTATAGTCGTATGTCGCTGCCGCCTACTTGTTTTAAAATGAAGGGACTATAATTTTTTAAGTCCTTTGATTAAAAAAAAATTATTAGTCCTTTGATTAAAAAAAAAAATATATATTAGTCCTTTGATTTAAAAAAAAATGAAAAAAAAATTGTCCTTTGACATTTGTCATATGGCACTATACTACTGTCAAAGAAAAAAAAAAATTATTAGTCCTTTGAAAAAAAAAATATCAGTCCTTTGAAAGAAAAAAAAAATATTAGTCCTTTGATTTAAAAAAAATGAAAAAAAAAATTGTCTTTTGACATTTGTCACATGGCAATATACTAGTGTTAAAGATCAAAAAAATTATTAGTCCTTTGATTTAAAAAAAATGAAAAAAAAAATTGTCTTTTGACATTTGTCACATGGCAATATACTAGTGTTAAAGATCAAAAAAATTATTACTCCTTTGATTTAAAAAAAAAAAAAAAAAAAAATTGTCTTTTGACATTTGTCACATGGCATTATACTACTGTTAAAGAACAACAAAATTATTAGTCCTTTGATAAAAAAAAAAAAAAAAAAAATTGTCCTTTGACATTTGTCACATGGCATTATACTCCTGTTAAAGAACAACAAAATTATTAGTCCCTTGATAATTACCAAAAAAAAATCTTCCCTTGACATTGTCTTATAACATTGATGCCGTGATTCGGAGCTTTCGATATCTGTCTATTGTCATTTTTTTTCAAAAGAATACATATGTTATTGGATCAATTATTCAACTAATTTAATTAATTAATGTATGGATAAATAAAGAAACCACTAATTTATTAATTAATGGATTTTAACTTCGATCGATTGACCAATAAACGGATTCATTAATTGATAATATCAGTTTATCGTAAGACTCGGAAATAGTCTTACATTTTGGATCTTAATCGCCACGCGCATCTTACATTTGCAAAGTGTCTTACACCTCATGTTCTTAAGGATGTTCTGCCTAGATTGCAACGGGGGGGTGAGCTGTAGGGGGAAGGTAGGGTTTTGTGGGGAATTCCAACCCCTGAAGACGAAAAAATGAAATTTTAAATTACCCCATTGAGGTTAAATTTGGTCACTTTTATGGTGTCATTATATTCCTCATAACTCTCTTTCCTAATAAATATTCATAGGATCAATCAAAAAATTTCCGATAATCGATTTAATAATTTTTGAAAAAAACATAAATCTAGTCGTTAACAGCGGCAACGTTGGGAACTAGAGAAATTTGGTAACACGGGCTGGTACCATTGGTTGACTAGGCCACACTCGGCTGTAAACGTTTATTCATTCCCCAGATACCCCAGATTTGTATTTTGCGCGCTGCCCCTCTCTCGTTGAAAGTGTCGCGACGTTGTCGTACTTTCCAGCTGCGCGCGCAAGAAAGGTAAATTTTCGCCTATTTTGCCATTTTTTATTACTAATTATTAGTCTGGGGGATGCGTAAGAATATAACGTTTTTCCGTGACATAACGATTGACCTATAGCCGGAGTTTCATTACGCTAGACCCATTTTTCATCGATTTCACTAACTTTTCGTGAATTTTCCATAAGAACACGTGTTAAATTGATATTTTTTAAAAAATCATAACTTTATTATGCAGCTCGCAGGAAAGCTGAAATTTTGCATGCGGTTCTTCAATAGATTGAAGAATCTTACAAAAAAATTTCATCAACTTCTTATATTTCCTTATAATGTCCAAAATGTAGGCAGAACATCCTTAAATCACTTTGAGAATCTTAAATTGAGACTCTATTTGGATCTTAAATTGGGGATCTTAAAATTTAAGATTCGAAACGAATCTTATTTCTATCGAAGATCTATAAAGGATCTTAATTGCGTAAGAACATCATTATAAGATACGAAATAGATCTTATTTTAAGACTCTTTATCGTTCTTAAGACGTTAGATCTTAGTTTAAGAACCCTCCTAAGATCCTACTTTTTGTAGTGTCGTCACAAAACATTTTATCACGAGTTATTTTTATCACGGAATAATAACAGTGACTAATATGGGGATAATGCTTTCCATCAATGTGTTGGTAGGAATCATGAGCAGTTGGGAAAATTCATCAATACTTTGAAAGTCGAGCCAGCCTTGTCTGAAGTGATTTGGGAGCAATTCAATGCTGGTCGTCATGTTGTATCACGGAAGCGCAGGAATTATCGTGATTATAATGCTTGTCTCTACGCGGTGTTGTCGTCCTGGAACGATGGGGGTGACATTCGCTCACAACGTTTATCCGTGATCTTTAATTCTAGGGTCGGATCAATTCAAACGCCTTATGATTTTTTCTATTGTAATTCTGTATAATATACTGAAATTAGGACAATTTAATATCCTGTGATGTATTTCCTTAATGATCTAATTATCCTGTGATTGTTTCTTTTTGTGATCAATTGTCTTGTGATAAGTTTGTTCCGTGATCAGTTGCCTTGTGATCAATAGATGTGCAACCCTTTCTGTTGTCCCTTCACCAATGCTAGAATTTTATAACAAAATGTCGAGATACAAAAATTTATGTCTAAGGATTTTGAATCCATAAACTGCACTACTCAACTCTTTGGCTTGAAACTTATATTATGATTTCAGGAAAAAATAAGATCCAAAAAGTTATTCGAATTTCTAGAAAATTCTATTGATAATGAATTGTAATAGTTTTTAAAAAAACTATTCTGAAAACCTTGAAGATTATACCTTCAATTTCTTGTTATCAAAATGCGACAATAGCAATGAAAAATATAGGCATTTTTCATAATTTAGAAAAAATAAATTAATTTGAAATTCAACTGCAGTGACATGAAAAATCATTATTGATTGTAAAACTGAATTATTAAAACCGTCCAGATTTCCGCATATTTTCAACACAATATTTGCCACGTGCCTCACGGATCGCAAGCAATATTTAATATTCTACAGGAAACGATTACTTACATTCTTTATCAAGAGAATTTTTCAAAACTTGCAATAACCCTGAGATCTTTGCTTCCTGAAATGATGAGTTCTAATCGAAATAGTTAAGTAATGCAGTTTGATGATTCAATGTCCTTGACTGAAATTCCGAAATAAAGTTACACATTTTTGTATTGCATAAATATAATTTTTCATTGAAATCAACAAAATAATGAAACAATTGAAGAAGGAGAAAATGAATATTCAAGAGAGAGAAAAACGAGACGAGTAGGCGACAGATTTCATGTGACCGTTACTACACGGAGAGAAAAGTTGAATAGTAAAATAACGAATCGGTTCCTTAAACCTGGGGCGACCGTAATATGAGGTATTTCATAACTTAATAAAAGATCCCCAAGTTAGGGGTGAAACACCCCCAAGAAGAACTGAAATACGCCTACCAGGAGTTAAAACAGCTTGGAAGTTTTTTGTGTGTGGAGTTTTTGGGAGTAAAAAGGACTTTTTGGGGTGAAATATCACCTCCCACCACTGATGCGTGCACTATTCTCGGCATTTAGTTGCGTGGAAGATCTCCAGAGTGAGGAGTTTTACGGGGAAATATCAACAGATGTTTTTGGTAGAGGTAAAAATTTATGATATAAAAGGTATCTTGATTTTTTTTTGTCAAATCAATTGTTATGGAGATAATTGATACTTAAGAGAGTGTGGGAATTAGTGGGAAAATTTGATTTTTGGAATATGTAGGGGATAATTGGGGATTTGAGGAGGGAATGAGTAATTTTAGGAGATAATGACAAAAGACATTTTTTCTTGGAAATTCAATTTTCTACAAAAAAGGTCTTCTGATATTTTCCTTCAAAATCACTCGTTTTGGAGATAATTCAATATTTACTGAAGAGCGAAAAATTATGATTGTCATTCAAAATTTATTGTTTTCGTCAGCCATGTATGGCTGTGACCTTGCTCACGTCTACAGGTATACGTGACGAATAGCACCTATTGTGCCTTATTTACTCTAAATAATTGACGAATAGAAAATATTAATTGTTTGTTGATTTTTATTTTATTACAATATTTTATTTTACTTCAACTTAATATAGTAATTATTCTTAATGGATAAATGAGGGTTGACCCCTTGCACATAGGCATTTCGGGGCGTACAAATCAGTATAACATCCATTTGAAACAGATACAGTCGAATTAGGATAAAAATGGGAATTTAAATTTCTTTTTCAATAAATTAAGTACATCTGAACATTTGTACCATGAATTATGACCTTGGCTCGCCAAGTTCAGGGGGGTGGTACTAGTATCTTGCCGCATATTTCTTCAAAATCTCCACAAGGTAAAATCCCAGCGACTGCCTTTCTGAATATTTCTAGGGGACAAAATATATCTGGACATCCAAGAACATGTAATGGCCTGGGGATGTCATTACTTTCGTACACCACCTGTTGAAAATTCAATATCGATGAGGAAACTTTGAATTCGTAATCAAGTTATTGAGGTTTATCCAGGAATCTAAGAGAGATAGCGGAATTATTGTGAAGACCTTCTTTGTAGCTCTCATTTTTCTCTACAAAAAAGGTCCTCAGAGGAATTTCACCGTCTCCCTTAGATCCTGAGATATCCTGCAAAAACTGTAGTTTTACCCTGATGGATCAGTCACATAGCATCCCATAGACAATCACATACTGAGAAGTTTTCTCGATCACAGAGGGGATTGAGGATAAACACGGAGCTGGTTATTTTCTTTAATAAAATTGATTTCAATTCATTTATTATTTATAAATCTATATAGAGGTAGTTGAATATTGTGAAAATAATGACTTAAACTATTCAATTATTTATTAATTAATTAATAACAATTGCGGGGGTCATTAGACATTGTCTAAATGATTTTTGGACTATATTCACATGGGGGGGGGGGGGTCAGACTCAATTTCCCCCTCTGGGATCGCCTCTGTGATTGCTCCCCGTCACATAGCACAACACAGAGGTATTTTTTTATGCAATAAATAAATTATGAATGGTTTGATGATAATTGAGGGGGTCATTAGACATTGTCTAGGTGATTTTTGGAGTATGTTCATATCCGGGGGGAGGTATTTCACTGAATTTCCCCCTCTGGGATCATCTCTGTGATTGCTCCCCGTCACATAGCACAACACAGAGGTATTTATTTATTCAATAAATAAATTATTTATTGTTTAATGTTAATTGAGGGGGTCATTAGACATTGTCTAGATGATTTTTGGAGTATGTTCATATCTGGGGGGGAGGGGGGGGGGACTAACAGAATTTTGCCCTCTGGGATCGCCTCTGTGATTGCTCCCCGTCACAGAGCACAACACAGAGGTATTTATTTATTCAATAAATAAATTATTCATTGTTTAATGTTAATTGAGGGGGTCATTAGACATTGTCTAGATGATTTTTAGAGCATATTTATATCCGGGGGTTGGGAGGGGGGAGGGGAATCTAACTGAAATTCACCCTCTGGGATCACCTCTGGGATCGCTTCCCGTCCCAGAGCAGAAGGGTGCCTTATTTACGAAATGAATAAGTCCCTCTGTGTTGTGCTCTGGGATGAGAGGCAATCCCAGAAGTGATCCCAGAGGGTGAATTTCAGTTACATTCCCCCGTCCCCCCCTCCGCCGGATATGAATATGCTCTAAATATCATCTAGACAACGTCTAATGACCCTCCCAATTATTATTAAACAATTGATAATTTATTTATTGAATAAAATAATACCTCTGTGTTGTGCTCTGTGACGGGGAGCAATCACAGAGGCGATCCCAGAGGGCGAAATTCAGTGAGATACTCCCCCCCCCCCCCGGATATGAATATACTCAAAAAATCATCTAGACAATGTCTAATGACCTCCCCAATTATTATTAAACAATTAATAATTTATTTATTGAATAAATAAATACCTCTGTGTTGTGCTCTGTGACGGGGAGCAATCACAGAGGCGATCCCAGAGGGCGAAATTCAGTCTGACCCCCCCCCCCCCCCCATGTGAATATAGTTTAAAAATCATTTAGACAACGTCTAATGACCCCCGCAATTGTTATTAATTAATCAATAAATAATTGAATAGTTTAAGTCATTATTTTCACAATATTCAATGACCTCTATATAGATTTATAAATAATAAATTAATTGAAATCAATTTTATTGAAGAAAATAACCAGCTCTGTGTTTATCCTCAATCCCCTCTGTGATCGAGGAAACTTCTCATAGCCGCATCTCTGTGATTGATCTATCAGGGTATCACTAAAAGTTATCAGTAATTTTTGAAAAAATTGTTTTTTAAATTACCGTGACTTAATGCTGTAGTTCAATTTCATATAATTCGAGCATTAAAGCACTGTTGTAAGGAGGTACATGAGGCTTACAAAAATTTCCCAGAGCAACAAGTAAATCCGCAATGTTTGCATCATTATCTGACCAGAGAATTACTTTTTTATTAGTTATTTTCCCAGCCAGAAACTTGTCAATATTGTCAAGCCACATTCTGAGCCAAACGCCTTGAAAAAATAATCCAAATAAAATCAATTAACGATTGCTTCATAAAAATAAATCTGCATTTATCTCGAAAACGAGTGATTTTACGAGGAAATATCAAAAGACATTTTTTGTTGTAAACTTATTTCTCTACAAAAAGGGTCTCTTGACATTCCTTCTTAAAACCAATCGTTTTCGAGATAAACTTCATAAACAAAAACATCAAATTCATCATAAAATTTTATTAATTAATTAACGAACCTCCACCGAATTTTCTTAATTCCTGAATACATCCACGTATTATGTATACCATGCCCGCTTCATCTTTGAGCTTTCCCTCGGGAAAAATACCCCTAGTCCACTCAGGCATTTCAAGTCCCAGTTCGTGCTACAGACAATTATTTATTAAATTATTAAATCCAATATTAATATTTCCAGTCTAAACTTTTATTAATAACAAAAAATGAATTAAAGATGTACTTGAGACACCAGCGTTAAATAAAGGTCAGAAGCAAGGTCATATGTTCCATTGATTCCAGTATGCAGAGAAATATAGTCATAAAAGTCTTTATTTCTCTTCAGATATTCAATCAACTGTGGGTATATTTTTGCAACATTGTCCTGTTCTTTACCGGCATTATGGCATATCCTACCGATGGAACTATAAAAGTACCAGGAATCTTGGACTGTTGATGGTGCATTTATAGGAATTTCCTCCAATTGAAGAGTTTTGCTCCATCTGAAAATTAAATTGGAGAAGATGATGATAGGAGTTGGAGTATTTTATTTTCAATAAAAATTTCATACGTTTCATTGGGATTAGGGGTGAAGAGACCTGTCGCTACCCACTCAGCAGTTTCTATTGTTCGAAGTACTGTGCTGGAGAATAATTTAACGGAATTCTTATCTCCCAATAATTCATCATAATATAATTGGAAGTTTTTTCCGAGCTTGAAAGACCTTGCTTTACCTCTCTAAAGACCAAAGAATTTTACAAGTCAATGACTTTTTTTTGTAATTCATTCATCTCGGATACTAGTGGCTACAGACAAAAATGTCAAATGACCATTTTTGTAGAGTGTTAAATTTTCTAGAAAAAAGGTCTTTTGACATTTTTCTGTAGAGTAACTCATTATCGAGATAAATTGATATTTAACAAGATGTAAAAATTGTCTTTTCTGTTATATAACTCAAATATCGATTTTGATATTTTTTATAATTATGAATTTATTTCAAAAACAAGGGATTTTAAGAGATAATTTTAAGAGACCTTTGTTGTAGCTGATAAAATTTTCAACAAAAAAGTTCTCCTAACATTTTTCGCGAAAGCCACTCATTTTGCCGAGATAAATCTATATTTAACGATAGTAAAAAAGGCACCGGTACTTTTGGTCCAAAAACTATTCGTCCAATGTTCTTTCGTCCAATGATTTTTCGTCCAAAATGACATCGTCCAAAGGTACTATTTGTCCAAAAAACACTTCGTCCAAAGTACATTTTCTCCACCGTGTTATACATCCAATTTCTTTGATACCGTAAGATGGAAAGGGAAATAAATGAAAAATTTGATAAGCACGCAGCAAACCTAGGTATATCTATATTAAAGGAATATGAAAAAAAAGTTATTGTTATTGGATGAATTAATTACAAAAACTATTATTACAAAACTATTATGATTTATCACAAAAATTAATGTTCAAAAAAATTGTGTTAATTAATCACATAGTATTGTAAAACTTAATTCATATTTCGAGGAATAAAGAAATTTTTATATGCATAGACTGTAATCATAGAATTGGACGAAAAACTCATTGGACCAAAAAAAAAAGGACTAAAAGTCATTTGGACGAAAAAAAAATGGACCAAAATACTCATTGGACGAAAAGTCATTGGACGAATAGTTTTTGGACGAAAAGTACCCGACCCAGTAAAAAAATTTTCATTACTTTTCTATTGAATAAAATATAATAATTTCGTTTAACATACATTTGTTAATCCGCCAGGTGATTTCCAATAATAATCTTTCTGGTCATACCTATTATTCGAACAAAAATATTGAGGTCGTATAGTATCAGGAACATGATCACCATGATTAAAGACAGTTTGAACGAATTTTATTTCTCTCTCTGTGAAAGAAAAAAATAATAATTGCCACAGAAATAATTTTACTGATGTCATCGCTGATTGTGCCCCACTTTTCCTCATAAAAAAAATTCATGTAATATTTTTTGTCACTGTCCTATTTCGCTATGGTAAAGGTATGCTATATACATGAGTATAATATATATACTTATATCGATGAAATTCGTGGGGAGGGTACCGATAGTCTCTGTAAAAATTGAAATGAACAATTATTCTCCTTTTTGACTGGTATACATACGTAATGTTCCTGTGATCTTGGCTACGGCTATCAAAAGGAAAATTGCAAAGGCATTCATGATGGTGCTGTACTGAAAAATAGAAAATTGAATTTTTTTATTATTCTTGAATATGAAAATTTTAAAAATAATATGACGCGTATTTTTTTTCATTTTTATTAATAATAAGTAATCAATAAGTTATAGGAAATAGACAAAATCTGCATTACGACGTTACGATAAAATGTCCATATGAGATGCATTGTGACGTCATAATGCAAATTATGTTCAATCAACTATAATTTGTTTATTTTTCAATATTTTGGAAATTAAAGAAAAATATATGTGTCACATATTTCACGTTTCGATAAAAATAAATTTTTATGTACTTGCGGTTGACTGTAATTCACCAAAGTCTCCGATGTTCTGTCGATGCATTGATTTTGGTGGTTATTATATTGATAAATCTTCCTCTTTCTGTTGTTCCCTCACCAATGCTGGAATTTTATAACAAAATGTCGATACACAAAAATTTATGTCTAAAGTTCGGTCAAGGACTTTGAATCCATAAACTGCTCTGCTCAACTCTTTGGCTTGAAACTTATCATTTCAGGAAAAAATAAGACACCAAAAGTTATTGGAATTTCTGGAAAATTCTATTGATAAAGAATTGTAATAGTTTCCTGTTGGATATTAAATTTTGCTTGCAAATAGTGAGACATGTGGCAAATATTCTGAAAACCTTGGAGATTAATTTAAAAAAATGATGAATATTCGCTTTTATTTGCAAGTATTATTTTTTTCATGCAATATTTTATAAAATAATAAATATTTCATAGTCAAAATGCGTTTCCGGTTTTTGTAAAATCTCTAAGTCACAACACAGTTTATGGAGAAAAACGAGACGAGTAGGCGACAGATTCCACGTGAGCGTTACTACACGGAGAGAAAAGTTGAATAGTAAAATTACGAATCGGTTCCTTAATCCTGGGGCGACCGTGATATGAGGTATTTCATAACTTAATAAAAGATCCCCAAGTTAGGGGTAAAACCTCGACTATTGGAATAACTCGCTGCAATTGCAGTTGTGGTGGAGTAGCGGCTAGCAAAAGAGCTGTTGCTTGAGCCATATAATCTCAGGTGTAACAACTCTCGTACATGGGAACGGTACACACTGGATAGTAGTCATTGATATTGTGATACACAGTATAACACGAATCATGGCAGATTCACTTTGTGGAGTATCTCGAACCGAAATGGATTTTTTTTCACAAATCAGTGCTTTTATATACGTAGAAATTGGGCCACTCCGACCCGGCTCGCCGTGTTAACTCAATAAGGCGCAGAAGTGGGTGTTCAATGCGTTAGCCGAGATTCGACTGAATTCCGGCTTAATTTTCCACATCTTTTACAAATGCGACGTTTATAAATAAGCCTTAAAGTTTGAATTAAAGAAACTAATCGCATATTTATTTGCGGTACATTTTGTAGAACACGACCACCATTGATATGCAATGATGTTGAAAAATATTTTGCGCAGCCTTATAAGGCCGACTGTATTTTCCTCAGCGTGATTACGCAGCGATGTTTCAGGAATATACTTGCTGAAATCTCATGCACAATACGAATGACATTTTTGAGACATTTATAAGGAGCAATAATGAAATTTGGAAAACAAAATGGTAAAATATTCCCTGAGGTCGGTGTCCCAAGAGAAACGACGAGTTTTATGTTGAAAAATGAGTTTGTTCACATGGGAAAAACAATAATAGGGAACTTTTCTTGTTTATAAATTGTTATTGGAAGGAGGATGCATATTAACGAAAAATTAATAACGAAAAAGAGCATTTTGATTCGTGCCAATCCGACTATTCATTGAACAAATATACAGAGTTGAAATTCATTAACAAATTCCCCGTGAAATTAAATTTAAGGAGTTTTAAATACTTATTTTTCAGTGATAAAATTACGGCGTAAATTATAATACTAGGGGAAAAGCCATGACTCAATTGCGCAACATCAGATAACCTTCGATAGGACGGTTATTTTCGGGAGTGAATTGCGTTTTCATCTACGATACATTTTAAAGAAAATAGTGCATAGAAACTACCCACGGCACGTGGACCGTGTGAATAGACAATACGAATGACATTTCTGAGACCTCCCGAGTCGAAATATAAGTCGTCCTGAGTCATCGTTTTGGCTTCAAAGTTGTCGATTTCTTTTGTTTTCGGGTTTTTTTTTCCATTTTCACATGACAACTTTGGTCGTCAAAGTCATCACCAATTTTCGGGAACGACAGAAGTCGTCATTAAGTCATCGGTTGTCGTTCCATTACCTTCATCGGTGGAGTACTAAGGACGACAAAATGAATACTTGCAACAACTGAATTGTGACGACTATAGTCGTCCTTAAGTACGTCTATGTCTTCAAAACCCCAGGACTCATTAAGCAGGTATAAGGGTCTATGGAGCAATAAAGTCATAAAATTTTTACGATGGTACCCAATTTTTTTGCATGATGACTAAAATCGTTCCGTTGTCGTTGAAGTCTTCCATATCTTTGGAACTTAGAAAAATTCGTCTTATATATTCCCAAATATATCATTGCTGTAGAGTGAAAGGGGTGTTAGTGCCAAAATTTTTTGATTTTTTTTTGTAATAACAAAGGAGTGTATGTTTTTTTTTATCTTCGAAATTAGGTGTACTACCTCTCAGGGACGAAATTTAGTTGATAAATTTTTGTAGTAACAAATGGGCATAATTCCGGAAAGTTAATCACAAAGGAACGTATCTCCAGCACATACGCTCCTTTGTTTTTATCCGTTCTAGTTCATGTTAATAAAAAAAAATCATAAAAGGGCATATCTCTGGCACAATACCCCCCCTTCATCTTATGATGAATATAACATGTAATGTGAAAGGGGCGTAAGTGTTATTTTTTTTTTAATTCGAGGGGTATAAGTGTGGAGATACGCCCTTTTCATTTTGTGATGAGCATGACACATAATGTGAAAGGGGCGTAGGGGAAGAGAGGGTATTATCGGACACCCTTCATTGATAATTTTTCTCGAAAGTTAAAAAAATCACTAATTGAAGTTCATTCATTCTACTTCAATCGTGTATAAAAAAAAAAAAAAAAAATCAACTGATTTTTTATAATTATTTTTTTTCGAAAAAGTCGATTTATCCGGTCTTACCCTCCAAGTCGGGTAATACCGGACACCATAAAATACTACCTTCGTATTTATTCAAAAATTATATATTATCAATATGGAATTGACACATAATGTTTTCTCGGATGCAAAATTTGAATACCAAAATCATTCATAGAATAATGTGACGTCCGTCTAAAAATCCATTTCATGAATTTTTCCTTTCCAAAATAATTTAACATCGTGAAATATTTAACTGCGCAAAACATAAAATTTTCCTTTTGAGGAACCAAAAATTTTATTTCTCACGCCTAAATTCTGGGTCATAAATCTTTCAAGAAAATTCTTCAACCGATTTCCACAAGAAAAATTCACTTCACAGACATGTGTTGGGGCCTTGCTGCGCCAAACGCTCAAGTCCCTCTCACAGTCTGTCTCACTCATTTTACGACCTCAAGGCGTCAACGGTACTCTTATGGGGTAAATCTATATAAAAAAAAATAGACCCAAGATACAAACACATTTCTCTCTCAGATTTTCTCCAGGAATTTGGCTATTCTCTGAGGGTTGGACCACACACTTGAAGAAGAGAAATTTAACGTCTAAATGGAGACAAAGGGACACTATCGTGTTCCCTCTTGTTTAAAATTTTGAAATGAAAATAAATATTACTTTCACATATTTGGAAATATTCCAATTTAAATTCTTGTTTAGTAAACTCAAAATTAAGATTTAAATAATCCGGTCCATACCTTCTGAGAACAGTCAAGTTCAATTAATAAATTCATTAATATTTAAAAATCCAAAAATTGAAAATCTAACTCATCCAACAATTATCTTATTGAAAGGATTGAATACACGTAAGATTTATTTATAAGTCATTAATTGGAAATCTAGAATAAAACTAAGAGTTTGTGGCGGGAAATATATAAGTCCCAAAGCAATTCTTATTGGCAGTTGGGGGTGGAAAAGTCCGCCCACACCCCAACATCTCAAGGAAACTCAATGTGGAAGGGATGGAGTTTAACCCTGAAGCATGGGACTAGTGGATTTGGAGAGGGAAATCTGGACCAAAGGTCATGCCTTATTGGTCCCCGAATTTTCCCTCCAAGTTTCTTGAGGTCACACCCTCAGGACAAGCATAAAAACTGTTTGCACTTCAACATTTAAGCAGTGTGCACAGTTGTACCTCCGCGTACGTTTTAAGGTAGTTGTAGCGTGGATCGCTTTTTTTACCGATTTAATGAAATTTTTACTAGCGATAAAAAAGAGTCTACTCGACCATCTCTAAAAATTTGGTATCGATCTGATGTGCAGGAGCCGAGAAAAAAATTATCAAAGTTTGCGTTTTTACGGCGCGTTAACACGCAGCCCCCTATACTAAGTACCTCCGAATTTACTTTTATTTTTTTATAAAAAAAACGCGTTTTACCGTTTTTTCTAAAAACCACCATGTTGTAAAATGATTCTTCACGCATCGTTCCAAATTTTTTCAGATCGATCTGACGCATAATTAATTAAATAATCATGAACAAAGTTCAAAACTCCCATATACTCTCGACGCTCGTGGACGCATGGAGGGGGGACCGTGTGAATGAGTGCGTATATGTACACACGGAATGTGTGTGTTGACGCAGGAACGGGCTAAGTAAACTCAGAAATTAGGCTTGACGAATTTATTAACATGCATGTGAAAAAAAAATTTTCAAAAGATTTTCGACCTCAGAAGAATTTTAGAGATGTGTTGAGGGATTTATAATAAATTATATGCAAATCCCGTTACTTTTATCATATGCACCCCATGGGCCCTGTTTTTCACGAGTATGCCACGCTCCAACTACCTTAAGAAGTTCTTTTCATTTTCCGATAAGATTTTCGTGATCTTATTTTAGTTTGTCAAGTTTCTTGACTTATTTGATTAAATTTGATTTCAGTATTTGATGTAAAATTAGTTGTAAATTCATTTTTTGAATTATATACTTTCAATTTAAGTAATTAGTTTTCATTTAAAATCAGTGCGGCAAATTTTAGATAAATTAATTAGTTGATTATTTTCGTTTGAATTAATCGTGTATCAAAGGATTATTTGTGTCACGTGAGTTCATGATTAGTTTGGGGATTGCCAAACCTAATCATTTGATTATTTTATTTTTGTTTATTTAAAATATAGACTCGAAGGAGTTCATTTGAAAATTAAATTCAGATTAATTTTTATTTCCATCACCTTGTACCTTTAACTAGAATTATTTCCGTCCAAGCTAGTGGGTGAAAGAGACCAGGCTAAAAAGGGAGCGAGTTTAGATTAATGGGTTTAAAATCGTATTATTCACATTTCTCATTCTATTAATTTTGTCATATACATTTTGGGGAAAAATCAAATTTTATGTATTCGAATTCCTTATGATCATCACTTGTTTTTTTGTCACTGTTATTGTCAAGTTACCCATTCTTGACATAACAATAAATATAATTTCGATATGAAGAAATAAAAAAAGAAAAAAGGCTCATTTGAATACAACCATTTCTTAGATGCTAATAGCCTCAAAATTTCAAAATTTTTTTTCTAATTGTCATCACAAAATTATATTAGCAAAACATCCAAAATTACATAAGGACAAGAGGTTTGACGTCATGAAATTGATACAGAAAAAAAAATAATCATCCATTTATTAGATATCAGAGTGTCCGGTATTACCCGCTGTCCGGTATTACCCTCTCTTCCCCTAAGTGTGGAGATACTCCCCTGTCTTATGACAAACTGGTTGTTACGCCGATCCATTAGAGTAATTTTATTTATTTGCTATCGATTCATGCCACTAATTAATTTTTTTAAAATTTATTTATCTGCTAATATATGCCATCTACCGGCTTCTATACGCCATTTGAACGTCCAAAATATAATGAGATATGTAAATTAATCGAGCATTGTTTTTCATCATAATATTTGGGGAATTCTTGTACAAAATGATATGGAAAACCTTGCGTGATTTCGATGTCATCACCGGACACACTATCACTCATTAACGAAGAAATGGATGATTGTATGGATGATTCAAATTTGCTCAAATCACAATAGCGTGTTAGCTCTGTGGTAAAGCGTTAGGTTTCTGAGTCCATCGGATTCATCTACGATATATTTAAAATCCCAAAATACTTATTTTTCAGTGATAAAATTACGGCGTAAATTATAATACTAGGGGAAAAGCCATGACTCAATTGCGCAACATCAGATAACCTTCGATAGGACGGTTATTTTCGGGAGTGAATTGCGTTTTCATCTACGATACATTTTAAAGAAAATAGTGCGTAGAAACTACCCACGGCACGTGGACCGTGTGAATAGACACTTCGTAAATGTAAATAGCGCAGCGCACCGACTTACTCTACCACCAAGCGAGGAGTATAAGGTGTGGGGCAGGCAGCCAGAGCTCTCTCCCTTACTTGCCCCCTCCACCTGAACCCATTCCCCTCCCATCAGTGAATTAGAAACTCTTATATGCTCTTATAGAGCACGATCGGATAGACACAGAGTCCAGTCTTTTGTCATAACGCTGTCAAGTATGATTTTTAAACTACTTTCTGCTGCAACATTTATCACCATTGTTCAGACCTTAGACATAGTACCATGCACAGAAATGTTAACGCCGGAACTGATGCTTGAAAGCCGTCGAATTTTTCAAGAGTACGCTCCACCTGTCTATCGCGTACGGGAGTTGTTTCCTCTGACATCATCGATACGGAGGAGATCACGCCATTGGAGAGTTATATATGTCCCACGGAATAACGAAGTCCAGCCACTAGTCGAGCACTGGATTACGAACAACTTTCGTCGCCAAGCAACCTGACTTTTCCAACGGCAGACCCCCGCAGGATGTCGTCTGTCGGGACTTTCAATAACCCTCGAACCCGGTATGCTGGGAATTATTGTGGATTATGAAGTATTGTGCAGATGCCGCATGTACCGAGGCCCTCGACAAAGACGACAGGTTGTGCCGCATATCATCCCCAGAGAATCTCGTGCAGAGGTAGATTCCTCGGATATCTTATACCAGACGCCTTTCAAATGGTGTATGAATGCATTTGAGCTAATTTATTCACGAAATCTAGAAGTTAAAACGCAGATGGAACCAGCAGATCGCGCAGGATCATAAAACCAAGGTAAGAAGATGATAATGGTATACCTATAGTGAAACACTAATAAGCTCTGGTTCCCAAATCAGGTATATTATATACCTGAATTGGGAATATTATTCCTGATTTGAGAATATTATTCCTAAATCAAGAATATCTATATACCGGAATCAGGCATATTTTATTTTCCATTCGGGAATAATATTCCCAATTCAGGTATAATATTCCCCATTCAGGTATAATATTCCCTAATCGGGAATATTTATATACCAGAAACTGGCATTTTTTATTCCAAATTCGAGAATAATATTTCCAATTCAGATATAATATTGCCAATTCAGGTATAATATTGCCAAATCGGGAATATTTATATATCAGAATCTGGCATATTAAATGCCTGATTTGGGCATAAACCATATTCTCAAGTCAGGTATATTATACATTATTATATTATACCGAACATTTTCTTGTTACTTACGCGCCTTGGGAGATCTCACAGAACTCGTCAAATTAAAGGAAATTAAATGAATGATGAGGTATCTGAAAATAATTCATCAAGACGAACAAGTTTTATTAGGGTGAAAAATGCGGTTGCCATTTAAGAAAAAGCTCTTTGTGCTTGCAGCTTGAAAGCTCAAAATAATAAAAGCATCAAATGTTTCCCTCGAAACCCTACAACTTTTGTACCAAACATTTTTTTGTTACTTGTCAGCCTTAGGAAATATTTGGGTGCCTTGTTTCTAATGGGACACCCTGTATACCTGAATTTGGAATATTATATACCTGAATTGGGAATATTATACCTGGATTGGGAATATTATACCCGAATTGAGAATAAAATATGCCCGATTCCGGTATATAGATATTCTTGATTTGGGAATAATATTCTCATATTGGGAATAATATTCCCAATTCAGGTATATAATATACCTGATTTGGGAATAAGGTTTGTGCCTAAATCAGGCATTTAATATGCAAGATTCAGGATTTTTTTTTCCATGCATGATCGGTTTTATTTATATGTATTCGTTCGATAGTTTGTGGCGCTGTGATGAGGGGTTCAGGACTGGGCGGATCAGTGAAGAGTCAAACGGTCAATTCAAAAGTCAAACGGTCTAGGATGGAGACTTGGAGGTCAATTCCGTTAAAAATTATGGGTGAGTATTTAAATAATACTCGTTAAATCCATTTAACTTCTACTTTATTCAATCGCACTTGGAAGACGCATCTGATCTTTACTCTACCTCCGGTACACGGAGACTAACTCTAAAAATCGAAGAGCCAGTACTCTGGGCCTCTTATGACTAATTCTTTCTTTATTCTTTATTCTATCATTTGTTTATATGACTCATAACCAGCAGCCATGCAGTCACCATGAAATATAAATATGATACGAACCAAAACTCAATTCAAATATCTTTATAATGTGAGATTGAAATACGTCAAGCAATATCCAGATTAATTTTTGTTGAATATTTCATACCTAGAAATTCAACCAATTCAAGAGTCAAATGGTCTAGGGTGGAGGCTTGAAGGTCAATTCAAAGGTCAAATGGTCTGGGGTCGACGCTTGGGGGTCAATCCAAGAATCAAACGGTCTAGGGTCAAGGCTTGGAGGTCAATTCACGAGTCGAATGATCTAAGGTGGAGGCTTGGAGGTCAATGCAAGACTCAAGCGGTCTAGGGTAGAGGCTTGGAGAATTCAGGAGTCAATTCAAAAGTCAAATGGTCTAGGGTGGAGGCAGAAAGATCCAATACATTCATACACCATTTGAAAGGCGTCCGGTATAAGATATCCGAAGAAACTACTTCTGCACAAGATTCTCTGGGGATGATATGCGGCACAACCTGTCGTCTTTGTCGAGGGCCTCGGTACATGCGGCATCTGCACAATACTTCATAATCCACAATAATTCCCAGCATACCGGGTTCGAGGGTTATTGAAAGTCCCGACAGACGACATCCTGCGGGGGTCTGCCGTTGGAAAAGCCAGGTTGCTTGGCGACGAAAGTTGTTCGTAATCCAGTGCTCGGCTAGTGGCTGGACTTCGTTATTCCGTGGGACATATATAACTTTCCAATGGCGTGGTCTCCTCCGTATCGATGATGTCAGAGGAAACAACTCCCGTACGCGATAGACAGGTGGAGCGTACTCTTGAAAAATTCAACGGCCTTCAAGCATCAGTTCGGGCGTTAACATTTCTGTGCATGGTACTATGTCTAAGGTCTGAACAATGGTGATAAATGTTGCAGCAGAAAGTAGTTTAAAAATCATGCTTGACAGCATTATGATAAAAGACTGGACTCTGTGTCCATCGGATCATGCTCTATAAGGGTTGTTGTTTAATTCTTTCAAACTCCTTAAATTTAATTTCACGGGGAATTTGTTAATGAATTTCAACTCTGTATATCTCATCCGGAATTGCAAACATTTTTTATTTTCACTTTTTCCATCCATAATTCATAAATAAAATGTCTAAAATGCATCAAATGTATGCGATCAACATGAGTCTTCTAGTAGGTGAATTATCAATTTAAATATAATTTCTTATTATTAGAAAATTGAATTTTCTCATTTTTAATATTGTTGAATCATGATCCTTCATTTTTGACAGCAAATTGCAACAGCATGAACTGATAAGTCATAATCAGACTCAATACCTGCATAAAATCAATTTTTTGTTAGGGAAAATGCTCTTTTTATTTTTTAACGAAAGACTCACCGAATGTGGGAACGAGCAATCAAGTGGAAAACATCTATAAGTCATGAAATTCATTTTGGAATGGAATAATTCCACTGAAAACTCTCGTAGCTATAAATAAATAATTTGAATAATTTTCAATAATTATATGTAAAATCAGTGATTGAGTAGTAAATCGTAATAGAAGTCGATTTTTCAGATTCCATTGAATATGAAATTATCCCAATAACGAGTTGTTTTAATAATTTTTAGGTTATGCCGTGACAAGGTCCTTTGGTAGCTTTTCATTGGCCAAGTGTCCATGGGTGGGGAGTCGTAGTCCTTCATTGGCTGAGACACGCCCACAGATTAAGTTAGGTTGACTCGAATACGTCTTTTTAGCCTCCAAAAGACCTTGTGACGAGCAGTTTCAGACAATTTGAAATATGAAAATTAAAAAAATTGATTACTAATTACTGAACAATTTTTGGAAAATTTTCGAATGAAAAATTGTTAATTGAGGTCATGATGTTGAAATAAAAAAAATTAAGAGGTCTCGGGAGTAAAAAGACAACCACTGAAATGTGGGAAAAACTTTGCTCCGCGAAATCTCCGCCAAGAGAGCATGGAAAATTATGAAACATATTTTAAAAAATTTGTTCATTTTTTACTCACAGGATGTAACAAGATGAGGATACCCGGAAGAGGATAAATAATTTTTTTTTATGTTTAAACTTACGAGGTGGTTGACAGGTTCTTGTGCCGCCATCTTGCTTGGAAATATCCCTTTCCTTCACTCCAAGATGGCGGCCCGAGGACCACGCAACCGTCTTGCAAGTTTAAACATAAAAAAAAATATTCATCCTCTTCCAGGGATCCTCATCTCGTTACATCCTGTGAGTAAAAAATGAACCAATTTTTTAAAGTCTGTTTGATAATTTTCCATGCTCTCTTGGCGGAAAATTCACGGAGCAAAGTTTTTCCCGCATTTCAGTATTTTTTTTACTCCCGAGGCCTCTCAATAAAAATTCATGCAAGTTCCCTACTTGATAAATTATCCTACACCCTTAATTACCAATGAATTAACGGAATTAAATTCTCTGTACTGCACCTGTAGATTCGCAATAATAATTTTTGTTCTCTCCATCTGCAAAAAACCCCATTAAAATAAACTCCCATTGAAAATATCCAAAACGCTTACCTCATCAGTGACTCGTTGAGCAGACGAACTCACAATAAACAATACAAACATATTGCCCATTATCCACATAATACATTTAAACGTTGATACCTCATAATAAGGCACATCTTTCACTGATCTTACCGAAATAATACAAATATAAGCAGTAGCAAGTATTGAGTAACAAGTGCGACAAATAGCTGCAAAAATTGGTGGTGAATAAAAATTAGATATCTCTTCACAAATACCAAACAAATCATTCCACGTTTCTCTGATTATCCCAATGACAATTTTATCTCGTATAATAAATTGTGAATTCATTATTCTTTGACTTGCAATTGTATTACGATCATTTTCCAACGAAGAAAAAGAAGAAATTCGATGATTCAGTGTCTCAAACTGATGTTTCATCAACATCATAATTCCTCCATACTGAATCAATAAACCAGAACAAATAATTATATTCGGCTGGAATATGATCAAATCCTGAAGATAAGTCGTTCTCTGAACAACAAATGTACCACCAGCCCAGAAGATAATCGCAAATATCAATAATAATGTAGCGTTTAACGTACTTCTGTTATTCTGAGTAATTTCCGGAAACTCGAGATGTTTTTTCTTGTTAAATGTCAACCATTGATTGACTATTTTAACGTGCCATTGTTGATTGTAACAGATATAACCGGTTATTACAGCAGACATTAAATTCCCTCCTATTCCGAGAATTCTCGTGAATATTATCCATATCTTCTGCTTATTTGAATCTCTCATCAAATTGGAATTGCTGAGGAGAAGTGAAATGATGAAGAGTGCAGATAATGTCAGAAATATGTTATGAATTTTTAGATATTTTGATCGTAAGATAGTAATCTTCATCTTGGTACTTTGACGAGAGTTTGGAGATATTTTCATTTTGAATGATGCCACACCAATTATATTTGAGATAATTAGGAGTAATTTTAATGTCAGGATTTTTAGTTTTAAAGAAAATCTCGGATTCATATTTTTGTTGTACAATTTAGGAACAGTGAAAACATACTGATGTTCAGGTGAGTCGAAAGGTAATATTTATGGGTAGAAATTACCCTTGAGTGAAGGTTTAACAATTTTTCTGATGATTTACTAGGAAATATATATATAGAAACTGGGTTTTTGAATGATAAATATTTTAGTGAAAATTTGATTTTTCACTTTTTATAAAACATGCGATTAACTCGAGAACGAATGACAATACAAGAAAATATCAAAAGATCGTTTTTGTTGAAAATTTTGTGAGCTACAGAAAAGGCCTTTTGACATTTTCACCTAAAACCTCTAGTTTCTGGGATAAATCAACATTTATAAAAAAATGAAAATTGATTTTCTACGTTATTCGATGGTTTACCTCAATACGAATACAAACACAAAATTCGAAAACCAAGACACTCGATATTTTGTATTAAACAATTTATTTCCATTAATTTAAGTACCTGTTGTTTTTTCTATTGGTTCCAAAAAAATGGTGATAAAAATAACTGGATATGAGAAATTTTTGTTTAATCATTTTTTCGAGAATTATTTAATATAAGCGTTATTCGCATGGAATGACTTGATAGTTATTCAAATATCGACTGTAGTCAACTTTTCACTAGCTGACAAACATATGCAATTTGTTTTTAACGAAAATATTATATTGTGAAAGTGAAATATTTAAATAACAGGAGAAAAAAATAATAATTTCAATATTTTCATTAATTATCTCCTCTCTTCATGTTTAGTATTTATCCCTTTTATAATCATAATAATAACGCTAGTAAACTGTAAACATTGATGCAATAACGCAACTATTAAGTAAATATTAATATTAAATACAATCAAAAGATTCTCCCTGATTGTATAATTTTATAATATTAAACTTTATTCTCTCATAGATTAACCGATCATGTCCTAAAAATTGGTAAAAAATTATTCACTGATTGAACATATTTTTTAATAGTAAAAATTATCCAAATTGTTTATAATCTTTTTCAAAATCTTTAAATTCACGTAGAAAAAAAAAACCATTGGCAGCATCAACAGGTTGAATTAATTGTTACAGATTTATATATATTTTTAGGCATACACGTGTATTTTCTGTAATTTTTATTATTCCAATTTTTTTTTTTTTGTTCAATTAATCACACCCACACTCACACTTTTCCTTTCATTTATCCATTATCATTTATTCTCAAAACAAAGAGAGAGAAAAAGAGAGTTTTGGAAGAAACTCTCTCATCCAATGATTTTAATTGTTTATTATTATTATTTTTTTTTATCAATTGCTGAAATGTTTTATAATTAATTTTTATTCCTTTCAAATCTGCTGGTAAAAAAATACACAGTAAATAGCTTCTATCTACTTACGATTTGCGTGTTTATTAAATTTATTACCTACTAGAAAGGCCACAAGAGTTTTTTGTTATAAAATAATTAATGAATTTGCGAATTTTCCAAGGTATCAATAGCTCGAGGCTACAATACCCAAGTATCAAAACGCATGATAAACTGATTTTTTTTTTTTTTTCATACTGTAAATCGTATTTTTCATTTCAGTCCTCCTAGATTCAACGAAATTTGAAATAGAGTATCTTACAAGAAAAATAAATTTCTTATTCTCAAAAAAACGTGCAAAAATGTTTAAGAAATATCGTAGAAAGGACTGAAGAACATTTACAAAACATTAACTTTAATCCTTAAAAAAAATGGCTGAGAATAAGTTTTGGATTTAATAACAAGATAATTACAATGTGTAAATCATCTTATGAGTAATCGATATGCAAATTATGAAATGTTTTATCATTTTTGATTAATAATGTTAGAAAATCAATCAATTGATTATTGAAAATTTTAACAATTCTGTGGGATACAAAAATGGAGGGAATCCATGACTTTCGATTTATTTGAAAATTTGTCCATTATGGTTTATGATTCAAAATGCATAGTATCATATTTCTTACTGCGAAAAGCAGTGAAAGATATTTATCTTTATTGCCTCTCATTGAATATGATTTAAGCAAGTTTAAAGATATAAACAGAAATATAAAAATATTATTGAATATCTCTGTTATTTTTTCTTTCTTATAAACAATCTGATCATTACTCTTTCCTTAATTGTTCAAAAATGATGGATTTATGATGGATAATTTACATATTTTCAAATTGATCGACACGACGTTTAGTATTGCCTTTACGAATTTCGCGAAGAGTTTTGTATTTGTCACGACCTTGACGTACATTTTCTCTATGAATTTTATCCATCACTGTTTCTTTAGTTTCATCTCGTGATTGAGCAAGATCTTGTTTCAATGCCTGTAATTACATTAATTAATTAATGAATTAATAATAATAAAGTCAACAAGGATTTAGAATGAAAAAGAAAATGTGAATATGTACCTTGAGCTGATCATGAAGACGCTCGTTTCTCTCAGCGAGTGTACGGCGTTCCTCAACAGGATCAATGATAGATTCATCAGTGATCAAATCCTTGGTCACATCACCATGAGGTGCCTCATCCTCTCCCTCATCCTCACCATCTTCATTCTCCTCAACGTGATGATGATGGGGAGTTGTTGTTGCTTGAAAAGCCCTGTCTGCCTCTTCTTGTCGTAGTCTACCAATAATACATTATCATTATTTTCATTTATAACATTTAAGACACCTATTAATAACGCAATTATCTTGACAATGAATGATTTTAGAGGAAAATGTCAAGAGACATTTTTTGTAGCTAACAAAATTCCCCACAATAAAGGTCTCTTGACATTTTCCCCTAAACTTGCTCATTTCCAAGATAATCAATTATTTAAAAAAAAAAATGAAAATTGATTTACCTAGCAGCTTCGACTTCCTCCTGTAATCTTCGTGCCTCAGCATCTTTAGCTTCAACTTCCGACTGAATGCGCATAACTTCCTCCTGTTTAGCATGAATTTCTTGCTCCAATTTGGCTCGCTCAACAGCCTCCATCTCATGGGAACGTTCGAGTTTCTCCATCATAGCAGTTAATTCCTTCTGGCGATCTTCCAATTCTTCTTTAGCTTGCTGCAATTGTCTCAGTTGTTCCTCCAAACGTCTAATCATCTCTTGAGCCTCATTCAATTCTGCCTGCCGCCTGTCCATCTCCTCAGCCATACTCCTGAGTCTTTCTTCATACTCTTGTTGCTTCTTCTCTGCACGCTCACGTGCTGCAATCTCCAGCTGGAGCTTCTCACGTTGTTGTTGTTTAGCAATTTTTTCATCACGTGCTTGAGCCTCAAAACGTATGACATAATTATTAATTTATTATTAATGACTATTATTATTCATTATTCATTCGTTGGAATGGTTAATAATTATTTATCATTGATTTTTTTCACTTCTTTCATTATCTAAAAAAAAAAAAATGACGATAAATTGATGAAATATTCACCTTCATCTGCTGTACATCGATGGTGTCTGGTTTGCGTCTACGCATGTATAGCTCATGATTACCCATACAGAGAGCTAAGATTCTCTTGTTGATCTTGACTCTAGGGGCAAAGAACACAAAATCTGGTGCCTTCTTGTCAATTGGTTTGATGATGAATTTTTTATCATTAAAGGAAATGTTGCGAATTTCTGACCATGGAAAACCAATTTTAGGGGTCAATTTGTCATCCTTCTCGTAGATATTGAGTCCAAGGGCGTCAACGCCCAGCCACAGTTCGGTTCCCTTTTTATTTCTTATCTCAAAGTAGTTGACACCGTACATCTCTAAATCCTGTTGAAGATAATTGATTATTAGATAGAGAAAATGGAACGATTTGATGATGAATTTTTTTTTTTGTTTTTTTAAGGATAAAATATAAAAAAATCTTTCTCTTCGAAAATCACTCGTTAACGAGATAAAGTTGAATTTCTAAATTCTTACTTGAGCGATCTTTAGGTATTCCATCATAGCATCTTCACGCAGCATACCACGATGTTCCTGCCACCAGGTGGTAATGGAACTCTCCCATTCCTCTTTACTCATCTTGTGCTGATCCATGACACGCTGAGGAAGAAGACGATCATTGGCCAAAAAGCCAGGTGTATGAAGAGTTTTTTGGAAGTCCCCATGTCTCGCTTGGACAGCGTAAGAAGCCAACAATACTGATGTTTCAGGTGGACAATATATTTCATCAGTGAGAATAGCATTTTTTACCTATTGAAAAAAATATCTCGTTGATAATTTCCTATTCAATCAGAGTTAAGGGGCCTCGGGAGTAAAAAAAAAAACTACTCAAATGCGGGGAAAACTTTGCCCCACAAATTCTCCGCCAAGAGAGCATGGAAAATTATGAAAGATACTTTAAAAAATTTCTTCATTTTTTACTCACAGGATGTAACGAGATAAGGATGCCTGGAAGAGGATGAATATTGTTTTTTTATGTTTAAACATACAAGGTGGTTGACAGGCCCTCGGGCCGCCATCTTGGAGTGAAAGAAAGGGGTATCCAAACAAGATGGCGGCACAAGGACATGTCAACCACTTCGTAAGTTTAAACATTAAAAAAAATTATTTATCCTCCTCCGGGCATCCTCATCCCATTACATCCTGTGAGTAAAAAATGAACAAATTTTTTTAAGTATCTTTCATAATTTTCCATGCTCTCTTGGCGGAAAATTCGTGGAGCAAAGTTTTCCCCCCATTTCAGTAGTTTTTTTTTTTTCTCGAGGCCTCTTAAGGATGTTTATTCACAATTCAATTTATTAAATAATCGAAGAAAATTCTGCATTTATCAACTTAAATAATATTACCTGTAGATAAAAAAGTCGAAGAGTAATGTCTTGTATGAGTTCCTCAGCCACATCCTCAGGATAAAACTTGGCACGAAACTTGAACTGCAATGGATTCTCTTTTTTGACCTCTTGGCTCATTACCTGCAATCCAAGACATCATGATGCAAACAATGAATACAATTTCAATAATCATCTCATTTATCAACAATTCGTGCATTCAAAAATGATGAGAATACACCAATCTTTCAACATAAACTCATTATTCACTCAAGCACTAACATTGAATGAGCGATTTAATAAAAACAAATTAATAATTGAGTCTCTCTAGTGGCTTATGTCAGTTGTGTAATTATTCAGGATTCATTAATATTCATTTTTTCATCAATAATTGTTTTTTTTTTTCCTCCTCAATTGATGGATAAAATTGTGGTACAACTGTGCGAATATACAGCATGCTTTACAAAAGTTGTGTAAGAATAATTGAAAGTGGAGTTGTCATACTCGACTTATAGAATGCAATGAAAATAACAAAAATATCATATGATCAATGAAAATTATTGAACAAATATCCTGACATATGCAATAATTCAAACGCTTACGTGCCAGATATATCTTCGACCGCACAGTACCACCTGCAATAATTTGCCATACATTTCAGACAAAAAGATGTCATTTTTTTTTTCTATCAAGGATAAACTAGTTACACATCAAGAGTATTTCGGAAGAAAAAAAATTGCCTCATAACATATGACGGGTAATAATGACATAGACATTTATGCACCTTATATTCAGCAAAAACTCCAACTTAAGAATAACTAGCGTAATATTCTATAGATTGCATTTTTTCTAACATTGCAGCTTACCCTAGAGAAGAATGAAACTCCAGACTTCCAGTTGTTATAATGGGAATGCGTTTTAAGAAGAAAGGAAAGACAAAAAGAGAATTATTACACGTATTACATTCAATATTGCCAATTCCTTTTGACCTATTCTATTTACATTTAATCAAAGGGTTACAAGGTCATGACGAGGTATTCTTGTATATATTTATCAATGCAGAAGACAACAGAAAAAAAAAAAATTAACGTCACGATGAAACAAGGACTTGTCCTCGTTATGTCTTCCTTGTCTATGTAATTATTTCCGTTCTTTCCTCCATTCATGAATTCCACCATTCAAACATCTGTTTGATGGCAAAGTTAAATAAATTGACGTACTAATTCCCAAGGAACCGAGGGTTTATATTTTGCGTTTGAAAAATTTTATAATTTCTCTTTTAGACGATTTATTGTTGATTTATCATGGAAAATAATGGTGTTAGAGGAAAATATCAAAAGACCTTTTTTGTAGCTGAAAACATTTCCAACAAAAAATGTCTTTACACATTTTCTCCTCGAGTCACACAGTATCGAGATAATTCGATATTTAACTGGATCACATGAACATTTCCTCAGAATTTTAACCCATGACGCAATGAAATCGCGCAATATTTTATGCATCAGAGGATGAAGATATTGATATGACTGGTGGATAGGATTGTGCGATATACTGGAGTTTTAAAGACTGGGTATAATATGGTTATTACGTAAGGATCCATAGTCCACGAGTGTACAGCACACCTGTAGCCTTTTTTCAATTTTATTCGCGAGACGAAATAAAAAAATTCCTGTGCTGGCACTTTTTCTTATTGACGGGGTCAATCATTACAAATTGGATACAGGGATGATGCAACAGTTGATAGAAATTTAGAGGTAATTTTAGTTGATTTTGATGAGGAACAATACAATTAATACGAATAGGGATATCTCAAGTCTACATTTCCGGAAATAATTCTTACCAGTTCCCCATCATACTCATCATCAGAATCTGAATCTGAATAACCTCTCAGCTTCCGTACTTTCCTTTTGACCTCCTTCTTCACCACTCGCGTTAAAGCACTCTCTTGCTGCTTGTAAACATCATTTTTTAATCGAAAATTCACAACTCAAATTGGACATTTTAAGAAGGGAATGATCAAAAGAGTTTTTTTTTTTAGGAGAAAAAATTATAAAAAAAACCCCTTATTATTTATTTACTGTGTGACATCATGTTTTTTTAAATAAAACCCCTGACGTCTATTGCTGAACATTACAACGAGGTCGTATATTACGTGTGAATAACAAATAAACAACTGGTAGAAATAAAAATAAAACTGTCAAACTGATACAGCATATTTCATTCTCCGCAAAATAATAAACCGAGACATAATGGTAAAACGAATATCTCATTGGAAGACTTCAATTGTCAAGTTATACACGTCCTTGTTATTTCAATTTATGTTCAATTATTATCGTCCTTGGAGAATATACCTATATATATATATAAATATCAATTTTTTATTTCACAACTAATCATGATTAAGAAGATAATGCAAAAATTGTTGAATAACACGTATTTAAGTGATGATTTTGATGTGAACATTATAATTTCCATATGGTTTAACAAATACGGAATTGCAACATCATTCGAATAATAAAAAAAAGCTGAGTTCATGATTGAATTATATGATATCGAAAGGATGATGGCCCATTGTCCTTGACACAGTTGTTTGGGTTCAGTTGATTCATAGCAACTTTGAGATGCGTGCGGTTAAACATGTCCATGGCTATTTATTATATTGCTGGAATCGATTATGAATATGAAGAAGAATGTGAAAAGCTAAATTCGGCTCTTTTCAATACCTCAGCAATCCATCAGTTGTCAGGTTTGAGTATCCGAGAAAAAATTCAAAAAAATGTCAAAAACAGATGGAAGCTGTATTAATCAGCAAATGCTGTATTCTCTACGCTCCATTAATAATATTTTCTTTGATCTTGAGAAAAAAATCTCTCGAAGAAATTGAACCGAAAATAACTGAATTCACTGCAGAAAGTTCACCATATCAAAATCCCCACTCGCATATCGTACGGAAGAGACTGATGACATCATTATTTGTCATCTTTCCGCATGGCTCCTGATTTTTTTTTTATAGCCGTTAGTGACGCAATCTCTCACACCGCTTGATTAAAACGGTTAGGAGTGACACATTTCATGATTGTATTGAGAAAAAGAAAAAGATGGAAGGATTATACATTGTGTGAGGTGACCGAGTTGATGTATGTCAGAATCGTCAGTTCAACTTTTAGCCATGGATTCAGGAAGCTGAATGACCCTCGATTCAATCATCTCCCTCACTACTTTGAATGGGAAATGTAAAAGGGGAGTGTTACACTATGAAAAATAAAATTCGACTTGGATTTATCTGAGAAACAGATGATTTTAGGGAAAAATGTCAAGAGACCATTTTTGGAGTTTATGAAATTTACAACAAAAAATATCTTTTGACATTTTTCTCTAAAATCATTGAATATCGAGATAATAATGGTTCCTCCCTGTATATTCACATGAAATCATAATTAATAATATTTAAAGAGGAATTGTCAACTCACCTTTTTGTAGAGTTTGATCCATGTGAGATCACCCTTAATATCTGTATACTGGAGTCCGAAGAACCAAACTTCACGTAGACCAATGGTTTTAACCACTTGATCGAACAGTTGTTTACCGGTGGTTGCCTGCTGGATAGCAAACTCCAGCTCGGCGTCCATCGTCGTCACTCTGACGTTCATCTTCATATTTTATTCATATTGTTCATCGAGGAGAAGACACAATGAAACAGAAAAATTGATACAATTTGCATTAGTAGTGCCTCCACTCGTCCCATCTCTTCAAATATATCTCATTCTTAAAATCTGTACACCCGGTATATAAGTCCAGCGCCTTTTCTGGGACGAGGGGTACAAACACCGGTTTCTCCTCAGGTATAGGAGGCTTGACCTTCTGCACCAATTTGAAAGAAAAGAGAGAGAAAAAGAAAAACGGAAATTCATAGGAACGTAGAAGAAAATTTTCCGTTGAATTTTCAAGAAAATCCATTAAACTAGCTTCAAACACCTAAAATACTTCAAGAATTTAATCACTTGATAGTCATCGGCTGATAACAATTCATTGGAAAGTGAACAACTAACCATTGACTGAGGAAAATGATTTCAAAAATTTGAGAAAACATGGTGAATTACAATGAGAGAGAAAATAATGACTGCGCCTTACCATTTTCGAGCCGGCCACCATGTTTATCACGTGATGGGAATCACCCAGCACAATTAAAATAACCAACTTTCAATAATCCCTTCACTTGATATATTCACGATATAGGTAATAACAGCACTTGACTAATTCTATCACAAAATCTTGTAAAAAAAATGTTACAAACGTAGAATTTTCCAAAAGTTTTACAATATGTTGGCACGCCGGCGTCGCAGGTCCAACGAACAATGCCTTTGGACCAAGGGGCAAGTGCAACCGGCGTCTCCTCGAGGCGCGTATGCTATCCCCTCCTTAAAAAATTTTATATTCGCCTTTTCGTTTCTTCAATGCTTTCCGGAGGAGGGGCACGCGAGGGTTCTCTCTGCAGCTGTTTCGTTTGCTTTTTCAAACATTAGGCGTGGATAAAAGGAGAACGAAGATGGAGAACGCGTCTCCAGCGATAATGGTCACGTGAACAAGCCGGTCCGCAATTTTCGCAGCCAATCGGTGAAGGTTTACTCTACCGGGTGTTCGGTTGAAGACAACTCTTTCAAGATATTTTAGTTGATTTTTTTGATCGCGAGCGAATTTCCTTCACAGTTAACGACAAATATTGATTAATGCAGGAATCAAGGGAAAGAGTGGAACTGTTTTTTTTTATATTTTTTTTTAACGTCGCCATATTTATGCTACGATTTGTGTTAATCGAAGACGGGGGTTTACGATGTGTTGGTTAACAAATTACAGTGGTGCTTGTAACAGTCGGCTGGGACGTGGATTTGAACCCGGATTGACGAATTACAAATCCATCGCCCTACCGACCGAGCCACCGTAGGCCCCTGCAGTATCAGATCGAGTCATGACAAGTGATTGCTACATGGGAAAATGTTTATTGAGAAGTGAAATGCAGTTTTGGTTGAAAATTTTACGTGTTCAACGATTTAGAAGGAAATAAAATAATCGAAATGAGAAAAATTGATTGATTCTGAGTTCAGTTTTTTTGAAAATATAGGGGAATTCGTATCAAGACAGTGAACCTTGGAATTAAATTGAATCAATTCGCTTCATCACTTTTCTATTAAAATACGAGTCCAAGTGAATAATTGTTACTTATCCATCATATTTACCGATTTCTCATTCTCATTATAATGAATGCCCACTAATTCGAAAAGTATCGTTTTTTTCATTTGAGTGTAAATACAATTACCAACAGCGGATATGTATTCCGGTACCGCGAAAAAAAAAAAAAAAAAACAAGATTCAACAGGATGTTCCCGTTATTTCAGTTTTCAACGAAGATTCTCAGCATTAATGATTAATTCTAGCTATAAATGTTGAAAAAAAATTGATACACTCACAGATTTCGGCATTTTGTGGCCTTTTTTTCTATTCCTCTTCAGCAAAAGAATTGGCGAACCTGAAAAAAAAATGGCGGCACAATGTCATTCAATTTCATTTTTAGCGTTTCCAATTTCGCTTTGCAAAGCAAAATTTCTGAAGTGCATATGCAAATCGATGGAGAGTTACAATATGAATTTCTTCATGAATTTTTTCAATTTTCAAAATGCTTGGAGATGAATTATTGAATTTAAATGTTGGATTGTTAAGTTTATCGATGACAATAACAACAATAATTGCATTTTTCGTCGATAAGAAATTGAGTGATATATCACTGACAAATTTTCTGATAATAAAGTCTCGATGTTTTGGTATTTTGTCCAATTGATAATTATGATAAATCTATTAGAATAATATACAATCATTTTAAACGTGTGAATTGACAAATGTAAAGGGGTTAAAAATGGCGGATGAATGGAGGAAATGAGTGTTGGTCCAACGACCTTGCCTGGATCAACAGGTAGATGCTCCTTGTGCTTTTTATTTTGACATGTGTGTGTACCCCTTTATGAGTCCCAGGGAAATTAGAGAAAAGAGTTGATTAGTTTTTTTGAAAAATAAACTTGACGACATTTTTAATTTCAAACACTAAAGGTTAGACATCAATGGAGAAATGTATGGGTACGTTGTGTTGGCTCTACATAAAAATACGTGTGACCGACATGTGTAGGCACTCCTTGAAAATACATACGCTAGCAGTTTTGTGTCAACTGGAATCACATATCCTATTACTTGAGTTGAAAAATAGGATTTTATATTTTCAGAATATGTTCATTTTTTTTTTTTCTACTAGAAACAAAGATGAAATACACTTCGTGATCATTAGCAACTTATCATATTGGATTTTGGAAAGATAAAAACCAGACGGAATTTCATAGACGTGGCAGTGAAAGGAGGATTTATTCACTTGATCATTTGTTTTTTCTCATTCAAGGCCAACAAGTGGCTCGTGCCGGTTATGAATGAATGTGAATTAATTGAGGGAATGTGCACGAGAAAATCTAGACTAATTTCCTGATTAATCGGAATGATTTCAGGAGAGAAGTGGTGAGACTGAATAAATCAATTTTACACGATATCCCAGAATAGTAAAATTTTTATAAAGACCTTTTTTCACGTTTTCACGTCGCTAAGAAGGTTTTTAAGAGAAATAACACAGTCTCGATTAGTGTTAAATTCCCCAAAAACTAACCTTGAAATAGGCTTATCTTGTTTTACCATTCTACTAATGACTTTGTTGGGCATTATCACCATTAATTCCAATATTTTGGAATCCCTCGATTACTTACAACACGTCTAAATACAATTATCGACTTTATTCCCGGATCTAGAAATCCGTCAGGAAAAATGTATTAATTTAACATCCTTTCTCTTCTAGTAGTGAAATTCCTGGAATTTTCTCTTTCCTGCAATCCTGTTTTATCAACGTATTGAATTAATGAATTGACTGATTAATACTTTTTTCACCTTTTTTTTTAAATCCCTCACAAGTATATAACGGTTAATACCAGTGCCAAGTAAAACGTTGAGAAATCTGAAGATGGTAGAAGTGAAAAATTTCTCTCTGGGGCGTTCTTACAAGTGTACGTGGTAACCTTATAGGGAGATAACCTGAATCTTGTGATCATATCCACGAGGAATTGATCAATATTTCGGATGGAATAGAAAATGTAAAAAATTGGTAAAAAAAATTTTCATAATTTTTTCATTAAATTTACGTACTAAATAATATTTTTTCCCACTCAATGGTACCAGCACTCGGTGCCGCCCTAGTGACAATCTATTCGAACATAAAACTTGAACGCAACTTACCTCTTATATATACGATGATTGTAATATATATATTAATTTGTTGTAAACGTTTTCACTGTCACGTGTATAATACATCAACAGTTGTCCTTGGACGGATGGGCACCTTTAAGCACAAACGTAACCTGCGACCAGCAGGAAACGTCGCAATCCACACCCAAAAAATCCCGTCACGTTGAACAAATACTGACACCTCACTGATAATATGGCCGCCACAGTTGCCTGTTCCCTCTCCCCCACCATTCGGTTTGCCGGCGGGGGGGGGGAGAGGGGAACTTCATCATAAAGTGAATACGCTACACTCACGTGATTTTGATTGCTCACTGCGTCATCTGTTGCAATGCAGTTGGATTAATCTATCGGGATCAGATGATCTTCTTTCGGGATAATTTTTAGTGATTGTTGGTAATGTAGACATTGGTGATTATCGACAGAATTGATTCCTGTACTTAATTTTTTCTTTTCCATTAAAATTTTTTTTTTTCCGGAATTATTGCCATAGTCGTGATTTTCAGAATTGTTCATTAGTCCCTAATTTTTTTTTTTTTTTGAGAATTTATCTTATTGAATATTATTGAAGGTAATTTATTCCATATCAGACGTCAAAAATCTGCCGGAAACACTTGGATTCGACCCATCCGTATGACCGCAGTGCAGAAAAAGCGAATAATGTATTAACTGATTCGGTGACGTTGGAAGTTTATGTGACAATCAACGATTCTGATTGTGTCAATAGTAGAAAGCTCTTGACTTCATCATCTTCTACAAATGTGAATTTTTTTGATATCGAGAAAGCGAAAGAGGAGATCAGAGAGCAACTGGAGAGGCCCAAGCTCCAGCAAAAGGCAGATAAACGGAAGAGAGTTGCTTTGAAGATGATATGGAAGAGGCAATTTTAGCTCCATAAACCTGTAGGTTTCGATAGCTTAAATAAAATAAAAAAAAGAGGCAATTTCCGGCGGAGCGACAATCCATCTGACTCCTGGATTAAAAAGAACCTTCGACGAAGTGTTTCAAGATGATGTGGATTATTATTTCCGGCATAAAATGCGGAAGGTAAAGGGCTGAGACAGAAAGGTCATGAGCTGGAGGTAACAAGGAAAGTGACTTTTATCGAGAAAGTGCAGTCGTTTTGTGAGCAGCATTCTCTCATTTTGATGAATAATGGAAAACGGAGAAGCTACAGACAATTGTCCAAATAGATTTTGAAAAACAGGATCTACCGTTCTTTTCAAGCCCCCGATCCAGGCTCATAATGGGGGGGCTCATTGTGCCCCCATGAATTCCCAACCCTCTAAATTAATTCTATTACTGCTGTCAATGTACTGTTGACTTTGCTATGCTATTGCTGTCAACAGTGGCAGGGCAAGTTTGTATTTTGGCTATTACGTATAGCTAGTACTTTTCAATATAGTTACGACGATAAGAATAATTTTATGTAAAATCGTACATAAATTGGAAGATTGAAGGATTGAAAATTTAATGAATCATTTTTAATCGAATAAAATTTTATTATCAATCCGAGAATATGTTGACATTATAAAACTGACAGTCGTACATTTTATTCTTATCTCTTGCCCTTCATCAAGAAATAGGCAATAAAGGTAATCAGTGGTCCGATATTATGATTTATGAATACAACAAAGATTTTAAGGATTTTGTCCCTCAAAGTGTCATTCATTCTTCTCAAAAAGTCAAATTTTGACTGTCTTAATTTTACAATCAAAAATTCAGTAATTTTGACATATATATATATTGTTTTTCTTTTACAGACAACAAGTATCGATCTATAGTAATCTTCAGTTGTCTGAAAAACTCTATTCACTCTATTAAATTCTGTTATTGATTCGGCACTTAATGAAGAATATATATTCGAGGAAGACATGTTTTTTGATCGTCCTTTTGATATAATTGTCAGTGAGAACATGAATTGAGTTAAAGATACTTTGGCGATAATGAAATATCCATCCATAACATATGAACAACAACGATGATTTTATGTGATTGAATCTCCTACACATTTTACAAATATACCCCTAAACATAAGAATATGAGTGAATTTTTACGTGGTACAAATGATATCAAAATATATGAATTTTCGTCAATTACTGAGTATATCGATCAGCAATGAAAATTCAAATTGAAAAATTGGCCCAGTTTCATTTTGTATTTCACGAGACATTGAACAATGGCAACAACTTTTGATTAAAAAAAAAAACCCCGAAGGCCATTGAGTGTAGCCACAGAATAGTACCATGAATGATTTTACAATTTATAACACATGTAGATTTTCACAATTTTTAAATTTACTGTTCTCTTTACCAAAGAGCCAGGTCAACATTTGTCGTGCCTTCATACTCGCTCTAATCACTCCTCTCGATTTATACCAATGCGTATTACTGCTATCACTACTGCCACTATTAGCTCCCTTGTTCTCTAAGTGACGATTTTTCAAGCGTATTTGATTCAAAATACCTACAAGTAGATCGTCCACATTATGATTTATTCCTACCGAAATTTCTATAAACTTGGCACGATAGGTACAAGCGATGCATTTTCCATCTGATGAAGAAAGAAGATAAAAAAAAAGCAATCATTATGATGGATTTTTCGTAACAGATGTATTAGGCCATAATTATGAATGTTTACCTTGTATTGAAACAGCTCTTGATCGAACGAGATCAACTTTGTTGCCCACGAGGATTACGGGGTGAGTGCGTAACAAATCTCGATCGTGAAGTATGACTAGATATTCTTCAACTCTTTGAAAAGAGGCTTTGTCGATGACAGAGTACATTATAATGAAAGCATCTAGCTCTGGTATTTGGTCCAACTCTGTCTGTAATTTCAAGTGGGAATTTGTACGATTCAGTGTATTATACATGCATTGTTCTTTAGTATGATATTTTCCTCTCATAAAGTCCATTGAACTTGAATTTTTGCATTTTTATATACAAAAATTAGACATGAGTTTGTTATGATAGGGAACTTGTATGAATTTTTATTAATTTTTTTCATTCCAAGATCATGGCCCCAATTAACAATTTTTAATTCGAAAACGTTCCAAGGATTGTTCAGTAATTAGCAATTGATTTTTACAATCTCCATATTTTAAATGCTCTAAAATCGCTCGTGACGTCACAGGGTCTCTTGGACGCTAAACTAATCGCAGGACGTATCCAAGTCAACCTAACTCAATCTGTGGGCGTGTCTCAGCCAATGAAGGACTACGACTCCCCACCCTCGGACACTCGGCCAATGGGAAGCTACCCAAGTGATCTTGAGACGTCATAACCTAAAAACTGGTCTCAGAAACTACTGATTTTTAATTAATTATCATGAATTATCTAGGACATATTTCACAATACTTTTTGCTGTTTATTCATTTTTTATGAAGAATTCGTAGATGAGAAGTTTGCGATATAAGCTGAGCTCCATACAAGTTCCCTATTCCAATGAAACTTGAGTCGTAAATTCCCTTAGAATGGGCACTCAGTGTATCCGTTTACTTACCTTCAAATTTGTTATATTTTCGAACTTCAATTCACTCTCTTCGCCATTCAACATGACAAAAACTGATTGTTCACTGGGTACATCATCTGAAATTGGAAGAAAAACCGTTATTTTTAATGTTCTATATTAGCGTCAAGAGCGTCACATTTCTGCGTGGGAGCAAAGTCCATTGTGAGAGCAGAGAATAAAAGCTCTTCGAAAACTAACGTAGCCTGACTACGGAAATGAAGAGGCATTGTTCGGGATTTTGGAATTTATGACTTTGCCAGTATTGCTGGTTGGTATACACAAATTTTCTAAATTTACTACGACCAGAACATTTTTTTTGAGGGAAAAAAAAGTTCTCACATCCTTAACAATATAAACAGATGCTCACCTCTTTGACGATCATAAGCATTGATACATTCACTGGTCATAAATTGGCTAATGAGTGCAGTCTTTCCTACTCCACGTGCCCCAAGCATGCCCACAGTGTAGGAAACAATTTTTTTTGGTGGTTGGGCAGATTTAACATCAACTTCAGCATCGTTAGGTGCCAATGAATCAGATCTCGATCGTCGCCTTCGAAATGAGTCACCTCTGTTCACAACACCTGCAGATAAAGAAAATCTAATGGTTACATATGTTTTTTATTCAATAAATTCTTCGTTCTGGTGAAGTCACCCTTGAAAATTTTCCCTGTAACAAATTTTCCAACTAATGGAACATGCAGGATAAAAATAGTAGGCAATTTTATAACTGATACAATGGTTTTAAACTCTTGACTTACCTTTGCTTGTGAGACTAAAACTTCTCAACCTGTAACTTTCTTCATCCTCGTCTTCACGTCTCTGTGGGGGTTGAGGATTCATGTCAGGGACATCAAGAAAGGCATTACTTTTTCTGTAATGTACATGATGCATACTCTGACCTCGTCGACTACCTCTTCGTCTAAGACCTGGACTAACATCGTTGTCAGTCAATCTTGGTTCACTGCTGCAGTGAGGAGACTTCATTCCAGTCCCATGATGTTGATGATGATGATGATGATGATGATTAGCCGCTAGAAAAATGAAAAAAAATTAAATTTCCCAAATATTCATTCATATCATCAGCAAAATCCCAAGTGTATCAGACTATATGAAATATCAGAATCTATATTCACACATGGGCGTGGTACTTTTCATTATTCAACCGTAAATATCTCGCGTATACTGCCATCGATTCCCGATTATACATGGGGTATGCTTCCAACTAAATGCCAGACAGCTTGTGCCTCATTTATCATACGTTCAATAATTTTTTACAAGGGTGATATCATTGTTATTTCACACAATATTCGGTTATTAGTCATATCAGAGAGGGCAGTAATATGGTTTTAGAAACTATCAAATTATTAGCTAATATCAATTATAAATACCTTGCGCAGCAGCTCTACGTCGGATACTTTTACTACCTCCCGATACTCTAGCACTTTGAGTTCTCGTAGCTGGGCGTCGTCTCCGAGTGGGAGTACTTCCGCTCTCTGGTGTTCCTGTTCCACTGTCACCTTCACGTTCTCTCCTTTCATGATTTTCTTTTCCATCAGATACGCTCAGAATTTGTTCCATACTAGAGAAACCGGGGGCGCAGAGGGAAGCGGAGCGGGTTTTTCTACCCTTAGGAGTCTCCTTGCTCATATTTGCAGATTTAAAGGAATACCTGTTGAAGATAGTCAGGGATAATTGTCTTGTACGAATAAGATCTTTAGAATATGAGTATTAGTTGCACTCATAAGATTAAGAAGCCTTGGGAGTAAAAAAAACTACTGAAATGCGGGGAAAACTTTGCTCCACGAACTCTCCGGCAAGAAAGCATGGAAAATTATGAAAGATAATTTTAAAAATTTGTTCATTTTTTACTCACAGGATGTAACGAGATGAAGATGCTCGGAAGAGGATAAATAACTTTTTTTTAATGTTTAAACTTACGAGGTGGTTGACAGATTCTCGGGCCGCCATTTTCGAGTGAAGGGAGGAAGAATCCAAACAAGATGGCGGCACGAGGGTCTGTCAACCACCTCGTAAGTTCAAACAATAAAAAAAAGTTATTTATCCTCTTCCGAGCATCTTCATCTCGTTACATCCTGTGAGTAAAAAATGAACAAATTTTTAAAATTATCTTTCATAATTTTCCATGCCCTCTTGCCGGAGAGTTCGTGGAGCAAAGTTTTCCCCGCATTTCAGTAGTTTTTTTTTTCTCCCGAGGCCTCTTAACTATTCGTCTTGCCACGAGTCATTTTACAAGAAAAATTGAATAACCTTCTTGTGTTAATCCAGACAATTTCCTACCAAAAAGGTTCTTTGACATTTTCCTCTGAAATGATTTATTATCGAAAAGGGATTCGATGCTATCTAATCGTGATGTTGAAAATCAATTTGTTATTCTTTCCTAAACTCATATCCACACACCTAACAAACGAAAAAAAAATCATTCTTCCACTATCAGTGTACATGTATCAAAGGCGAATGAATGAGAATCAAAACATTTCATTCAACGAACTCAAATAAATAACCGCGTGTCAGAATCCATCAATCGAAATGCTCAATATCCGATTAATCGATAAATCAGAACAAATGGCCGTCTAAAAATGTGACTCTCTTTTTAACATTGTGGGGATTCAAGTCGGAAGTGAACTACCAGGAGAATTGTTGAGGAAAACTAAATGAAAGGGAGCATACAACACATTCTACCAATGCGTCATACCTGTTTATTTTTTTTATCCATTGGAAAAACCTAGGGAGGAAAAACATTTAAGATATTGTATATTTTTTTTCTCAATTTTTTTGATT
The DNA here is from genome assembly GCA_035578325.1 of Coelinius sp. EB29. NCBI lineage: Eukaryota > Metazoa > Arthropoda > Insecta > Hymenoptera > Braconidae > Coelinius > Coelinius sp. EB29. Next base: position 5,127,856 of record JAOZGT010000008.1, read on the forward strand.
TTGAAACTGAGGAATATGATTTTTCTTTACATGTAGGCTTCCGATATGAGTAAAATTCCAGGAAAATGTTTGTGATCAAAAGATAACATTTCGAGAAAGATAAAAAACCAAGTGCTTAATGCTTCGTCATGGGATATATTCATGAGACTGATGAAAAAATTTTGTGAGTAATAAAAAACTTTTAAATGCGTGTATCACATACTATGAAAGACACAAGTGAAAATCTAAATAACGAGAAATTCCATGAAATCTGGATTGGTATATTGGTGGCCTGTTGCTTCCATCGTCACAAACCAAGTCATTCTAAATTTGGCTCAACCGAGTAAGCAGATGAAATACCCAAACTGCAGGCACCCACTGTTCATTATTTCGGGTATTTCAGTGATAGTTGTTTCTCAACGAAAAATTACGAAAATACTGATGAATTCAGGGATGTTTGTTAAACACTATGTAAATTAAATGTTCACAGTGAATCAACAGTTGTAAAATTGATGGATTGCTATTTGAAAATAGAACAAAGAAAAATAGGACAAAATAATATCACAGGTCGAATTTGATTTTGATCATACTTATTCCTTAATACATATTAATTTTATTATTTATCAAAATTACTTGATTTTGGAAAGCACTTGTTGGTCACGTCTACGAATATTAATCTACAGCTTTGGTGATTAGAATAATTCCATTCCTCGGAAGATCCAAAACACTAATTATACAAATAAGGATAATGTTTTTTTCCACGCGCACATTTGCACGAGTGCCTGGATAGTCAGCGTACTACACTTAACTACGTTACGCGAACGACTGGGGGATGGTCTATATTGCCGTCGAGAGCTTTGTCTGACCCCGTGGGTATGGCCGCTACATCGCTAGTCCACCCACTAACCACCCGCGTCGCCGCCTTTCATCGCTGTACGTTTGAGTGGCGTTAGCAGAGCAATGTATATACAGGCTGTATCAAAAATTACATCCTCGATTAATATGTCCATAGTTTCACGCCATACTTTGTGACTCCAGACATTTTTTATTTTTATTAATCATCTTCTCATTAAAAATATCACCATTTTTGGATGAAGACATCTGTCCAGTCCATTAAGCATTGATCATGATCAGATTTTGAACATCAGCAATATTTTTATTTTATTCGTCTTCTCGTATACCCTCTCGGGTTTTTACGATTTGTTCCCTTCCTATCCCCGCTGTACAGCATTCGCCAAGAGCCGAGGAAAAACCTCAATCGAGGAAAACCTGACCAGGTACAGTCGTCTCTTGCGAGACTTCTGCTCGGACAGTGAAAACTGTGAAATTAGAGCTTTCCAAATTTGACCTCCCCCCCCCCTGACCGGGAATCGAACCCGAGTCGTTTACGTGCCAACCCCCCGCTCTAACCACACAGTCACCGCTGTCGGTAGATCAGCAATTTTTTTTAAAAAACATTGAATCATTCTCCTCCATCGATTATCAGACTAATCAATTCCGTTGAACTCCAAAATAATGTCAAAAAAATTCGATAGGCATTGAATATATGGTCATAGGGTTTCTGACAATGACGACGTAGAAATAGCTGAACTGACAGTTTAATCCGGTACATTAACATTTATTTATCTGCACCATTTCCATTAGGAGACATCTCAAATTTCCCAGATTGATTCTGTTGTGTAGAAGAATTGTCTTCAGTGTGAATTATCGGTTCACCATCGAGCTTTTCCAAATTTGGCAATCTTCTAGCAATCTCTCCTCTCCAAGCTTCAGTCTGTAACAAAATGTTACATAATTTGCACTTGTAATTCGAGGAAAGGAGAAGGAAAAAAATAGTGAAATAAGAGAGTTTTGTCAGATGACCATTAATTAATAAATAAACATAATTCTCCTCACCTCAAAGTTTTCACAAAGAGGATTTCCAACAAATAATAATTCCCGTAAATTCGGTAATTCTTGAAGTCTCATAAATTCATTCCACTCTCGCACTTGATTATTCGACATGTATAAAACCCGAAGATTCCGCATGGCCTGAATTCCCTTCATTTTTTCAATACAATTATACGAAATCCATAATTCTTCTAACGTTTCACCAAGAGCTTCGAGTCCAGTGAATCCTTTGATAAAATTCCGTCCGATAGACAGAATTTTTAGACGCTTCAACGAACTCAAACAAGATATCTTCTCGATGATGTTAGTTGATAAGGAAAGTTTTTCGCATTTAGACAGACTCGATAGTGAATTGTCCATCTTCTCGATTGGTGGCCACTGGAAGCTCAAGACTACTTCTGTGGCAGATGATGCTTCTTGTCCATTTTCCTCTTCCCATCGTCTAAGAGCATCTTTACACGTTGTCGGTTTTCCCACTGACATTAATGTTAATTTTTATCCTGTTGAATTTTCATAAATGCATGAGTGATTCTAAACTATGAAAGATCAATAAAACTAGCAGTATCTAAATAGGTGGGACAGAATGAGGCACAACAGGAACATTTCATTCTTTTCATTAATTCTAAGTTATGCTGATAGTCAAGGCCAGAAGTTATATACACAATCTAGGGCATTTCAATAATGTGACTGATGAAGATCCTTTTGTTTCGCGATACTCAAACTTTGTGAATATCACTTGAATGTAATTGAATTGCCGTCAGAGTCTATTCAATTGATTTTCGTAACGTTTCATGTAGATGAAAAAAAAAAAGCAATTTTTCGGACGGTATTTCTATTATTAAGAATGACAGGGATGAATGGCCATCAAACGCTATCAAACGCAGTTGACATGTCAGAGGGGAGTGCTGTATGACATATATCATGGATAATATTATAATCATCCTCAGGTTGCACAATCGAATCCTCTCACCTCTGTCGGTTCCAGGAATTTGAAGTTCAAACTTAGAACTCATAATGAAGGGGCGCGTAGTCTGCCCCTTTGATAAATTTTGTCGGGCCATTTGGAAGAAAGTAGAATGAAATAGCCTTTAATACAAAGTAAATACTTATGAGCTGTTGTGCTCCGTTTTGCCCCATGAATTTCGTGTTACAAGAACTAATTAATAAAGCCGTAAAATAGTGGGTTATCATTGAGATCAATAAATTTGCTTGAAGAACTCTACCTTTTGTATTTTTGTATTCACTCTCAACAATACTGAGAGTAGGATTCTCCCTTCAATTTTTGTTTTGAACTGTTGCCTAGGACGATACCTTACTATGGAACTAAATCGATAATGAGTGCTCGCGCTATACAGCGCACGATACATATTACTGTGATAACCGCAGGTAAAGAATATTGATCGCATCCGTTTCCTCAAAGCGTAAGGCACATCTTCACTGTGATGGGGGATTTAATCCTCGCTAATAAATGGACGTTGACACGGAAATCCTTCAAAAAACAAATACAGCTCTCAGAGTCGTCAGTAATTATAATTTTTCCAATGTTGAACTTTTCGCTTTTCCTTGCAGATTATTTTTTAATTCACTGGAGAGATCGAGGAAGAATGAAAAAATCGTCATTTTATTAAAAATCGTTATTTATAAAATTATTGATGAATTAAAAAATAAGAGGTAACGAATTTCTCAAGTGTCCGTCAAACACTCCTTGAGTCCGGTGAGGGGTGAGGTGAGTCCTTTACTCATTAGGCCCTTCAGAACGGAATTCATGAGCAGCTCCTTCTATGTGTCTGCAGCCTATTATTGGAATGCCCTGCCCCTGCCCCTGCTGAAAGTGGCCTTGCGTGCATATCTTGGCGAAAATCCGTAGTCCCACTCCTCAGTCCCTCATCCTCTCTTTGAATCCTGTTTCTCTCTCTCTCATCCTTCTTTATCATACCCACATCTTGCTTACTAAGAGTCCACTAGCTAGGTATAAACTTGCTTTGTATTACTTATGATGACTATCTGCTTACTTACTTTTGCTCTACTCTAATTGCTATGTGAACTTGTATCATAGTTTTTGTACAACATAATGTATAGTAATAAATATCAATCAATCAATCGATGGATTTTAAATCGGGGGAGGGTTCGCGCTCTGTCCACTTCGACCAATCAGGAGCTCCGAGTTGTGAATTCATGTGAATTTATCTAGAACTCTACAGCTTTCAGTACTTATTACATGACTACATGTGGTGAATATAAATAACAATAGGAACATCATTGTGACAGTTGAAATTCATCAAAAAATCTATTATTCAAAAATACAAATCAATGAATAAACTATCGTGCCTCCAGAATCGAAGTAAGTTTAAATTTTTTCGTAACTAGGTTATATTTACATAAACACTGCAACATGTTATGATCTCGTTCGAAATTAATCCTTCAAATACCTGTTCCAGACATTCCCGTTATTTTAAGAACATTGACGAAGATGACTGGTGTTGATAAACCCATCGAAAAATCTATCAAAGTAAAATTAGAAAAAGGCCTTAGTCCATCGTTTTTGGAAATTTTCAATGAATCGTACATGCACAATGTTCCTGAGGGCTCTGAGACGCATTTCAAGGTTGTTGTGGTATCAGAACAATTTAGTGATCAACCTCTCATAAAAGTAATTATTAAAGTATTCATTTATTCTGTACTTCCCTTATTTTATTGATAGAATGATTGATCAACGTAAATGAGAAAGAAAACTTTAGATTATTTTGCAAGTATCTTCTGATCTAACAAGTCTAGAAAAACATATCAGGAGGCCTTTTTTATATCTCGTTATATTTTCTACGAAAAAGTTTTTTGACTTTTTTTTTTTTTGGATTTTAATCAGTATATAATTTTATATACATAAATCGATTTTTGTTTAAAGAGACATCGAATGGTCAATGAATTACTTGCGCATGAGTTGGAGAATGGAGTTCATGCTTTATCAATTATAGTAAGTATATTAAAACAATTATGTAGCCAGAAGGGAATTTTAAGTGAACCTATTCATTCTTGATCATTCTAAATTCGATTCATTTCATCTTTTAATTTATTTTATTTTTTGAATTTTTTTTTATAGGCAAAAACTCCAGCTCAATGGGAGCAAAGTAGTCAGACAGTGTCACCCAGTCCAGCATGTAGAGGCGGATTTGGTAAATAAATAATAAAATTTATAAACCAACTGAAAATGACGATTTATCATCGATATTAATACTCGTTTAATTCAATTGCAAAATCTACAATTATCATTCACAATGACGGGAGTAACCTCTAGAAATGTTGTAATCCCATATTTTTCTAAATGAGATTGTTTTCCAGTTAATGCAGAAATCAATGAAAAAGTTGAAATAAAAAATTTCATTAATGTCATAATGAGTATGTGTCCAGTCTAAGTTTTCCCTCGTTTTCATTCAGATAGAGCATGTCTGCCAGTGACTGCTCGGACATTGCCTCTTCAGCTTTGTCGAACATCTGAGAACATGGAAAATTTGATGATTAATTCTGGAAAACAGATCAGTCTCTCTGAAATGAGGGGATTTATCAAAAGATCTTTTTTATAGCCCTTGAAATTCTCTACAAAAAAGATCTTCTTATTTTAAATAATTTTCAATTGATGAATAATTATTTTTAAAAATTACTCACCCCTCTGAACGTGACGTCTTGTGGTGGAAATTTAAAGTTAGGCCCAAAATTGACAGATACAGTGGCACTTTTATGAATGGAAATAGTTGGGTAATATCCACCCCTGTTAATATCAACAAAAGCTTCACCCTGATGTACTCCATTCTTATAAAATACTATTTTACTTCCTGGTAATATCTTTAGTGCCTTCAGGGCTTCAGGAACTTGATCTTTCTCTTCATAATAAAGATGGGATTTAAATTTAACTAGAGGCTGCAAGAGAATTAATAAATAACTGAGTCAGTTTTGGAATTAAAAGTTTTTAATCAAATAAATGATTCACCTTCTGAGAAATATCTATTAACATTAATTAGCAAAATGCACTGATACTTACACGATCTTTATACGTATGAGGAATATGAGAAGAGTCATGTGTATCCGGTAAAATAATAAGAAATCCCAGGGTATCTCCTTCGCCATATCCATTGCTATAATGTTTACCCCTGCTCTCGTGGAATTTCGTGCCCTTCCTAGATCTCCAGGAATACCCAAATTTATCGTAACCCAGAGGAGCCTGAAGATTTGCATAGTCCTGTCCCCAGCCAAGTCTAGTGGCTGAGCCCTCTGGCATTTCTTCGATTGTCGCCTCCCAGTACCAAGTCCCTCTGCTGACACTGTGGGTCGCCCTCACCATACAGTATCCCTTGTCTCCAGTCACTGCTAGACGATCCTCTGCTATTTTCATCTGCGGGGCACGATCATGAAGAGCTAGGAGAACACTACTGGGACTCAATGCTCGATACAACCATCCTGGAATTGGTTTTCCAGCCCAATCGCTACTTTCATCAAATTCCTGCGAATAAATATCAATTTTCAAGAAATAATCCCAACGCTTCAGTTGAATTAAATAACTAAAAGATATTTTTAAATAGAAATGATTAAATTAATTGGAGAAAATCATCGATTCATGTTTTCACTAAAATGTTAAAATTGATTTTTTTGTGAAATCAATTTACTTGTCTAAATGGAGCATGTGGATCAGGCTCAGCCAGAATATATCTGTACCCATCCTTATTGAATGGATGCTCAAGGGGATACCCATGGGCTGGTAATTTTGGAGTTGATAAATCAGATCCACGTCCCTTTTTCCCTGGACCAGCTCCTGTACCTTCCCCTGGGAATTTACGTTTTGCATTTCGTCCTCTGAGTCCTGTGCTCAGTGGCACAGCTGTATGAGCAAAAAAAAAAAAGTTATTGATGGAATTAATTAACTAACGATTCGAAAAATTTTATCAAACTTTATTACCGTAGTTCAACATCACTCTAATCAAATGAAACAAATCCATTCTCATACTTCATACGAATGTTTTTTTTTAGACATGATAACTGATAAGATAAGCAAGGCTGTTTACAATGAAACAGAAAATTATTCAAAAATTGAAGTTTTCTCGTTTATAAAAAACTCAATTTCATATGATTAATCCAATAATTTTAAGAGATTGTGTGATAGTGGGGTAAAATGGACTTTTTAAACATTGTTGCGTCATGAGAATATGAAAATCATGATTTTACTCACGAACATGCTGCACTCCCATCTCAGTTATTTTCAAATGTCCACCTTTGATCATAGCCTCGTAATTGGGTTTAATAAGCACAAGGTCAGGTGTTGTTAATCCAAATAACTGTCCATCAGTATTATTCTCGTCCATTGTAAAAAGGGTTCCTACGTCCTTCAATAAAGCTCTGTGGATCTGAAAATAATTATTGTAATGACTATTTGTTTGATAATTAATTGTTTCTCTGATGTCTAGATACTTTTTTAAAAATACTAAGTAGGTTTTTGGTGAATATCTCGACATTGGAAAGAGATAGTGAAATTTTTGAAAGGACCTTTTTTGAAGCTTTTTATTTGCTCTATAAAAAAGGTTTTTATGGAAATACCGATATCTCCCTTAGATTCGTAGATATCCATCAATAATTGACCTCGAAGTTAAATTAGGCGATATCGTTTCATAATTTTGCTACTAAAGTAAGAATTAATGTTCATTAAATCGATTGATTACAGTTTCATGATTTACTTACAGTTGCATGCCAAGATTGTGTAACTCTTCTAGGCATTGTTGTCATACTTTCCCAGTGTAATTCGATGAATGGAATAATATCTCGATCTTTATTGAACAGCATTCGCTGTTCTGGATCTTTCTGAGCTGTCTGGAGTAGATTTGCAATAGCAGTGACACACATTTGTGGAAATTCTGGAGGATAAATACAAATTAATCATCTTCTTGATTTTTTTTTTCCTTAAAAAAAAAAAAGAAAAGGGAACTTACGAGCCTGATTCTTCTTAAAACTCTCGAGACCAGTTGGTGAACAATTTTTACACATGAATATATAATTCATCATGAATGGAACTAATTTTCCCAATTGATAGCCAATGCAAGACTCATGAAACCATCTCGAACAACTGGCACATAATAACTCAGCAATTGTCAAATTTCTGTCTTTTCCACTGAAATAATTATTATTTATTATTTTACAAAATTTTAATAAAAACATGTTAATTATTCATTTATCTCAATAATGAGTCATTTTAGAGAAAAACCTGAAAAGGATTTTTAATTGGAAATTTCCTCAGCTACAAAAAAGGTCTCTTGACATTTTTTCACAGAATCCCCCATTTCCGAGATAAATTGATGATTAACAAAAAATATTGGAATGGAATCAACAAAAAGTGAATTTTTAACAGTTTGTTGAATTTTGAAATATCTCCATAGTGAGTGATTTTAGGGTAAAATGTCAAGAGACATTTTTTACTGGAAATTTCATTGTTTACAAAAATGCCTATTCAAAAATTTCGCTATCCCCCTGGAATTCAGAGATAATTCGTAAAAACTGAAAACTGAAAATGATAAATCTGTGCTCTGATACTTGAATACTGAATTTTGTCGTTTATTTATTCAATTACTCACCAATAACAATTACTAGCATCTCCATTGGAAGAATTACCCTTATCGCCGGCATCGTCCACCTTCATTTTCTCCTGATCATCGTCTTCAATATTGGTGATTAGATTCTCTTTGCTCGTGTTATCAAGTGACTCGGCTTTCTCAGTGCAACTTTTAAATAAAAACCAAGAAATTCATCAATTTAACAATCTCTAAAGTAAATAGAAGGACATAACCTTTTTCGAACTGCTCCAAAAAAAAAAATTGTACGATTATTCAATCATCATCAAAGCCTCAATCACTCACCTGACCATTTTTTCGTCCATCATGATTAAAAAATAATTTCAAAAATTAATGATAAATGCACCAAAACCCTCAAAAATCTAACGTTTTCCCAGCAAAAACAACAGCTTTATTTGTTTTCACAAAAAATGAAATATTTTTGTCCTGTTTTATCGACAGAAAAATTCAAATCGCCATCTTTGAGATGATTATCGAACTCCAATTTTGGTCATTTTGACGCATGCGTCGAGCTCCTTTGCGCATGCGCACACATCAATTCAAAATTCTAAATTAACTTCCCCCCGTGTATTCATTTATCGTTAGTAGTCCATGTGCGAGCGTTTCTCCTCGGGGATTATACTCACATTTTCGATAATTCCATAAAAAAATTACAAAAATTAGTAACAAAATATGTTTAATAATGTGGAAACAATTTTCATGATAAAGAAGAAGAAAAGTGACATTTCTTATGAGAAAATTTATTTTAAAAAATCAATACAACTCTGAAGAATAATAAATAGTTACCCCTGTGATAAAATTCTCAATAACCCAGTAGTTGGTTATCTTCAGCACAAAAAAGCGCTATGCGTGCACGCGCAGGTGACAGAAAGCTCAAACGCCGGTGCGCAGCCCCTCTCGGAGTGACTCGAGTGTTCTCAGTGGTGTTTCAACCCCTCAGACCCCAAAAATTTCCATAAAAAATCTTGATAAGCCTCAAAAATTGAGCCAAGAAGAAGAAAAAAAAGCAAAAAATTCTTAGAAATTGAAAAAAACGATAGTCGAGTATGTCAAAGCATGTGGGGTTGCACGTGAATAATTGGAGAGGGCGCACATTTAGCCCCTACGTCATGAAAAGCTCGTGAGCTTATTGGTCCCAGTACCATTGTTGCGTATTGATTGCCACACACTGTGTTAGTGTACGTTGAACAATTTTTTTTTTTTTTTTTGTGCAAGTTAGATAGTGAGTTTACCAATGACTTTGGCACGTATCGTATCGTTGGTTTTGTACCGTGTGCGGTGGATGATGATCACAATGAATACAATTTTATCCAAAAACTGTTTTAAATAAATGTGTCCAATTCTCTAGTGAAAATTAAATTAAATTAAAAAAAAACTAATTTTAGATTTGTTTACTTTTACATTAAAAATAATTGAAAATAATTGATATTCAAGGTCCCAAGAGGGATTAAATTCGCTTTCAGTGAATCAGTGTTTCAGCCCCACTCTAAAAAAAACCTCACAATAAACCCTTGTTTTCGTGGGGTAGGGGAGGGGGGAGTGATGGTGGTGGAGTAGGAGAAAACTACAAGAGGATAAAAAGAGGGGAAAATGGGGGTTGTAAGGGTGAATAAAGCCAGATAAAGGAGGGAGGAGGGTGAATTCTAGTGGAGGGTTTCCCTCGTTCATACACACTTCGACCTCTTTTGGTACGCGCGAAGGCCAGTCCAGTGGTCACATCTTTCACCTTAATTTTATCTCCCATCTTGTGATTAAATTGTGAATATAATTCACCGATATATTCAGTTGATAAAATTATCAATGACATTAATTGTTTAATGCTGAGTGATTATTGTAGTTTTTTTTTTAAATTTTATTAATCAATTATTGAAACAATAGTTTTCTCTCTTATTTGCTCATCACTGAATATTCGAGGCTCCTGGCAGTAGGTGAATCGCGCGCAACCGTGTGACTTCCGGGTCAACGCTAGATGTGAAAAGCGCAAGCGGGTGTCCTCACTGGGTTATGTGTACATGTATAAATTGTGTATGTATTGTCAAATTTATCCTGAATGTGCTTTGACGTTAATGTGTGATTATTTGAATGTGTTTGTGTGACGTTTGGAGAAGGAAGAGGACAAAGGACAGATAATTTTTTTTTTTTTTTTTGTTTGTTTGGTTGTGTTAAACAGTGAGATAAACGTGATAAAGGGGAAAATTTGGGGTTATTTGGAAGTTATGAAGCATCATCGAATCAAACATGTACAGCGTGTAGCTGGTCCGCGGGGCCGGTGAATGTGTGACCCGGGGGGCAGAGATCTGCCGGAATGACGACGGAATGCGACGGGTCGACCGAGCGGCCTCCGGTAGACGACTGCCTCTCTGAACGAAAATGGTGGTGTTTCATTTTATCGAGTATATTTACATTTCTCGCTGGACTTCTTATTGTACTGCTGTGGCGTGCATTCGCCTTTCTTTTTTGTCGTAAAGAGCCTGAATTTGCTCCAAATGATCCCAAGCAGAAGGAGCAAAAAGCCGCCCGACAGGGCAAGGAGTTTGAGGGTACTTTTATGACAGAGGCTAAGGATTGGGCTGGTGAGCTTATATCCGGACAGACTACCACTGGACGAATTCTGGTGAGTGAAATTCATTTTATCTGCTTTTGTTTGATTTATATCTTGGGAAGGAGGGGATTCAGAAGAATTCGTCGAGAGCCAATTTTTGTGGGAAATAGGCAACTTGCATGGAGTGTATTTTCTCTTAAACTTCTCATTCAAACAGCAAAAAATATTGTGAAATATGTCCTAGATAAAAGATAATTTATGATCATTAATCAAAAATCAGTCATTTTTGAGACCAATTTTTAGGTTATGACGTCTCAAGGTCACTTGGGTAGCTTCCTATTGGCCGAGTGTCCGAGGGTGGGGAGTCGTAATCCTTCATTGGCTGAGACACGCCCACAGATTGAGTTAGGTTGACTTGGATACGTCCTGTGATTGGTTTAGCCTCTAAGAGACCTTGTGACATCACGAGCGACATCAGAGCATTTGAAATATGGATATTTTTAAAAATTAATGACTAATTATTGAACAATTTTTTGAACATTTTCGAATGAAAAATTGTTAATTGGGGTCATGATCTTGAGATAAAAAAATTAATAAGAATCCAGGCAAAGTTTTCTATTTTTTTGGCTACAAAAATAAGCTTTTGATAAATTTTCTTCAAGTCAATCGTTGATGAGATATTTGAGCAATCAGGTGTATGAAATTGTTGGTCTCAGTCACTCAAAAAATTATTATTCCATTATTCTTTCAATTTTCAAAAATTCATTCAGGATTCGAAAAATATTGGAGAAAAGCGATATTCTCATTCTTATTCTTCGGAATATCCTAATGATCGATATCGATTTATTCAGTTCTGTTCCATTCTTCTTGCACAGAAAATATTCACTTTTATTCTCGTAAAATATCTCGACTGAAATATTGGCCCTTTCTTTCTCATTTATTTTTATATTCACTGGAAAACTCGTCATTTGTGTATAGATTTGACCCAGTTATGCGTAACGCAGAGGTTCAGACGAGCTGTCATGGAAAAAGGGTCACACTTTTCCACTTTTTTTCTCTTTCCGTATGTTTGGGCACTTCACTAACAGTTGTGTTCATTCATATTGTTTTTTTAAATTATATATTTTTGGATTATTATTTTCGATAAACAATAAAAAACGTAATTCAGGCATTTTTTTTTCCATCAAATTAATCATGATCATACAACTGACGTCGATGGATCTCAATAAAATGGGATTGGACATTTTTCATAAATTTTCATTAAAAAAAAAAAAAAAAAATGTGGAAATTCATTCTAATAACGAGTGGTTCAAGGGAAAATCAGTAGGAGACCCTTTTTGTTGAAAACTTTTTCTCACTTGACTAAATAATATATTCAAAGTCATGAATAGAGATTTGTTGTAGCAAAAAGTACTTCAATTTCACGAGATTTTTAGGGTAATGATGATACAGTAGAACTAGAGATTTTATTCCGTAGAAAAAAAAAAAACCCAAGGTTGGTGATGATATACTTGTTAGTAACTGGGTTACATGTCACCGGGGGAGGTGGTGGCAGTTCGTTTAGCTTGAAAAGTGACTTGTACGGTTTATGGAGTTACACGTCACCAAGTGAGGAACGTTGTCATTTGCTGTATTTTATTTTCAATCACCCCCTCTGGTCACTCTTTCTAATAAAATCAGCATGACACTTCCACCAGTCAATTAACTATTTTCCATGACAAGAATATTTTTTATCATTTCTCGAAGGGGGGAATGTGCAAAGAAAAAAAAATTGATGATCCGAGATAATTCCAAAATAAGTGGATAATAGCGAAGCGGTGAGACGAGATGAGTCACCCTTTTTGAATACTTGTGGTTTCAAATAATCGTCCTCAATCCATAATCAATGAAATTCAGCATCAAATCGGTCACTCGGTTGATTTGTCACTAAAGAACCTTGAACGAACTGAGGTGTCGGGAGACAGTATAGGTTCAGCAACAGTAATAGCACTGTCTGCCAGGGCTAATGACTGTCGCAATGTGGGTAAAACTATCTAAGGTGCCTTTGAAAATTAAGATACGCAAATTATACTTTTATATGGAAAATAACAGGCCAATTTTAATACCAATAGTAGGGAACTTGTATGAATTTTTATTTACTTTTTTATTTCAAGATCATGACCTTTATTAACAATTTTTCATTCGAAAATGTTCCAAAAATTGTTCAGTAATTGGTAATTAATTTTTGAAATTTCCATATTTCAAATGCTCTGAAATCGCTCGTGACGTCACAAGGTCTATTGGACTCTAAACCAATCACTGGACGTATCCAAGTCAACCTAACTCAATCTGTGGGCGTGTCTCAGCCAATGAAGGACTACGACTCCCCACCCTCGGACACTCGGCCAATGGGAAGCTACCCAAGTGACCTTGTAACGTCATAACCTAAAAATTGGTCTCAGAAATGACAGACATACAATTTTTTTTGCTGTTTGGCATCTTATAAAAAAATCGAATCATCTCGATTACCCATTCCATTCTGATTTCGGCCAATTGGAGCGCAGGATTCAGCGTCACGTGACACCGTTCACTCTGATAATTCACCCGGGCACTAGTGCAATCACTCAATTGATTTTTATGGATATTCATCCATTAATATCACTCATAACCAAAATCGGCACTTAGTCGGGATTTAATCTAAGTTCAGTGAGAATTTAATCGGGACTTAGCCACTACCATCAGAAGAGCCTATTCTGGATAACTGAAGAATGGATGTGAAATTCAAAGGAGCTATGGAGGAACAATGGAGGAAATTAATTAGCTGTCTCGGATGCGTAATTTATGTTCAATTCGTGAATATAATTGATAGATTGTGCTGCTAACTGACAACACAAAACGGGTCCATTCTGAGGCAATTTTCTAATTCATCAGAAAAACTAACCAATAACCCACTTCTATTTTTCGAAGGCTTTGCGGCTCCCTTTGCGATAGTTTCCGTCGAAAGCCCCTGAGGTGTAAACCACTTGTTCACCTCCTCCTCCTCCTCCTACCCCCCTCGCCCTTTTTTTCTGTTTCAGCTTTCATTACGGCTGTACATATAAATATGGTTTGCGCCGGGTGGCGAACTACGTCAGAAAGGTGACGAGAATTTTTAGAGCGTGAACCAAAAAAAAAAAAAAAAGATTAAACTCTCTAAGTAGACCGGGGGAAAAAAAATTTGCCTTGGTGGTGGAAAAAAAAAAAATTATTTTTAGGGGAAAAATAAAAGTGTTGGAGGGAGTAGTTATGGTTAGGAATTGTTGTAGTGAGATGATTTTATAGGTGAAAAATATATACTTCTGGCAATGCAGGTTCTTGAAAAGTTCATGTACAGGACAAGAATATGTTTGTCTCTTGTAAGCTCTTTCACGACATTGTTTCATGTTGCCAAAGTTTGTGGCACTCTCGCGGCACTAAAAAATATGTTCAATAAAATGAATATTATTTTTGATAAGTTGGTCAAGGTTTTCATATTGAATATTTGAATAGTGTTCACAGTTGGATTGAACTTTATACGAATTAGAGTTCCTTCACCTTTTCTTTTTAAGTCACTCGTTATCGAGATGAAACCAGAATTTTTATTAATTTTCTTTCATTTCAAAATCATGACACCAATTATCAATTTTGTCACAAGGTCTCTTGGACGTTGAACCAATCACAGGACGTATCCAAGTCAACCTAACTCAATGTGTGGACGTGTCTCAGCCAATGAAGGACTACAACTCCCCACCCTCGGACACTCGGCCAATGGGAAGTTACCCAAGTGACCTTGAGACGCCATAACCTAAAAATTGATCTCAGAAACTACTGATTTTTAATTAATTATCATAAATTATCTAGGATATATTTCACAATATCTTTTGCTGCTTGACTATTCATTTGTCATGAAGAATGCGTAGATGAGAAGTTTAAGATACTTCTGCAGTAAGTAAATGGGAATCGAAGGAAATCACCTAGATGCCTGAAATTTCGAGTATATATCCGGCAAGCCACTAGAAATATCTCGCCAAAGTCCCAAAACGATGGACTAGATAGATTCTTGAAAAAAAAATATTGAAGATATGTTATTTGTACAGAGTCTTATGAGACGCGATTTTCAGAAATCATTTAAAAATAATCGAAAATCATCTAAAAATCGAAATACCTGCTTAATCACTCCGTGAAACATTTGTGAGTTTTTATCAATCATTTTTTCCACATGTTACTACACCAATCCTGAGATATTATTAAAAATCTATCGATTGTCAGGAATTGTTGTCAAAATGGCGCTCAAAAGTGGCAACGGTGAGAGGAGGTTAGAACGCTTGCAGTATCGCTCCCGCCGAAATACATCAAGGCGCATACTGTAGATTCTACAGTGTAGTATAGGGACTATCTAAAGAGACAAGTGCACCAACTTCGTCAGACGAAAATGCGGTGTCGCCAAATATATTAGGAAAATTTTAATACATAAAGAAATTCATATAAATAATTTTTGAGATTGAAAATCGTTTCGAATTCTTTTATTCAACGTTTGTAACTAAAAGTGAGTAAATCAGATTGATTTCTATCCATAAATCAACTGTTTTTTATTTAATGTATATTTTTTTCAAAGTTATCGGCGAGCTGTCGGACCCTTCGATGTTTACCCCCACTCTAATTTCCCCCACCAATACTGCGGAAGTACCTTAAGGGTAACTGAGATCTATGCAAGTTTCCTATTCCCATATTTCTCTCAGATCTCGAGATATCCTTTGAAGAATCCCCTTACAAATCATCATGTCTCTGATTTCCGATGAACTAGAGAGCGAAGTTGGTTTCATAAAAATTTAAAATTTATCTTGAGTATGAAAAAATTTGATTTTTGCAAAGTAAATAGACATTTTTAAATTCTTGGCAAACATCGTCGACCGTTGGTAGTTTCCAGGAACTTCCAACATCCATTTAATTTCCGACAATGAGTAATTCCGGGATGTGTCTAGATGGTAATTAAAACGATCTATATCTACTAGAAATATATTAAATTCACGAGTGAGTGTTAATTGTGCCCTCTGCCAAAAATCATTGCGATGTAAAAATCATTTGCCAAGTCTCTCGTAAGGTCAACGGGGTTATGTTCATTTGAGTTGAAAAAAAAAAATTATCGTCTTAAAAATAGTTCATTTATATCGAGCCAGTCCAAATGAACGACAGAGTGCGAGATAAAAATCAATAAATTGAAACGTCGCGAGGGTTTCTATTTACTGTTTGACTCTATAATTGGTGTTGAACCTTTGAAAGATCGAAGATTGAGAAAATAAACTATAAGATGTCGTACAATTTATTCAGAGGACTTACATCGTTTGAAAAATCTATTTTTAAATTGACAAAATCACATATAACTCTTCCTCAACCTCTTGAGTTAAAATGAGACGCGTGCGGGTACGAAGGTCTCCGAGGCCGAGACCTCCTTTTACCGTCATGAACTCACGGATGTTCAGTATACTCCCCCCTCCACCTTTTAAAGCTGTTTAAGTTGGTTATGAGCCCTCATTCTCTAGCGTGTTCATTCATCTCGGCACCTGACGTTCAGTCATACGTCATATTTACCTTTATACAATGAGATATATTTCTTGTCACGGCTTACGTCAAAAGTTCGATTTATTGGTGCATTATGGAGTCGATAAGTGACGTATTATGATTCAATTGGCTGAGACACGCCCACAGATTAAGTTAGGCTGACTTGGATACGTCTTGTGATTGGTTTAGCGTCTAAGAGACCTTGTGACGTCACGAGCAATATCAGAGAATTTGAAATATGGAAATTTTTAAAATTAATGACTAATTACTGAACAATTTTTGGAACGTTTTCAAATGAAAAGTTGATAATCGGGGTCATGATCTTTAAATAAAAAATCAATAAAAATTCATGCAAGTTCCCTATTCAATCCCATATAATCCATTTGATGAATTTTGGTCATTTTATTTACGAATAATGAATTTGGGTTGGTGGCTGGAAATAATCATCAACATGGAAATAATAACTCCCTCTATCGGTTGAAAAACAACAGTAATTCCTGGAATTCTTAGCATAATATGGCAATTGAGAGATTTTTGTTGATTGTGCATTTTCTCAGAAATCACTCATCATCGAATGAGACGTAAAAAATTAATTATACTACTGATTCAATTTCTCAGAGATAGTTGAAGAATTCACCCAATGAACTAAATCCCTTTACACACGAATAATAAGTTTATTCAAGTCCTTGACACACTGAGAAATTTGTGTCAAAGAAGCTCACCAAATACCCAAACTCGTTTTATTTTGAATATAGAAAAGGTAAATGCGATTATCCCTCGCTCATTCCAAAGATTATGACATGACAAATCTGTTACACTCTTGGAAATTTACCACTGGCCACTAGCCAACTTGTCCTAACGAGTTTCTTCCAAATATGACTAAACCATTTCCTTGACCTCCGGAAATATATCACCCTAACATAAATTTTAAGCACTAAAAAACAGAAAATATCCAAAAATTTTATTCTTCGAGGCAGATTTTATTACATCTCTAATTTTATGTTTTTGTTCGCAATTTGGCGGTCTCATCAATATCACTGGTATCAGACGGTATGACGGGTACTCAGGGTTGAGATGAGTACTCCAGAGAAACCTTTATTTCTTAGAGCTAAGTGCCAGCATCCGCAGATTTTCAAGAGAAGTGGTACTCTGACAATTTTCCTGCTCGGTGTTTCCATCCATTCCAGTCGATTATCAAAGCAGTTGAGTTGAAAGTATCCGTTCAGTTCAAATGCTTCTCTACGTTTTTATGTTTGGGATACAGAATTCAATCAATGAAACACTTCTTCATGGTTATTGTTGAGATTCTCGTGGTCAACTAGTCAGAAATTATCTCAAACTTCTCATCTACGCATTCTTCATAATAAATGATTAGTCAAACAATAAGAAATATTGTGAATTATGTCCTGGACAATTCGTGATGATTGATTAAAAATCAGTCGTTTCTAAGACCAATTTTTAGATTATGACGTCTCAAGGTCGCTCGGGTATGGCTTCCCATTGGCCGAGTGTCCGAGGGTGGGGTGTGGTAGTCCTTCATTGGCTGAGACACGCCTACAGATTGAGTTAGGTTGACTTGGATACGTCCTGTGATTGGTTCAGCGTCCAAGAGACCTTGTGACGTCACGAGTGATTACAGAGCATTTGAAATATGGAAATTTTAAAAATTAATTACCAATTACTGAACAATTTTTGGAACGTTTGCGAGTGAAAAATTGTTAATTGGGGTCATGATCTTAAAATAAAAAAATTAATAAAAATTTATACAAGTTCTCTATTTAGAAGTAAAATATAAATTATCCCCTTTTTTCCGAAATTATTTCTCATTGTAAATTATCGTTTCTCGATGATTTCCACATTCAAATTTTTTGAAGTCTCACTTTGATTCTTCATTGTGGAATATTAAAAAATAATTTAAAATATCGGAAAGAAATTTGATAAGTTTACTTTTTGAGCATGATTCCTGAGTATGATGGGGTGCACGTGATGAACGAATAATATTGTAATTCATTTGAACTCACAACCTTCAGATTACTGAGCAACTGCTCTTACCAATTACGCTAATCTCCACAGAGCATGATTCACGAAATAATTGAAAAATTGCTATCGTCGAAAATTTATTTATGTTCAGAATTTGTTGCAAAATGTCATTTGATTACTTCCGACTATGCGTGAATTTTTTAAAATTTCCATCACGCAATTAAATTGGAAAATTTGATTATTGAAAAATTTGAAATCTACAGTGTAGTCAGTACAAAACAGTAGAAAGCACTTGGATAGCCTCAGAATCAGCAATATAAACATCAGTTTGTATTGTATTGCTCTTTACACTGAGTGCTTGAGACCCACGCTAATATCGCGACTATTATTAAATCCTCTGATGTTTATTTATAACCGATGAAAAATTGTAGTGAGTGGTGTGAGATCACACACGAGTGAGGATACATGAAAAAAGAAACCGACGAGAACTACAGAGTATTATTTGTCTGACGTCAGCATTTGAATTTGCGAACATATACGTGAAAGTGGGTAATAACTGGTATCTTCTCGTTCTTCCTCTATTCTCACTTTGATCGATGTCTTTCGCGTGCTACTGCGCGACATCACGTGATTCGACCTGGCACTGTTCTCTGCTCCTCAGGGGTTTTCTTTTCCAATCCAACTCTTTTTTTTCCAACAATGTGCAACTTTTCCAATTATGGGAATGATTGTCATGTTAGATGTCTCTTAGATCAACTAATTAGAATGTCATTCATTTTAACTTATCATTCTGTTAGCTCCGGTTTCGATGGATAAACTTTTTCAAGAATCGACTTTGCCACTTCTCTCCTGGAACCTTAGTTAATGATGTTGTAATAGGGAATCCATTGAAAATCAGTTGTTTCTGAGGCCAATTTTTAGGTTATGACGTCTCAAGGTCTCTTGGGTAGCTTCCCATTGGTCGAGTGTCCGAGGGTGGGGAGTCGTAGTCCTTTATTGGCTGAGACACGCCCACAGATTGAGTTAGGTTAACTTGGATACGTCCTGTTATTAGTTTAGCCGCCAAGAGATCTTGTGACGTCACGAGCGATATCAGAATATTCGTTTATTACTAATTACAGAACAATTTTTGGAACATTTTCGAATGAAAAATTGTTAATTGGGGTTATGATGTTGAAGTAAAAAAATTAATAAAAATTTATGCAAGTTCCCTATTCCCTATTGTATAAACACCCGTATGATCTCTCAAGGGAGGAAATCCTCGTGGGATTTTACAGGACGTATGGTGCATCAGTTCACTCGTTGGATTCTCATTTTTCCTGCGACAAATTAATCCTTCAGCTCGTCTTTTCCTCACCACCGAAGAAGGACGAGTAGATGGGAAAAATAGAATCACGATAACCCAGTGACCCAAATTGAATTTTCGATTTTGTTTGAGGTTTTTCTTGTTGTTTATTTTGAGACAAAAGTGTGCAGCGAAAACGAGATAAGGTCACGTCTGGATATATGATATGAAGTATGTTGAGAATAGCAATATTATGTGATGGTAATGATAAGAAGGTACTCGTATAAGGAATACAGAATAATGGATTATGATGAGAATAGTCAAGCAGAAAAAAATATTGTGAAATATTTCCTAGATAATTCATGATGATTAATTGAAAATCAGTCGCTTCTGAGACCAACTTTTAAGTTATGACGTCTCAAGGTCACTTGGGTAGCTTCCCATTGGCCGAGTGTCCGAGGGTGGGAAGTCGTAGTCAGATTGAATTAGGTTGACTTGGATACGCCCTGTGATTGGTTCAGCGTCCAAGAGACCTTGTGACGTCACGAGCGATTTCAGAGCATTTGAAGTTTTTATGCATAATCAACAAAAACGATCGTATCTTATCCAACATGGTTGAATATCTCATATAAATATCATAGAATCGACTTATTCTACAGAATTCATTCAACGAAATTCATTCATATTCTCTGAATTTTCATCCAAGGTCGACATTCAAGGTCAACTACTCTCATCAGTAGTATTAAGCGTCAACGGGCACCCCCCTCACCCCTCGATAAAATATTATGCACAGATCGATCAGTGATACACTGCCTGAATATTCATCCATCTGTTATTCGCAATCTCTCCCAACTTTATATTTCACTTGGGAATTCAACACTCGAATCTACATTTCAATAGTGAAGTGGTGAAACGTAATCGAACAGTTAAATTTTCTATATTTCAATAAACATCAAATTATTTTGATTATTTTCACCATTCGGGATCACGTGACACTTTCGCGTCAGTTTCATGCTCATTAGTCACTCGACTACTATATGACGTCACAAGGTCTCTTGGAGGCTAAACCAATCACAGGACGTATCCAAGTCAACCTAACTCAATCTGTGGGCGTGTTCCAGCCAATGAAGAACTGCCACTCCCCACCCTCGGATACTCGGCCAATGGGAAGCTATCCAAGTGACCTTGAGACGGCATAACCTAAAAATTGATCTCAGAAACTACTGATTTTTAATTAAGTATCATAAATCATCTAGGATATATTTCACAATATTTTTTACTGTTTGGCTATTCATTTGTTATAAATAATCCGTAGATGAGAAGTTCAAGAGAAACTTAGTTCCATGCAAGTTTCCTACTGTCGAGATAATTCGATGTTAATCGATATGTGAAAAATCGACTATTTTGTAACGTTTCATATCACTTCACTACCAAACTGAATAAAATATTTTCACAATTTCTTGAGTATCTCTTCTCCATTGAAATGAAAATATTTGCAGATATATAGGAAAGTATTCTCGGGTTAACAGTGGTAGACGAAAAAGTGGCCTTTTTACATGTTATACTCTAGTTAATTATGCATGAGAATTCAATTAACACAGTGGCTACAGCGCACTCTGCATTCATTGGGTGTATGAGGAGAGGGTGGAGGAATGAATAGGGATGATTGTACATAAATTGCAGATGAGGATAGAGTGTTGATGAGGAAAGAGGGCAGGGGAGGGGGGCTTATGGAAATAAATATATTCTTCATATTCTCCCATGAAGGAGTGCGTAAAGTTACACGAAATTTAGCCGGTATTCTGTTTGCGCACGTAACTCCAGGAGGTCTGCCATGTGGTGGGGGAAGGGTAAAATAATCGATCGGCTGACATGTACATGTGCCATTTCTCGATTATTTATTTACAATGTTGCATGAGTCTTATGAACAAGTGTAACAATTTAGATCGAGGAATTTATTTACCAGTTGTTTTAGTGTCGAATATGTGTAAAAATGAAATTATTTTTGTTGCATATTTCTCCATTTGTTTAAAAAAAATATTCTTTTTTATTTTCTTCATACATTATCAACTACGCAATGATTATA